>SJYT01008009.1:78552-434504 GCA_006410635.1 Cephalophus harveyi
AAACTCCAGTACTTTGGCCACCTCATGCGAAGAGTTGACTCATTGGAAAAGACTCTGATGCTGGGAGGGATTGGGGGCAGGAGGAGAAGGGGACGACCGAGGATGAGATGGCTGGATGGCATCACTGACTCGATGGATGTGAGTCTGAGTGAACTCCGAGAGATGGTGATGAACAGGGAGGCCTGGCGTGCTGCGATTCATGGGGTCGCAAAGAGTCGGACACGACTGAGCGACTGAACTGAACTGAACTGTGTATAACAAGCTCTAGTTTAATCCACTTCACTAGAACTGACTCAAATGTATTCTTTTTTATGGCCGAGTAGTTTTCTATTGTAATGTACTTTTTTATCTGTAACTTTTTTATCCATTCATATGTTAATGGACATCTATATTCTTCCCATGTCCTGGCTATTGTAAATGAACCCTGGTGTACATTTGTCTTTTTGAATTATCGTTTTCTCAAAATATATGCCCAGCAGCTGGGATTGCTGGGTCATATGGTAGTTTTGGGACTTCCCTGGTGGCTCAGACGGTAAAGCGTCTGGCTACAATGTGGGAGATCCAGGTTTGATCCCTGGGCTGGGAAGATCTTCTGGAGAAGAAAATGGCAACCCACTCCAGTACTCTTGCCTGGAAAATCCCATGGATGGAGGAGCCTGGTAAGCTACAGTCCATGGGGTTGCAAAGAGTCGGACATGACTGAGCGACTTCAATTTCTTTTTTTTCTATGGTAGTTTTATTCCTAGTTTTTTAAGGACTATTCATGTTGTTCTCCACAGTGGCTGTATCAATTTACATTCCCACCAACAGTGCAAGAAGGTTCTCTTTTCTTCATATTCTCTCCAGCATTTATTGTTTGTAGATTTTTTGATGATGGCCATTCTGACCAGAGTGAGGTGATAACCTCATTGTGGTTTTGATTTGCATTTCTCTAATAATGAGTGATGTTGAGCATTTTTTTCATGCATTTATTGGCCATCGGTTTGTCTTTTTTGGAGAAGTGTCTGTTTAGGTCTTCTGTCCACTTTTGATTGGGTTGTTTTTTATTCTGATCCTGAGTTGCATGTGCTGCTTGTATATTTTGGAGATTAATCCTTTGTCAGTTGCTTTATTTGCAATTATTTTCTCCTGTTTTGAGGGTTGCCTTTTCATCTTGTTTATAGTTTCCTTTGCTGTGTAAAAGCTTTTAAATTTAATTAGGTCCCATTTGTTTATTTTTGTTTTTTATTTCCATTGCTCTAGGAGGCGGGTCAAAGAGGATCTTGCTGAAATTTATGTCAAAGAGTGTTCTGTGTTTTCCTCTAAGAGTTTTAAAGTTTCTGGCCTTACATTAGGTCTTTAATCCCTTTTGAGGTTTTTCATATGTATGGTGTTAGGAAGTGTTCTATTTTCATTCTTTTATACATAGCTGTTCTGTTTTCCTAGCACCACTTATTGAAGAGGTTATCTTTCCTCCATGTATATTCTTGCCTCCTTTGTCAAAGATAAGGTACCCATAGGTGCCTGGGTTAATCTCTGTGCTTTCTATCTTGTTTTGTTGATCTATATTTCTGTTTTCTTCCAGTACCATACTGTTTTGATTAGTCTTACAATTTTATGGGATTACAGATGTTTTCAGAACATGATATAATTAGACTTGTGATCATGACATTTCTAACTCTGAAATTCTATGATTCTACATATGACTTTATTTTGTTCTGCTTATATTAGAACTCTTGCCTCAAAATACATAAGCTTTTTTTGTTCATAAACTCAAATATGTCAGTTTCTTATCATTTTCTCCATAACCAGGGTTTACTCACTATTTTTCTCATAGGGCCTTCTTGTTTTCAGGCTATAGATGATAGGCGTGATTATGGGAGTGACTACCCCATAGAGCAGGATAATCAGTTTGTTCAAAATCATTCTTTGGACTTTAGCTTCATGTCCACAAAGAGGATTGTTTCATGAAACACAATCACCACTTCTCAGTACAGCATAGATGATGAAAATATAGGCAACAAATGAGCTGTAATGGAGTAAATGAAAATATTACATTGTCCAACATTATTATACTGATTAAAAATATGTAGACAGCTTTATTAAAGGCACTGTTTCACAAAAATTATTAATTATATTTTTTCCACAAAAGAACACTCATAATGTGAATACAGTTTGTGCCAATCCATTGAGAAAGTTTAATCCCCAGATAGCTACCATCTAAACACTAAGTGTCTTATTTACAATGATGAATTATCTCAGAAATTTGTTTTTGGCCAGATAGAAATCTCATGCCATCACTGCCAGGAGCACACACTCTGTGGACCTCATTACATAAAGAGATAGGCATTTTTAAAGTTATGAATGAGATAGGTTTTTTTAATAATAGGAAAGGGGACAAGAGAGGATGTGTGCCAGATATCCAGGAAGGAGAGGTTACCAAAAAAGAAGTCCATGGTGTTCATGGCATGTGGAGGAAGGATTCTTAGAGGGTGAAGATGACTAAGGTACTGTTTTCAGGCTTTATCAGGCACATCACTAAAGACATGACAAAAATGAATTTTTGTCAGTTCCTTGGTACTCAGAATGAATTCAGTTTCAGTTGTCCAGATGATTATTTGCATTTTCTGTTTCTTTCTTGAAATGATCCAGAAAAAGAAATAGCACATAAGTTAAACGAGTTGTCCTATATTACATAAAGTAAGAGGTAAAAACGATGTGAGCACTATCTGGAGTATTGGTAATATCAGTGAGATCAGCTCATGGGATTTCTCTTCTAGAACATAAAACAGCTGAGCAACATTGGTAACTTATTAAAAATACAGGCTGCTATATTCCATTTCCTGGGACTGTGATACACAAAATTTGAAGCAGGGAAGAATGATTAGTATTTTTAATAAATATCTGTTATGAGATAGGTTAAAAAATATAAACTAAAATTTATCTGTCAAAAAATGTAAAAGAATAATTTCATTTGCTTGAAACATTATTCTGATGTTACTTATTTGGGTGCTTCACTTAAGTAATGTTGGGCATAGGATTTTGAGGACCCCTGTGACTTGGGGTGAAGAATGGAAGAAATAATTGAAAAGCTCTGTTCTTGGAGAGAAACTTAATCATATGGTGACAGACCAGGACCTAATATGACATTCAGAAACCAATTCCTTGTGATCAGGTCAATAAACTTTAGAAACAATGATGTTGGATACCCAGTTTTAACTACTTCCCTGTTCAATTGCTGTTTCCCCGCCATTATCTTCAGACTTTTAGTCAAAATTTGTTTTACCTATTTAGTGGTTTGTGGTAAACAAACTGTGTTTACTATTTGGGTGAAGCAGTTCAAGGAAAGGTGAGGTCTGCCTGCAAAAGTAAAAAAAAATAAAAAAAAAAAAAACCAGCTCAGGGTACTTGGAATATATATGTATTCACCATTACCTCCTAATTGTGTAAATTAGATAGTGACTATATGTCAGTTAATTTGGGCATATCTCTTTGGGTAAATTCTTTGGAGATTCTTATATAATGGAATGGGATTGAGTTAGAAATTAGGTTGTGGAGTTACAATAGAAGACTGAATAGCGTGATGGCTTATAGGTTTCAGTTACATGATTTCAAACTTTTGAATTTGTTTTGAATTTCAAAATGCCACTCATATTCACATAGCACATGTAAATTCTGAGTTTCAGAGCCAGGTGAAATAATTATTTTGTACAATAAAACCTTTTTCTCTTTACTTGCTAATTGATTAACAAATTAGAATTAAATAATATATATATGAAATTCTTACAACAGTGCCTAGAAATTTATCTTTTTATTATTATTCTTAATAACCAAGAGTTAATGTAGTTAAACAAGGTCTTTCTGCAATATTGTGAATAAGTAGGATGAACAGAGGTGTGGATAAAAACATTAAAATATGTTTGGATTAAGGACTCCAGCCATATATCATAAGATTGAGAATGAGATAAGATATATTCTCAGTACTTCTGATTGGTCATTTGAAATACAGTAATGGATTTAATATAATTAAGTCTTTAGGGTATTATTCTTGAAGTTTTCAAGAATTTTAAACATTTTCTCCCTGAGCAATTTAAACTTATGGCTTAGAAAATTTCATGAATCCCTGGAAGCAAGAAGTATTTAAATTGCCTTCCTGAGTCTGGAGAAGATTCTTTAGAGAAATTCCTAGGTCTTCACAATGGGGCAGTGTTCTTACTTGGGTTTGAAGGGCAGATAAAATCTTCCATATTCTCGAATATTAGCTTCCCTCTTACTTTTGTACTAGAAGAATCAAAATATACTCCCTTTGTAAACAATCTTATTTGGCTCTAATGTATAGGAGCTTTTAGGAAGAAAAACACCAATACAGTATACTAACGCATATATATGGAATTTAGAAAGATGGTAACGATAACCCTGTATGCGAGACAGCAAAAGAGACACAGATGTATAGAACAGTCTTTTGGACTCTGGGAGAGGGCAAGAGTGGGATGATTTGGGAGAATGGCATTGAAACATGTATAATATCATATATGAAACGAATCGCCAGTCCAGGTTCGATGCATGATATTGGATGCTTGGGGCTGGTGCACTGAGACGACCCAGAAGGGATGGTATGGGGAGGGAGGAGGGAGGGAGATTCAGGATGGGGAACACGTGTATACCTGTGGCACATTCATGTTGATGTATGGCAAAACCAATACAATATTGTAAAGTAATTAACCTCCAATTAAAATAAATACATTTATATTAAAAAAAACAATTTGAAATAATGCCTATTAATGTTTTCCAGAGAAGTCCTGTGATATTATGGCTCCTCAGTGGTAATACCTTCAGAAATTTATCAACCTTGTGGAAAATTTTGTGCAATAAGCTACAAATAGAAGACCAGTGCAAAGCAATCTGCTATGTGTTGCAACCTAGGAGGCAAGTTGACTTTCCATTTAAGGTAATAACTGAGAACATACTAAAAACATATTTCCAAGGGGATATTGAACTGAGTCAAAGTAAGCCATGTGTTTTGGAGATAGAATATATTTTTATTATGAATTGTCTATAAAGAATAGGAATTAAAAAAATTCTAAGATGATATTTTCATCAATATACTGAAGAGAAAAATGAAAAATAGAACCAAAACAATAATTTGAAATCTGAAGTAATTTGACTACCCTAAAAAGCTGTATATTTAGGTTAAGAATCCATCATTTAATCAGAATATAGTTTCCTGGTCTTTGGTTTGGTGTAAGTGAGTACATGTCTACTGGTGTCATTTCTTACTGGTCCAGTGAGGTTGCTGTGAAATAGGTAGCAGATTTGCAGTCTTATCTAGAACATAAATTAGGCTGGTGTCACCAGAGTTCTGATTCTATAACAGTTTACCTCATGGGACCAATTCAGTTTTCTTTGGTTTGGTTTGCAAACATTTTTTATAGTGCTGATCATGAACAGACATTCCCTACCATGCAGCCTCTCTGTTTTGAAAATTTTGTTACTTGTTCTTGAACACATTTTCTGATTTGTGTGAGAATGAAATGGAACAATGAATCCTTGGCTAACAAAAGAATTTTGATTTTCATAGTTATTATGTGTGCATGAGTATTTTTGGAATTGTTTTGAGAAATTTTAATTTTTTTTTGTTGCTGGTGATACATTCCTGTGAAAACTTTAGACCCAGAGATCAAACCCATGAGACTATATTATTTGTGACGCACATTCATTTAACATTTAACAGAATGAGTTGAAATAGCCTTTAAAAAAATCAACCTGTAAGTTCCTTGTTTTCAATGCTGTTGGCTTTTGCTACAGTGGTATACACTCTTCACCACTAAGTGAGGAAAGTTTGATATAACATGCATCAATATTATATCATGTATGATGAAAATTATACACGGTTAGTTGGGTAAGAAGAGAACATATACCTGAACAGGTCTGATTGATAAAAATTTAGTGATGCCTTTGTAAGACGTGAAACTGGGGACAGAAACATGAAAGAATTTAAAAAAATGAACAATTGAAGATGAAGGAAACCAAAATAGTGTTTACCATATGCCAGATGCGTTTATGCATTTAAACTTTATCTCTCTAAAGAACACCACAATGACGCTGTTAAAATCTCCATGGTAATATTCAGCAGGGCAATATAATACTCAAAATTGAATATTCCAAAATATATTTACAATTCATATTATTCTTTATCTGTGTTGCTGCTGCTGCTGCTGCTAAGTCGCTTCAGTCGTGTCCGACTCTTTGCTACCCCATTGACAGCAGCCACCTGGAAATAGTTGCTCTGAAAATCGTTCAGCCGCAAATCATCTTAGTCAACTTTGCACAATAAAATTTAGGGGATTGAAGAAATCAATAAATTATGTGTTAAAGAAAAAAAAATCCCCATGTGTAGGTGAGAATGTTGAGATATAAAAGATATTTGTTCAAAGTCACATATCTAGTAACCGGTCCTGTTAGCAGAAAGGATATGGATGAAGGATCCTAGTCCTGTGGTCACTGCTGGCCAGAGACAGGCTTAATCCATAGGGAAATCATGTATAGTGTGTGTTCATATGTTCTTCACAAAGATAGAGGCCTGTTATCCATCCAGTCCACATACAAGATCTTTTTCTTTTGAGCACTGTGCCTGATTAATAAGAAAGTCTGTGCTGAAGATCAACTTTAAATATTGAAGCACACATCAGCCAGAAGGGAAAATTCTTGTTCCATGTGCTGAGGTAAATGGGAGCAAGATGTTAGCCATCTCTCTCTGTAATCTCAGATTTACAAAATTTATTAATGGGTCTCGACTAGGCCAGTAAGCCAGAATAAAGATATTTACTTTAAAAAGAAGTAACTAGTTGGTAGGGAAAATGAGTTGAAGACATGAGTCCTGAATACAGGATAAAACTTTTGGCTATATATTCCAGACATTTACTGCAGCAAATCCTAACCAAACATCTTTCAATTTTAAAAAGGCCAAGTTTCTGGCTTCGACATTTAGAAAGAAAGAGAGGAGTTAGTTGGGAAATATTTAATTATCTTAGCATTGGAAACAGAAATCATTTTAGAAAAGGATAAAATGTAAAATGTCTTGGAGTACTGAAGACTCTGACAAAGATCTAAGATAAGGATGAAGAAATGAGTGGGACTCAATCTGGATGAGAAAAGGAAAAGACTTCATTGGTTTGCTTCTGAAAGTGGACAAAAGAGTGGTGAAGTGAGACAGAAAGGAGAGATGGGACACGAAGGGCCAGAGCCAGAGCACTGAAAAGAAAAGAAAACTGAGTGCTGGGTGGGGAAAGCCCAACAGAGACACCCTCAGTGGGAGTGAAGGTATATACTGACCAAAGTGGATGTTAGAGACCAGGCATGCCTAACTTTTGCCTTTCTGGAAATAATAAGTAAAGTGTTTTATTTTCACACATGGTTGAAATTTTAACAGGTTGTGGAAAATGTGATAAATTAAAAAAAATTGACTCACTGTGGGCCAGCACAGGAGCAGCATTCAGGCAATTACGTTTCTGGAAAGTGGGGTGTCCTTGAAATCATAAATGCATTACTGTGATTCTCTGAAATATTAGAGAGACCATGAAATTGGGATTATGGAGTGAGAATTTCAAGCAAGTTAATCTAGATCTTTCATATCTGTACTAGGTAGGTAGGAATTATCTTCTTTGTGTAGATTAGGAAAGCAAGTTTCAAAAAGTTCAAGTGATGATTTGCCTAATTTTATGTACCAGTAAGAATCATGGTTTGATTTAGAGCCCAAATTTCACACTCTGAGGATAGTAGGATAGTGTTTTAATTCTCTACAGAGGATGACTGGAACCTCTTCTTTTAGTAAACATGGTCTTAATCCTCTTTCCTTTCAGATTCTACATCAAATAAGGTTTAAAAGCTAATTCAACTACATTGTTTAATGTCACATGTAAGAAAGCAGATGTAAACTAATTGGGAAATCTTCAGGTTTTTATTTTGGCTTAGAGATAAATGGTAAAATTGTATGCATTTTACATGTATCAGAAGTTAACATATTTAAGGAAGCAATGTGTTATTAAAAATCTTTAGTGCAAGTTATCATCTTGCTGGACTGTGGGGAACAAGCTCTTGAAGCTCACAGTGCAAGATGGGAAGAATAGAGACATGCACATCTAAGTATAGTTCATTGTAATATACTTCAGTAACATATGTACAAAGAATGAAACTGCAATTAAGATTTTTGCACATGGTTTTGATGATTGAGCAATGTTATTAAGAGTAATATTATGAAAGACAAGATTGCAGATGGGAAACAAAGACACTCCAAGGAGGTAAATATATATTAAAGACATTGAAATGTTAAATTCATGATGAGTATAGGAATGACAAGTCTCTTGCTATTTCAGAGCAGAAAGTGGGCATGGAAATAGAATATTGGGAGATGAGGATACAGACATAGATCAAAGAGAACACAAGGCCTATGTATGTGAAGGCTCATGTGAGCCTGCTCTTTAGAAAGTGATTTTTAAACATATGTCTCAATATGTGATTGGTTGTAAGATATGGTGTAAGAAATTTTATTTGAATAATAAAATACTAAAACTTGGAAAGTGATTTTGTTTCTAAGAAAGGAAGGGGTTCAATATTATTTTCGTATTCAAATTGTCTTCTTTAGGAGAGAATTTGGGTGACATTATAGTTGGACATGACACACACAACTTAGCACTCACACACGCAGAGTCATTGGACTCCAGCCAATCTTCTCAGTCTTATCTCCTAATGTTCCTTGTGTCAGTGTGTCTGTCTATTCATAAGATAATTTTCAGCTTTATGAAGGGCAAGCAAACTCTCTCTCATTATAACTTTGTAAAAAATTGCTCCTCACTTGGCACATCTCCCGTGGTCCTTGACCTGATTAAGTTCAGTGCTACTTTTGATTAATCATCTGCTCCCAACATAGAGATAGGGTTCTTATTCTGTTTGTCTATTGCCCTGGGGCATGCATATTATGATATTGACTGTGCCCTATATTTGATTATGAACTGCCTGAAAGAAGGACTAGTGTTAACTCAAATGTGGCATGAATGAGTGAATAATTAGTGTGATATTGCTAGTAATATTGGAGGGCAATGTTCTTTTTAAAGTTCTCCTAACAAAAACCTCTTGAAAGTTGCTAGAATGTAAAATTTAAATATAGGCCACGTATACTTTTATTCACTACTACTGATGGACTAGGAGGATTAAAATGGGCAAGACAAACTCAACAGTCATTTCTAATTTTTTTCTTTTTGGGATTTACTCACTATCCCAAAGTTGAAATCACCATATTTGTGCTGTGCTTGCTGATGTACTTGATCACCTTACTAGGTATAGTATTCTGATTTCTTTTAGTGCCCTGGATTCTCACCTACACACACATATGTACTTCCTCAGCAACCTGTCATGTCTGGACATCTGGTATACTTCTGTCCTGACTCCAGTGCTGGCAAACTTTGTTTCAGGAAAAACCCATCTCATTCTCAGGGTGTGCTGCCCAGATGTACTTCTCTTTGGCCATGGGCTCCACTGAGTGTGTGCTCTTGTCCGTGATGACATATGACTGATGTGTGGCCATCTACAACCCTCTGAGATACCTCATCATCATGAACAAGAAGGTTTATGTACAGATTGCAGTTGGCAATCTGGGTGACAGGCTCCTTCACTGCCCTGGTGGAAATGGTTTCTGTGTTGCAGCTGTCTTTGAGTGGAAATAGGTGTCATTTCGTTTGTGAGATTCTGGCTGTCCTAAAATTGGCTTGTGTAGACACTTCCAAGTTTCAGTTAATCATGTTGGTGATCAGTGTACTTCTTTCTTGTGCTGATTCTGCTCATTTTTATTTCTTGAGTGTCCATCCTCATTAGCATCCTAATAATCAGCTCAGTGAATGGTCGAAGCAAAGCCTTTTCAACATGTGCAGCCCACTTGAGTGTAGTGGATTTGTTCTGTGGGACAGCTCTCTCCATGTATTTGAACCCCTCAGATGTAGATTCACAGGAAATAGATAAATGTATGGCTCTACTCTATGTGGTTTTAACCCTCAAATTGAATCCAATCATCTATAGTCTAAGCAACAAAGAGATGAAAACAGCTATGAAAAAGATGCTGATTAAAAACCCCTTTTGTACTTTCTTAGTCCCCAGTGGCAAATAACATTGATAAGCACATGTGAAAACACATAAATTTAAGGAATGTTTAGTGGTCAAGGTACATCAGAACATTGGAATTGGGGAATACACTCATTTCAAATGTGACGTGGTTTTTTTAAGTCTTGATCTATAATTGAAGTTGTTAGATAATATAAAAATATATAAGTATATCGCAAATTCTTACATAGATCTTAATGAGGACAAATTTTATTTCAGGGAGTTAAAATATAAAATTAACTAATGCCAGTGTAGCCAATTATTAAGCATTCAGTATTATAAATATATACTATATAAGCATAGTAACTAGTAGATTTTTGAGCTAATTTATTATGATTAGCATTTTTCTGAATAGTGACATTTGATGATCGCAATCATATATTCTATAAATGTGTGGTTGTGTTTTACATATTTGGGTGTGCTTTTGTATCCAGATAGATGTGTGGGAATGTCTGTGTACAAATATAAAAGGTCTGCATAAAAATAATCCTAAATAAAACTGGGGTGGAGATGTATCATTATGAACAAAAAAATCAGAGTTTAATGATATGTTGTTTGTCATAGAGTGCTGACTTTATATTATTAACTCAAAGAAACTACAGAGTACCTTAGTGAAACAATCAGCTCATTTCTGTTGTACTTTTTTCAGATGCCTGGTTGTTTAAGTCCAAGAATATAAATGAACTATTAACATTTAGAGAAGAAAGGCGAGACATTAACCCTATATTAGAGAATTTATAATACCCCAGACTCATTAAATTGACATAAAATATTGAAATGTATGAAGATATCTTATTCTGTAAACCACAATATATGAGTAATTACAAAGTGTACAGTTAGCAGCTTTTGTAACATTTATATTCTGCCTGTGGACCAGTTGCTTAAATGTGAAGTTGATATGCACATCTAATTTACCCTTTATCATGGAGATGTCACAGAGCTAATGGAATTATAGTGATGGCTTTAACTCAAGCTGAAAATTACCACTTGCAGAAAGACAGAGAGGCTTTAGAGGGTAAATCTTAAAGCAAGTGAGAAAATCACACTAAAGTTTGAACTAGTCTGTCCAAAGAGTAACAACCTCATCAAAACAGGTAGATAGGTTGTGGTTATTGTCTTAATGCCTTGGGACAATGTTCTATGGCCATTGGAAGAATAGAAGAATGAAAGAGTGGAGATAATTGTAGAGAAGAATGACTAGCACTCTATGTGCCAAGGAGGAAGGAGAGTATACATAAATAACAACTAACACAGTGATTGGATTTAAAGCAATTATTAATTTCAGCCAATTGTGCTCACTCATTCTACCTTCATTCAGAAGTTTAATCTAAACTTCTGTGGAAAGAACTATTATGCTCCTGGTTTACAAAATCAATACTTGTCAACTTAATTGTTGCAACCACAGGAATAGCAGTGTGGTGTTATGGAAAATCATGGGCTTTAGAACCGAAGAACTCAGGACTGCATTTGTACTCCTCCATGTCTTAGCTGTGTGACCTTGGAAAAACCTAACTTGACGTATCTATGGTTTGGTTATTTAGTTTGGAATATGGGCAGAGTACGCCTACTGACTACTGACATGACAATCTTGAGAGATAGTTATGAGGCTGACATGACCGTCAAATGAGAAAATATTGAATAAATATGAAAGCAGCAGTCAATTGATGATAATTTTTTTTATTAGTCCCATGGCTGGATGAAGCACGGGCTGGAATCAAGATTACTGGGAGAAATATCAATAACCTCAGATATGCAGATGATACCACCCTTATGGCAGAAAGCAAAGAACTAAAGAGCCTCTTGATGAATGTGAAAGAGACAGTGAAAAAGTTTGCTTAAAACTCAACTTTCAGAAGACTAAGATATTGGTGTCTGGTCCCATCACTTCATGGCAAATAGATGGGGAAACAACGGAAACAGTGAGAGACTTTGGTGGCAAGAATACACAGAAGAACTGTACAAAAAAGACCTTCATGACCAAGATAATCACAGTGGTGTGATCACTCACCTAGTGCCAGACATCCTGGAATGGGGAGTCAAGTGGGCCTTAGAAAGCATCACTATGAACAAAGCTAGTGGAGGTGATGGAATTCCAGTTGAGCTATTTCAATCCTGGAAGATGATGCTGTGAAACTGCTGCACTCAATATGCCACCAAATTTGGAAAACTCAGCAGTTTTCCATAGGACTGGAAAAGGTCCATTTTCATTCCAGTCCCAAAGAAAAGCAATGCCAAAGAATGCTCAAACTACTGCACAATTGCACTCATCTCACATGCTAGTAAAGTAATGCTCAAAATTCTCCAAGCCAGGCTTCGGCAATACGTGAACCGTGAATTTCCAGATGTTCATGCTAGTTTTAGAAAAGGCAGAGGAACCAGAGAAAAATAGCCAACATCTGCTGGATCATTGAAAAAGCTAGAGAGTTTCAGAAAAACATCTATTTCTGCTTTATCGACTATGCCAAAGCCTTTGACTGTGTGGATCACAATAAACTGTGGAAAATTCTGAAAGAGATGGGAATACCAGACCACCTGACCTGCCTCTTGAGTAACCTATATGCAGGTCAGGAAGCAACAGTTAGAACTGGACATGGAACAACAAACTGGTTCCAAATAGGAAAAGGAGTACGTCAAGGCTGTATATTGTCACCCTGCTTATTTAACTTATATGCAGAGTACATCATGAGAAATGCTGGGTTGGAAGAAGCCCAAGCTGGAATCAAGATTGCTGAGAAATCTCAATAACCTCAGATATGCAGATGACACCACCCTTATGGCAGAAAGTGAAGAGGAACTAAAAAGGCTCTTGATGAAAATGAAAGAGGAGAGTGCAAAAGTTGGCTTAAAGCTCAACATTCAGAAAACGAAGATCATGGCATCCAGTCCCATCACTTCATGGGAAATAGATGGGGAAGTAGTGGAAACAGTGTCAGACTTTATTTTTTTGGGCTCCAAAATCATGGCAGATGGTGACTTCAGCCATGAAATTAAAAGACGCTTACTCCTTGGAAGGAAAGTTGTGACCAACCTAGATAGCATATTCAAAAGCAGAGACATTACTTTGCCAAAAGGTTCCATCTAGTCAGGGCTATAGTTTTTCCTGTGGTCATATATGGATGTGAGAGTTGGACTGTGAAGAAAGCTGAGCACCGAAGAATTGATGGTTTTGAACTGTGGTGTTGGAGAAGACTCTTGAGAGTCCCTTGAACTGCAAGGAGATCCAACCAGTCCATTCTAAATGAGATCAGTCCTGGGTGTTCTTTGGAAGGACTGATGCTAAAGTTGAAACTCCAATACTTTGGCCACCTCATGCAAAGAGTTGACTCATTGGAAAAGAGTCTGATGCTGGGAGGGATTGGGGGCAGGAGGAGAAGGGGATGACAGAGGATGAGATGGCTGGATGGCATCACCAACTCAATGGACATGAGTGTGAGTGAACTCCGGGAGTTGGTGATGGACAGGGAGGCCTGGCATGCTGTGATTCATGGGGTCGTAAAGAGTCGGACACCACTGAGCGACTGAACTGAACTGATGAGACCAGATGCCGTGGTGTTAGTTTTCTGAATGTTCAGTTTTAAGCCAGCTTTTCCAGTCTGCTCTTTCACCCTCATCAAGAGGCTCTTTAGTTCCTCTTCACTTTCTGCTGAATGATATCTTCTGCATATCTGAAGTTGTTGATATTTTTCTCAGCAATCTTGATCCAGCTCAGCATTTCACATGATGCACTCTGCATGTAAATTAAGTAAACAGGGTGACAAAATACACCCTTGTCTTACAACTTTCCCAATTTTGAGCCAGTTCATTGTTCCATGTTCTGTTCTAACTGTTGCTTCTTGATCTGCATACAGGTTTCCCAGGAGTCAGGTAAGGTGGTCTGGTATTCCCATCTCTTTAAGAATTTTCCACAGTTTGTTGTGATCCAAACAATTAAAGGCTTTAGCATAGTCAATGAGGCAGAAGTAGATGTTTTCATGGAATCCAGTTCTTTCTCTGTGATCCAACATATATTACCAATCTGATCTCTGGTTTTTCTGCTTTTTCTAAACCCAGTTTGTACATCTGGAAGTTCTCAGTTCACGTACTGTTGAAGCCTAGCCTGAAGGATTTTGAGCATGACTTTACTAGCATGTGAAATGAGCACAATTGTTTGGTAGTCTGAAAATTCTTTTGGTAGTCTGAAAAGTGCCAAAGATTGGGATTGGAATGAAAACACCTTTTCCAGTCCTGTGGCCACTGCTGTTTTCCAAATTTGTGGGCATATTAACTGTAACACTTTAACAGCATCATCTTTTAGGATTTGAAATAGCTCAGTTGGAATTGCATAACCTCCACAAGCTTTGTTCATAATATTGCTTCCTAAGGCCCACTTGACTTCACACTCCAGGATGTCTGGTTCTAGGTGAGTGACCACACTATCATGGTTATCCCGGCCACTAAGAATTTTTTGCATATACTTCTGTGTATTCTTGCCAACTCTTCTTAATCTCTTCTTCTGTTAGGTTCTTACTATTTTTGTCCTTTATTGTGCCCATCCTTGCATGAAATGTTCCCTTGATATCTCCAGTTTTCTTGAAGAGATCTCTAATCTTTGCTATCCTATTGTTTCCTATTGAAGAAGCCCTTCTCTCCTTTCTATTTTCTGGAACACTGCATTCAGTTAGGTGTATGTTTCCCTTTATCCCTTTCTTTTTGCTTCTTTTCTTTCTTCAGTTATGTGTAAAACCTCCTCAGACAACCACTTTGCCTTCTTGCATTTCTTTTTTTTGGGATTGTGTTCATTGCCTCCTTTAGTTAGGAGCCTCCATCATTGTTCTTCTGGCACTCTGTCTACCAGATCTAATCCTTTGGATCTATTTGTCACCTCCACTGTATAATCATAAAAAATTTGATTTATGTCATATCTGAATGGCTTTGTGGTTCTCTCTACTTTTTTCAATTTAAGAAATTGAATTCAATTTTGCAATAAGGAGCTCAAGATAAAACTTCACTGTTATTCCAGATATCTCTTGACTTCCTACCTCTGCATTCCAATAACCTATAATGAAAAGGATATCATTTTTTTGGTATTAGTTCTAAAAGGTTTTTGTGGGTCTTCATGGAGCTGACCAACTTCAGCTTCTTTGGCATCAGTGGTTCAGGCATAGTCTTGGATTACTATTTTGGTGAAATGTTTGTCTTGAAAACAAACTGAGATCATTCTGTCATTTTTGAGATTGCACCCAAGTACTGAATTTCAAACTCTCTTGTTGACTCTGAGGGCTACTTACTCCATTTCTTTTAATGGATTTTTGCATACAGTAAATATAATGGTCATCTGAATTAAATTCTCCCATTCCTGTCCATTTTAGGTCACTGATTCCTAAGATGTTGGTGTTCACTCTTACCATCTCCTGCTTGACTACCTCTAATTTAGCTTGATTCACGTACCTAACATTGCAGGTTCCTATGCAATATTGTTCTTTATAGCATCAGAATATACTTTCACCACTGGACACTTCCACAGCTGAGCATCGTTTCTGGTTTGCCGTTTCATTCTTTCTGAAGCCTTTAGTAATTACCCTCTGCTCTTTGCCAGTAGCATATTGGACACCTTCCAACTTGGGAGGCTCATCTTCCTGTGTCATCTTTTTGCCTTTTCATATTGTTCAAGTTCATTGGGTTCTCGCAGTAAGAATACTGGAGTGGTTTGTCATTCCCTCCTCCAGTGAACTACGTTTTGTTAGAACTCTCTACTTTTGCCTGTCCATCTTCGGTGGCCCTGCATGGCATGGCTCATAGCTTCATTGAGTTATACAAGCCCCTTCACCATGAGAAGGCTGTGATCCATGAAGGGGAAAATGTTAATATAGTTAATTTATAAAATACTATATTGAATCAGCTATTTTTTTGAAAAACCATTGTTAACTCAGATATGGCAGTTACAAATTTCAGCATTTATACATGATGTGGTTCATTTATTTTTTAAAAAAATTATAGAACATCCATTATATGTCATGTCCTCTACCAGATCTTTTTGATATTATAGGATGATAAAAAGTTCCTGCTCATCATATAAGAGCTTTGTGTGTTGGTGGAGAGAAATTATAAATAAATTAACAATATAAAAATAAATATATGATAGATGTATTAATTCATAGTGATTTTGAATAATTGGCTGTGTACTTATTTAGGTTACAAAGTGTCTTTTAGAACACTTTTTTTCTTTATTATTATTTTCTTTTTAATTAATTAATTCATTTTAATTGGAGGCTAATTACTTTACACTATTGTGGTGGTTTTTGCCATACATTGGCATGAATCAGCCATGGGTGTACATGTGGTCCCCCATCCCAAACCCCCTCCCGTCTCCCTCCCTATCCTATCCCTCTGGCTTGTCCCAGTGCACCAGCTTTGTATGCCCTGTTTCATTCATTGAAACTTGGACTGGTCATCCATTTCACATATGGTAATATGCATATATCTTTATTATTTTCTAAATATTTAAGAGTGATTATGTTTTCCTGGGGCTTCCTAAGAGATTTTCAATATTTTGCATTTCCATAATAGTTTTCTGAAAAGCCACAAGCATGTTTAATTTCTGCAGTTAGAAATTAAAAAGTAACTAACTAAAAGTAACAACAGTAACCAAGACATATTTTGGCAACCAAGATATATCATATATTTATATGTCATAAATATATATTTTATCATATATTTTAATCTTTTTATTTTATATTGGAGTATAGTTGATTAGCAATGTTATGTTATTGTCAGGTGTACAGCAAAGTGGTTCAGTCATACATTTACATGTATCTATTCATCTTCAAATTCTTTTCCCATTTAGTTTTTACATACTATTGAGCAGAGTTTCGTGTGATATGTCAGAGGTATTTGTTGGTTAATGACTTTAAATACAGTAGTGTAATTCTCAAACTCCTTAAATATTCCTACGTACCACCCTTCAGTAACCATACATTTGTTCTGTAAGTCTGTGACTCTCCATTGTATAAAGGAGTTCAGTTGCATCACTTTTATATTCCATATATAAGTGATATTATACAATATTTCACGTTTGCTGTCTAACTTATTTCACTCAGTATGACAATCTTTAGGTCTGTCCATGTTACTGCAAATGGCATTATTTCATTCTTTTTAATAGCTGAGTAATATTCCATTGTATATATGTATCACATTTTCTTTTTCTATTCATCTGTAAATGGATAAACTTAGAGGAAAACATAGGCAGAACACTCTAACATAAATGACAGCAATATCTGTTCTGTCTCTCAGAGTACAATGAGTGGGACCTAATTAAACTCAAAAGCTTTTGGTCAGCTAAGGAAACTATGAAGCAAAACTAAAAGGCAACACACACAATGTGAGAAAATATTTGCAAATGATGTGACTGACAATGTATTAGTCTCAAAATTTAAAAACAGCTCATATGGTTTAATCATCAAAACAAACAACCCAATCAAAATAGGCAGAAGAACTAAATAAACATTTCTCCAAAGAAGACATACAGATGGCCAAGAGGCACATGAAAAGATGTTCAACATTGCTAATTATTAGAGAAATACAAATAAAGACTATATTTAAATATCACCTCATAGCAGTCAGAATGGTTATCATCAATAAATCAACAAACAAGTGCTGGAGAAGATGTGGAGAGAAGGAAACCTTCCGACACCGTTGTTGTAAATTGTTGCAGCTACTATGGAGAACAGTATGGAGGTTCCTTTAAGAAGTAAAAATAGAGTTATCATATGATCCTGCCTCCTTATGGCAGAAAGCAAAGTACTACAGAGCCTCTTGATGAAAGAGGAGAATAGAAAAGGCTGGTTTAAAACTCAGTGTTCAAAAACGAAAATCATGGCATCTAGTCCCATCACCTCATGGCAAATAGATGGGGAAACAATGGAAACAGTGAGCTTTATTTTGGGGAGCTCCAAAATCACTGTGGATGGTAACTGCAACCATGAAATTAAAGGATGCTTGCTCCTTGGAAGAAAAGTTAATACCAACCTAGACAGCATATTAAAAAGCAGAGACATTACTTTGCCAGCAAAGGTCCATCTAGTCAAAGCTATGGTTTTTCCAATAGTCATGTATGGATGTGAGAGTTGGACTATAAAGAAGTACTGAGTACTGAAGAACTGATGCTTTTGAACTGTGGTGCTGGAGAAGACTTTGAGAGTCCCTTGGATTGCAAGGAGATCAAACCAATCAATCCTAAAGGAAATCAGTCTTGAATATTCTTTGGAAGGACTGATGATGAAGCTGAAACTCCAATACTTTGGCTACCTGATGGGAAGAACTGACTCATTGGAAAAGACTCTGATGTTGGGAAAGATAGAAGGCAGGAGGAGAAGGGGACGACAGAGGGTGAGATGGTTGGATGGCATCACTGACTCAATGGACATCAGTTTGAGCAAGCTCCAGAAGTTGGTGATGGCCAAGAAAGCCAGGTCTGCTGCAGTCCATTCGGTTGCAAAGAGTCAGTGACTGAACTGAAACTGAATGATCCTGCTATCACATTCCTCGTCATATATCTGGAGAAAAACATGGCCTGAAGTGACAGTTGCAGTTCAGTGATCTTGTAGCACTGTTTACAATATCTTATAGTTTTGAATGACACTTTGTGAAATTGTTTTCACATGGTAATCTTCTCTATTTGAATTTTGTGTCTGCAGCAGCTTTGAATTCTGAGTTACATAGTATAAGTCCTAATTCATATTCCATCAGACAAGTTTTTCCTACCCAGCAAGTTCCTCACAGCAATCTTTACATCCTTATTCCTCAGACTATAGATGAGAGGATTGAGCATGGGGGTCATCACTCCATAGAGGAGAGAGATGAGGGCCTCAATGATGTCTTGATTATCTGTACCAGCAGAGCTTTTAGATTTGGGCTTAGCATACATGAAGAAGATTGTTACAAAGAATACAATCACTACTGTAAGATGGGCTGAGCAGGTGGAGAAGGCCTTACGTTTTCCTTCAGTGGAAGGAATTCTTAGAATAGTGGCAACAATGAAGATGTAAGAGATGGAAATTACTAGCAATGGAATAACTAGAACAATCAGATTTGACCCTGCCATGCTGATCACATTAATTGAAATATCAGCACAGGCCAATTTTAGGATAGCCAGAATTTCACAAACGAAATGGTTGATTACATTGTCAGCACAGAATGGTAATTGCATTGCAAGAGATGTCTGCACCACTGAGTCAACAATACCTGCAGCCCAGGATCCAGCTGCCATGGGCACGTAAGCACCTTTTCTCATGATGACAGGGTATCTCAGTGGGTAGCAGATGGCCACATAGCGGTCAAGTGCCATCATGCCTAGAAGTACACACTCTGTGGCTCCCATGGCAAAAGAGAGAAACATTTGTACCATGCATCCAGCAAAGGAAACTCTTTTCCTTACTGTAAGAAAACTGTCAAGAATTAATGGGACAGAGGAGCTTGTATAGCAAATGTCCAGGAAGGAAAGATTACAGAGGAAGAAATACATGGGGGTGTGCAAATGAGAATAACAGATTATTACAGAGATAAGGACTCCATTTCCCAGCAGGATCATCAGGTACATACACAGAACTAGGACAAAGAAAACTGTCTGGAGCTCTGGGTGAGCAGAAAGCCCAGTCAGAACAAATTCTCTCAACACGGAATCATTGGTTCTTCCCATATTGTGTATTCTCCCAACAGCACTCTATGGATAATACAATAGATATTTGTTAATACAGTTTTTCCAAGAGCTCCTGTTTTAAGAATCATATTCTTTGTTATTAAAGTGTTAGTTGCTCAGTTGTTTCCAACTCTTTGTGACCCCATTGCCTGTAGCTCACCAGGCTCCTCTATCCATGGGATTCCCCAGGCAAGAATATTGTAATGGGTTGCCATTCTCTTCTCCAGGGGATCTTCCTGACCCAGGAAATGAACCTGGGTCTCCTGCATTGCAGGCGGTTTCTTTACCAACCAAGCCACCAAGAAAGCCCTTTGTTATTATAGTTCTGTATTTCAAAGCAACAAGATAACTCTGGGACCATCTTTTACTCTAAACCTTGACCACTAGAGCAGGAATCCTAAGCTAATTTTCTCAGAGTTAAGAGGCAACACTTTTTGATTGTAGGATGCTTGAATCTCAAGCCAGTTTATTGCCCTTTCTAGTGGTTCTACTTCTTAACACATTGATTTAGTATCAGTGATCTGGATGCAGCAGGCAGATAAAATTTATTTGCAAGTGGTTCCTGTGCTGTGTTTTTTGAATCTGTAAATTTGAATTACATTTTAAAAATGAATGTTTTAAAGGTAGTATATAAGCTGTAAAATTATTTTCAGCTTGTGTTAAAAAAAACTGTAGTATTTGAAAACATTAGATCCATTTCCATTATGGAGCTCAGGTATAACTGACTCATTAGGTTTGAAGCACGTTCTCCATCTTACCAGAGTGTACCAGAATACCCTCCTCTCTCTCTTCTTTGCTTGTCAATGGAGATGATTATTAGTTACCAATTGGTGGCTCAGTGGTAATGAATTCACCTACCAAGGCAGGAGCCTTGGGTTTGATCCCTAGGTTGGATAGATTCCCTGGAGAAGGAAATGGCAACCTACTCCAGTATTCTTGCCTGGGAAATCCCATGGACAGAGAAGCCTGGTAGGCTACACTCCATGGGATCACAAAGAGTCAGATACAACTGAGTGATTAAACAACAGTATATATACATTAATAACAATGTAAGATGTAAGGTTTAATCTTATTTTATTGAAGAAAGGGCCCATGAAAGCAAAAATTTCTTGGGCTCATCAAAGTCATAATGCAGTCCTGTGTGACTAAGTCTCTTTTTAGAGCTCAGTATCCTTTGGTGGTAGCTAGTCATTGCATCAGAGAAGGCAATGGCACCCCACTCCAGTATTCTTGCCTGGAAAATCCCATGGGTGGAGGAGCCTGGTAGGCTGCTGTCCATGCTAAGGGTCGGACACGACTGAGCGACTTCCCTTTCACTTTTCACTTTCACGTATTGGATAAGGAAATGGCACCCCACTCCAGTGTTCTTGCCTGGAGAATCCCAGGGACCGGGGAGCCTGGTGGGCTGCCGTCTATGGGGTCGCACAGAGTCGAACATGACTGAAGTGACTTAGCAGCAGTCATTGCATATTGCCCCATGAGGACAGTGGCCTCACTGAAGGGACATGGCTTTGTATCACTACAGTATCTAACTTCCTCAGTATAATGAGAAATTATGTGTTCAAGTAAATGTTTTTTCTTTTTTAAAATAGAAAATATATGAATATATTTATGAAACCATTTTTATTCTGAATAGAGGGTTGTAATATTGTGTATTGTAGGCCTCACACAATTTATTTTTACCTATGCAAGAACTATCACTTAGGGAATCAACTCTAGTAACAATGCTTTTATTCAAAATATGTTTAAATACTAGTGATATGCAACTATCATTTTTTTCAGAAATTATATTAATAAGAAGGATAATATACAAAGCAAATAAAAGAGAGTTTCTCTGATATAAGTTACACTGGTTTGGAGGGAAGAGAAAAGCAATATCTCTTCAGAGTCTTACTCACTCATCCTCCTTCAATTTTATTTTTATAGGATTCCAAAGGACATAGTTTGAAAACCACCAATGCAATAAATAATAGATAATTTTAGTAACCTGCATTTTAAATAATTTTATTAGCAACAATAATTATAAAATAATAATATATATATTGATTAATTTATGCCAGATACATTTCTAAAAGTTTGTATTCATAACAATCCAAGGAAGGACTGTTATTTTATGGTATATGGATTGTTCTTCCTTAGACTTTTGGTAAACATCACCAGTAAATCATAATGTCAGTAGATGAAAGAAAATAAAAAGCAAAGAAAACCATAGAAAAAATGAAAAGACCACCTAGGGAATCAGAGAAAATATTTGCAAATGATGCAACAGATAAGCGCTTATTCTCCAAAGTGTAGAACCAGCTCATACAACTCAACAACAAAAAGCAAACAACACAACTGAAAAATGGTCACAAGACCTTAATAAATACTGCTCCAAAGAAGACAGATATGGTCAGTAGGCACATGAAAGGATGCTCAACATTCTTAATTATTAGAGAGAAACACAATCAAAACTACAGAGAAGTACCCACCTCACACTGGTCAAATGGTCTTCATTAAAAAGTCTACAGATAAATGCTGGAGAGGATGTGGAGAAAAGGGAGCCCTCTTAAAGTTGGTGGGAATGTAAGTTGGTGCAGCTACTATGGAAAACTGTGTGGGTGTTCCTCAGAAACTAAAAATAGAATTTCCATATGATCCAGCAATCCACTCCTGGATGTATACCTGGACAACACTATAATTAAAAAAGATACATGATATATGCACCTGCGTGTTCACAGCAGCACTATTCACAATAGCTAAAACATGGAAACAACCTAAATGTCCATCAATAGATGAGAGGGTAAAGAAGATATGATACATGTATACAGTATACTACTACTCAGTCATATAAAGAACAAAAGAATGCTATTTGCAGCAACATGGATGCAACTAGAGATTATTATACTAATCAAGGTAAGTCAGAAAGAGAGAGACGAAACACCACATGGTATCACTTATACATGAAATCTAAAATATAGCACAAATGAACCTATCTATAAAACAGAAAGAGACTCACTGACTAGAGAACAGACAGTGGTTGCCAAGGGGGAGGAGGGTTGGGGAGGGAAGGTGTCAGAGTTTGAAATTAGCAGATGTAAACTATTGTATATAGGATGGAGAAACAACAAGGTCCTACTGTATAGTATAAGGAACAATATTCAGTATCCCATGATAAACTATAATGAATAAGATTTTAAAAAAGAACATATATGTGTGTATAATTGAGTTACTTGATTGGCAGAGATTGGCACACATTTTAAGTCAACTATACTTCAATGTAAAAAATATTAAACAAAACAATTTCAAGAGAGGCACAAAATAAATTTGGTGAAGATCAGTTCATAATTTTCATATAAACTAGTTGAAGTTCACAAACAGAAGGTTACTTCCTAATCTTGAAAGGAAACTATAATAAAAATCTATAGGAAATTACTATTCACTAATAATTAATGGAGACAGGTTATACATTCTGATTGAGATCTGGATTAAGATAAGGATGGCTAGTTTTACAGCTGCAAAGGATTTACATATATCATTAAAAATTATATAGCATAGGAAAACAGGAGTAATTCAAAAGTATAGTATGTTAAGAAATGCGATAAAAATATAAGGCTTCCATTTCCCCCCAAATTAGTCTACATGTTCAATTAAATGCATTCTAATTTTAGCTGGATTTTTTTTTTGAGGTATATTAATACCTGTTCTAAAATGTAAACTGAGGAATAAAATTGTACAACTTGCACACAGTTTTATAAAAGAGAAAGAAGGGGGAAATCCATATTTAAAACACATCAAGAAAGCCACAGTAACAAAAATCTTATGATAATGGTTCAGGAACATTTAAATAGTCTGGTAGAAAAGAAAAGAGATCTCAAATATAGACACATTGTTTTACTGGAATGTGGCATATTGTGAAATTGTCATACTAAAACAGTGGGAAAGTGATAGCTCAGTCGGTCATGTTAAGAAAATGTCTTTATACATGAAAAAAAAAAATTGATCCTTGGATTATCATACATACAGTTGGAAATCAAATATCTTAACAACTCACATGTGAAAAATTATTAAATTAATAGAGAGTATAGAAAATCTTGAGAACTTTTGGTGGAGGAAAAGCTTTTAAAATGTAGAACCTTAAACTAATAGAAAATTGATCAAAGGATATCAATTAGTGATTCACAGAAGGGTTGATAAGTATATGGAAAGATTCTAAAATTTGGGAAATCTGAAAAATGATTACTGAATGTTCCATATCAGAAAAATTCTAATTGAAATACCCATAAAGTATTCATTTTCTTTAAAAAAGTAGGTGTATCAAATGTTGGCAAGCATGTGGGCAGGTAGAAGTCTGATGGGAGTGTACAGTGATATATTGGAAAATGCTATGGATGTATTACAGTTGGACAGGACCCAGTCATTCCAGTCCTGGGACTATGTCTCAGGTAAGTTCTTGCCCATGACTGTAAGGGAATAAGCATGAGGATGTTCATCTTTGCGTTGTTTCTGGCAAAAGCAGTTTGGCAGCATCTTTGATATTCATCATCTGAGGAATGAGTCTATCATATGTGGGCATGCATTACAGAACAGTTTGCATAAGTGAGGAGCAAATGAACTAGATGTCCATAGCAACATAAATAGATCCTTATAAAAGTGTTGAAAAAAAATAAGCAAAGTTGTGATTAGTAGCATGGTAAAATTTATACATCAAATTTAAATACATATTTTACAAGGTTTCATTCATTTTTAGGGAGGGAAATGATAGTAGAATCAGTGGTTTTAGGAGAATGTAGGTGACTTTTTAAAGACTGAGGAAAGTAATATACATATAAAAAGAAAAAAATACAGAAGGGCATGATTAACTAAAACCTAAGTTTTAAAGCAAAACAAAAACATATGTAAAAATCATAGAGAGCAACATAAGGCATACACATATGAAGGAGCTCTGATCAGCAATATAGTTTAATAGAAGGAACTCTCATATATGTAAAAGTAAAGGAAAGTTGAGTTAAATATCAAAGGAAAGGAAAATTGAGTTCTGACACCATAAAAACAACACATAATGGATTGGAAGAAAACATAAGGCATTTAAAAAACAGTTTAAAGCTTAGTTAGACAAGATAATGCAGATAGTTTTTAATTTAGTTAAAAAAAAATCAGTCATAGATTGGTTGGTCAGCATTGAAGAATGAAAGGATATTTCCAGGGTCAATGAGAGGCAGTGCTCATCCAGCAAATTTTAAATCAAGTATAACTTTGAAGGGACTTGGTGGTCCAGTGGTAAAGAATCTGCCCACCAGTGCAGGGGACTTCAAAGAAGGGGAGATCATGTGAAAGAGCTCTAGGGCAATATTTCATTGCACCAATTGAGTTTGACCTTGATGAGCTGAGGAGAAATAGTCTTAGGTAATGGGTTGAGATAAAAATGCATCAGTGAGGCTTTTGGAAAAGAAAACAATGTATAGGGGTGCAATAGTCAGAAAAAGAAAGAAAAAGAGGAACAAAGTTTTGCCAGTTTTTAAAGTACATTTCTTTTCTTTTCCATGGGGATGGTCTTGATCCCTGTCTCCTGTACAATGTCACGAACCTCATTCCATAGTTCATCAGGCACTATCTATCAGATCTAGGCCCTTAAATCTATTCCTCACTTCCACTGTATAATCATAAGGGATTTGATTTAGGTCATACCTGAATAGTCTAGCAGTTTTCCCGACTTTCTTCAATTTCAGTCTGAATTTGGTAATAAGGAGTTCATGATCTGAGCCACAGTCAGCTCCTGGTCTTGTTTTTGTTGACTGTATAGAGCTTCTCCATCTTTGGCTGCATAGAATATAATCAATCTGATTTTGGTGTTGACCATCTGGTGACGTCCATGTGTAGAGTCTTCTCTTGTGTTGTTGGAAGAGGGTGTTTGCTATGACCAGTGCATTTTCTTGGCAAAACTCTATTAGTCTTTGCCCTGCTTCATTCCACATTCCAAGGCCAAATTTGCCTGTTACTCCAGGTGTTTCTTGACTTCCTACTTTAGCATTCCAGTCCCCTATAATGAAAAGGACATCTTTTTTGGGTGTTAGTTCTAAAAGAGTGATGTCCACGTGTAGAGTCTTCTTTTGTGTTATTGGAAGAGGGTGTTTGCTATGACCAGTGCATTTTCTTGGCAAAACTCTATTAGTTTTGGATGCAATCTCAAAAACGACAGAATGATCTCTGTTCGTCTCCAAGGCAAACCATTCAATATCACAGTTTTCTAAGTCTATGCCCCAACCAGTAATGCTGAAGAAGCTGAAGTGGAACGGTTTTATGAAGACCTACAGACCTTTTAGAACTAACACCCAAAAAAGATGTCCTTTTCATTATAGGGGACTGGAATGCTAAAGTAGGAAATCAAGAAACACCTGGAGTAACAGGCAAATTTGGCCAATGGAGTATTACTCAGCCATTAAAAAGAATATATTTGAATCAGTTCTAATGAGGTGGATGAAACTGGAGCCTATTATACAGAGTGAAGTAAGCCAGAAAGAAAAAGACCAATACAGTATACTGACGTATATGATGGAATTTAGAAAGATGGTAATGATAACCCTGTATGCAAGATAGCAAAAGAGACAGAGATGTATAGAACAGTCTTTTGGACTCTGTGGGAGAGGGAGAGGTGGGATGATTTGGGAGAATGGCATTGAAACATGCATACTATCATATCATGTATGAAACGAATCGCCAGTCCAGGTTCAATACATGATACTGGATGCTTGAGGCTGGTGCACTGAGACGACCCAGAGGGATGGTACAGGGAGGGAAGAGGGAGGGGGTTCAGGATGGGGAACACGTGTATACCTGTGGCGGATTCATATTGATGTATGGCAAAACCAATACAATATTGTAAAGTAATTAACCTCCAATTAAAGTAAATTTATATTAAAAAAAAAAAAAAAAAGAATCTGCCTGCAATGCAGGAGACCAGAGTTCATTCCCAGGAGCGGGAAGAACCTCTGCAGAAGGGAATGGCAAGCCATTCTCTTGTCTGGAGAATCCCATGGACAGAAGAGCCTGGCACGCTACAGCCTGTGGGGTTGCAAAGAGTTGGACCTGACTGAGTGACTAACACAGAAACATGGTACCCAGAAGGGCTTCCCAGGTGGTAAACAACCCTCCTGCTAATCCAGGAGACAGAAGAGAGGCAGGTTCGATCCCAGGGTCGGCCCCTGGGGTAGGAAATGGCTGCTGCTGCTGCTGCTGCTAAGTCGTTTCAGTCGTGTCCAACTCTGTGCGACCCCAGAGATGGCAGCCCACCAGGCTCCCCCGTCCCTGGGATTCTCCAGGCAAGAACACTGGAGTGGGTTGCCATTTCCTTCTCCAATGCTTGAAAGTGAAAAGTGAAAGTGAAGTCGCTCAGTGTCGGACTCTTAGCGACCCCATGGACTGCAGCCTTCCAGGCTCCTCCGTCCGTGGGATTTTCCAGGCAAGAGTACTGGAGTGGGGTGCCATTGCCTTCTCCCGTAGGAAATGGCAGTCTCCATTATTCTTGCCTGGAGACTCCCATGGACAGAGGCGCCTAGCAGACTACAGTCTATATATAGGATCTCGAAGAGTTGGACACAACTAAAGCAACTTAGTATGCACACACACACACCCAGAAATAGCGATACATTTCTGGTTTGTTTTCTTCTCCACTGTTGTTTGTTGGGGACACATAGAGGGTGACAGGGAGCTTTAAGGATTTACACAGAAGTCCCCACCCAGTCCTGCTTTGTCCGTTTATGCTAAAGTCCACTTAGCATCTTTTCTCGTGCCTTCCCATTTAGCTAAGTGTCCTATCCTTTCAGAAAGGGAGATAGAGAGGTGAAAATACTGCAACCTGTCCTACTTTTATATAAGCTGGTAAAAAAGGAACTGGGAACAACTGGAGCACTTTTCTTGTGTGTGCTATATATGCTTTTATTTCACCCGCCATGTGTCACACCTAAAATGTAGCATCATTGTGGCAAAATTAGGCCAGAGTCAGCCTCTGAACCTTGCTTCCCAGCTGAAATGGAATATTCAGTAGTGATGATCTTGAAACTTACAGACTCATCATCACCCCACTGTTTAGCACTTTGACATCTTTTAGAACTGACACATGAATATTTAAGGTATTTTTTACCTCTATTGTTTTTTATGTAAAATTGAGTACTTTTCACTAAGATATTTTAAAGTAACTTTCTTAGGAATTATTCCGGGGTAATGATAACAGCCCACATTTGACACAGGCATAGTGCTAAAGCAGTGTACATAGATTTTCTCATTTTATCCCCACAATTCTAGGAGAAATTGCACTAGTTAACACAGGTTGTATTTCCTTCTCATTTCTTACCTATAATTTCTCCACAATAGTCAGGTAGAATGTACTTTTTTTTTTTATTTTTTTAATTAAATGCCTATTGACTACATTATCTCTTAGATGCACTCCACCTTTGCTAAACGCTGGGACAGCCATGTCAAATAGAAGCAGAGGAGGCAACAGCAGTGCCTAGAGTGAGCCGCTCTCCCTCTGCAGAGACTTCAGTCCCATGTGGAACTGACCCATGTACTAACGTGCTCATAAACTTTGCTAATCAAATTGCAACTTTGGCTCAAAGTTTATCTTTTTTCATAATACAATTAATTGTGTTTATTCTCCCTATGAAAAAGTATTAAAAGAAATACAGTTGGTTAAAGCCAACAAAGTATAATTCCTAACACTTCCTTTTATTAATGCTTCATTACTTCAGGCTCCATTTCTTAAGAATGTAAGTGGGAATTGTGCTGTCATTAGCTGAATTTCACCTGATGATGAAAGGCCATATTAAGCAAGTTAATAGTGTGCATAAAACTGCAAAGGGGAGATTTAATCTATTTAAGAGATGAAAATTTTCACACATTTTGCAAACACAAATTTCCAATTTAAAAGCATTCTTATCAATAAGAACAACTTAAAACATAAGCATTATTGGTTAGAACACCACCAGGCTCCTCTGTCCGTGAGATTCTCCAGGCAAGAATACTGGAGTGTTGCCTTGTCCTCCTCGAGGGGATCTCCCTGACTCAGGGATCAAATCCAGGTCTCTTATGTCTCCTGCATTGGCCAGGAGGGATCTTTACCACTAGTGCCACCTCAGAAGCCCTACAGGAGTTTCCCAGTAGCTGTTTATTTTACACATGAAACCTATTTCCAGGTCAGGAATAGAGACGCAGATGTAAAGAATAGACATATGGGCACAGCGGGAGGAGGAGAGTGGGGCAAATTGGGAGAGTAGCATTGACATAGACACACTACTGTAGCTGTCTCTTATACACATCTCCAAGTTATTAATACCCACTTACCCAATACCTAGATGTTATTTATTTATTTATTTATTTTTTAGATGTTAGTTATTAACAATTTAGCTTTTTTTTTTTGTTTCACTGAATTGCTTTAAGGTAAATTAAAGATATTACACTTTATCCCTAAATACTTTAGTATGAAAAATACATTTTCCTCCATTACCAGAGTACTATCTTCACACCTAACAAAACTTAATGGAATTTCCCTAGTATTATCTAACACTGTGACTAGTCAGGTTTTTCTAGTTACCTACTGTATGTCTTTAAAAACTGGTTTGTTCAAGATAGTATTCAGTCAAGGACCACACAGTAATTTTTTTTTTAGTGAGCAATTTATTTTTTCTTATCCCTTTTTTAATTGAAGTGTAGTTGATATACAATATTATATTAGTAACAGAGGTACAAAACAGTGATTCAAAATTTTTATAGGTTATAGTCCATTTAAAGTTATTATAAATACTGGCTATATTCTCTTTGGTGTACAATATATCCTTGTAACTTATTTATTTTTTCATGATAGTGTGTATCTCTTAACCTCCTCCTCTTAACTTGTCCTTCCTCACCTTCCCTTTCCTGACTGGTAACTACTAATTTGTTCTTTATTTCTATAAGTCTGTTTCTATGTTGTTATAACCATGCATTTGTTTTATTTTTTTGGATTCCACATATAAGTGCTACTATACAGTATTTGTCTTTTTTCTATCTGACTTATTTCACTAAGCATAATATTCTCCAGGTTCGTCCATGTTGTTGCAAATGACAAAATTTTCATTATTTTTATGGCTGAGTAGTATTCTACAGTGTGTGTGTATATGTGTGTGTGTGACATTCTCTTTATCCATTCATCTGTTGATAGACACTTTGGTCCCTTCCGTATTTTGGCTGTTGTAATGTTTCTGTGAACATTGGTATGCATGTATCTTTTTGAATTAGTGTTTTCATTTTCTTCAAATATATACCCAGGAGTAGAATTGCTAGATCATATATTGGCACTAGTGGTAAAGAACCCACCTGCCAATGCAAGAGACATGGGTACAATCCCTGGCTCGGGAATATCCCCTGGAGAAGGGAATGGCACCCGACTCCAGCATTCTTGCCTGGAGAATCCCATGGACTTAGTGTAGGTGGCTACAGTCCATAGAGTTGCAAAGTGTCAGACACAACTGAAGCGACTTAGCATGAACACAATGATAATTCTATATTTAGTTTTTTGAGGAATCATAGTGGCTGCACCAGTTTACATTCCCACCAGCTTTGTATAAGGGTTCTCTTTTCTCCACATTCTCACCAAAGTTTATTATGTGTGGTCTTTTTGATGATAGCCTTTTTGACAGCTGTGAACTGATATCTCATTTTAGTTTCAATTTGTTTTTCTCTTTCATCTTTTCATGTGACTGTTGGCCACCTGTATGTGCTTTTGGGGAAATGTCTATGCCGGTCCTTTGCCCAGTTTTTAAATTGGTCTGCTTATTTGTTTTAATTTGAATTGTATGGACTTTTTTTATAAGTTGGATATTAACCCCTTGTCAGTCATATAGTATGCAAATAATTTCTCCCATTCAGTAGGTTATCTTTTCATTTTGTCAGTGGTTTCCTTTGCTGTACAAAAGCTTTAAGTCCCATGGACTTAATTAAGTCCCATAACCACATAGTATGTTTGATTCTTCGGTCTCTTACATGTTTTCTAGGTCAGAATAGTTCCTCACCACTACCTTTTCTTTTTCATGATAGTGACTTATTTAGAAACCATGCCATCTCTCCTACAGAATATCTCACCCTTTGCCTTTGTCTCTTCTATCTCATGTTGTCACTTAACTTGTTTTAACTAGAAAAGTTCTGATATAAGGTGACTCAAATACTGGTAAATATTGATAGCAGGAATTTATATTTTATGCTAGCTAAAATATAAAGTTGCGATAATTTATTAAAATTTATGAAAATTAAGATGTTCCAATTTGAAAGATATTCCTGGATCATCTAATTTATTTTTTATTGAAGTATAGTTGCTTTACAATGTCTTGTTAGTTCCTAGTGTACAGCAAAGTAAATCCACTATGTATACCTATATCCCCTTCGTTTTGAAACTCCCTCCCACCTGACCGCCACCCCACCCTTCTAGGTCTTCACAGAGCACTGTGCTGCGCTCCATATGCCCTTACAGTAGCTTCAGTATGGCTTATGGAGCTCAGCACAGTGCTAAGTAGCTTCGGTCGTATCTGATGCTTTGCGACCCTATGGACTGCAGCCCACCAGGCTCCTCTGTCCGTGAGATTCTCCAGGCAAGAATACTGGAGTGTTGCCTTGTCCTCCTCGAGGGGATCTCCCTGACTCAGGGATCAAATCCAGGTCTCTTATGTCTCCTGCATTGGCCAGGAGGGATCTTTACCACTAGTGCCACCTCAGAAGCCCTACAGGAGTTTCCCAGTAGCTGTTTATTTTACACATGAAACCTATTTCCAGGTCAGGAATAGAGACGCAGATGTAAAGAATAGACATATGGGCACAGCGGGAGGAGGAGAGTGGGGCAAATTGGGAGAGTAGCATTGACATAGACACACTACTGTAGTCATATAATTTAACAAGCCATCTAAAATTCTGTACTTGGGTTAAACCAACTGCTGATACTGCTAAGTCACTTCAGTCGTGTCCGACTCTGTGCGACCCCATAGACTGCAGCCTACCAGGCTCCCTTGTCCCTGGGATTCTCCAGGCAAGAACACCGGAGTGGGTTGCCATTTCCTTCTCCAATGCATGAAAGTGAAAAGTGAAAGTGGAGTTACAATCAAATAGCAAAAACAGAATGATGGAAAACTAAAAATTACCACTATTCTTACTCCCCAGAGGCAACTATTGTTACAGTTTCATGTATATTCTTTGAAAATTTTTCTCGGAATATTTAAGCAAGAATACTTTAAGCATGTATACTATAGGATTTTTAGGGAAAGATTGATTATGCTAAATGATGCTGTTCTTACAACTGGCTATTTTTCGATTCTGTTAGTAGTCCTGATAATTTAATATTATCTCTGACCCATTCCCCACAGAACCATTGGAGTTACCTCTCTAAAGCTTAACTCAGCTCTTGTTTCTCTCATGCTTAAAACCACTGAGTGGCTTTCCACAGCACTTTCCACCCGTAAAATGCGCTTCATCACTCTGGTCTCCAAAGCCATATGACATGCCTCTGCTGACTTTAACTCTTCTCATAAACTCTTCCTCTCGTTTATTATGCTTTAGTCACACTACTTTTCCTTCAGTTCCTTGAACGTGTCATCGGGGCCCCCCTTTGAGCCTTTGCACTAGCTCTTGCTCTGTCTTGAATTCCCTCACTCCAGAATTTCTTATGATTGGCTTCTCCTGGTCATTCATGTCTCTGCTCCAAATTATTTAGAGATGCCTTTCCTATCCACACAGTTTTAATTGTCAACAGAGCACTGATCACTGATAGTTTCTCATTTACCAATTGTTTATTTACATTTTGTCTGTATCTGTCTCTACAGGCAGACAGGAACACATATACACATACACATACATTCTCTTAAATGCACAGATATACACCTACTTTTAAATACAAACCTCATGAGAATAGTGACCTTGTTTATCTTATTTTAGGGTCTAGCATAATTTCTAGCTTCCCTGGTGGCTTAGAGGTTAAAGCGTCTGCCTGAAATGCGGGAGACCCGGGTTCGATCCTTGTGTCCGGAAGATCCCCTGGAGAAGGAAATGGCAACCCACTCCAGTATTCTTGCCTGGAGAATCCATGGAGGGAGGAGCCTAATTGTCAGCATAATTTCTGACATATAGTAGGTACTCAGTATTTATTCAGTTAATTTATTTTGGAATTTTTTCTCTTCAGCCTTCTTGATTTCCTGCACAGTACACAGCAGAGGTAGGAGGTGTCATTATTTAACTAATCCTTTATTGGAAATTTAGACTACTTCTAGTTTTTATTTGTTTTTTGCCATTTCAGGCAGTTCTGTAAAAAAATGCCCTTGCATCTGATTCTTCCCATATTATAAATTCCTCAGAGTGGAATTACTAGATTCAAAACATGTGCATATTTTTTAAAATATTACTTTTGCCCCACAATAAATTTATACCAGTTATATTTCTACCAACTGTACAATGAGATATCACATTCTGTCACACCCTGGCCAACAGTGAGTATTATGAAACTTAATAATGTTTGACAGTCTAGTGAATAAAGATAATTTTTGTTTGACATTTTAAGAATTGCCAGTGTACTTTAGATTTTTGGTTACAAGTAACAGAAAATCAACTTAAATTGATTGATGTTGTGGATCAAAGATGTTGTGGATCATATAACTGAGAGATACAGAAATGGGTCAGTTCAGGTAAGCTGGACCCAAGGGCTCCTCAGTGTCATAAGATGCTGTGTTTCTTATACTTTTCTGCATTGGCATCATTCACAGTCAAGCTTCTCTATGTTATAGCAGTGATACCTTTGTAACCCTACCAGGAACAGAAAATGCTTCTTTCTCAAGTAGTTTCAGCAAAGTTTCATTGAAATAACTTGAATTGTGTGCTCATTTCTGTACCAATCTTACTGACCATATAGCTGGAATATGCTGATTGACAGGTCTGGATCACAAGACTACCCAACAGGTCTGGTAATAGAGTCAGCCTCCTGAACCAGGTAGACCAAGAGTGGGGAAGGAGTGGTTCATAGAAGAGGAAGGAATAATGAATGCTGAATAGCAAAATGATAGATATCATTATATCATATGACCTAGTGATATTTTTCCTACATATAGTCCATTGATTTTTCTGTGAATTGCCTGTTCATCTCATTTGCTCATATACTTAATTGGATCATTCCTTGGTATTTTTATTGATTTGTATGAGTTTTTTTTTTTTTTTTTTTTTTTTTTAAGAAAACTAACATTTCATCATATGTGCTATAAATATTTTTCCCTATGTATTGTCTTTGGTGTCACCGACTTGATGGCATCACCGACTCAGTGGTATCACCAACTCGATAGACGTGAATTTGAGCAGGTTCTGGGAGTTGGTGATGGACAGGGAAGCCTGGCGTGCTCCAGTCCATGGGGCTGCAAAGAGTCAGACGTGACTGCACAACTGAACTGACTGACTGATGTATTGTCTTTAGATTTTTGCCTAAAAATTTCATCTAAAATTTCTATGTGGAAATCTAAAATATTGTCCAGTCAGATCAATTAGTCTTCATTCATTCAGGATTTACGATGCATATAAAAAGAACCAGGTACTGTATTAGATTGCCAAAGAAAGGTAATGCCAAAGAATGTTCAAACTACCGCACAATTGCACTCATCTAGCACCCTAGTAAAGTAATGGTCAAAATTTTCCAAGCCAGGCTTCAGCAATACGTGAACTGTGAACTTCCAGATGTTCAAGCTGGTTTTAGAAAAGGCAGAGGAACCAGAGATCAAATTGCCAACATCCGCTGGATCATCGAAAAAGCAAGAGAGTTCCAGAAAAACATCTATTTCTGCTTTATTGACTATCCCAAAGCCTTTGACTGTGTGGATCACAAGAAACTGTGGAAAATTCTGAAAGAGATGGGAATACCAGACCACCTGACCTGCCTCCTGAGAAACCTATATACAGGTCAGGAAGCAACAGTCAGAACTGGACATGGAACAACAGACTGCTTCCAAATAGGAAAAGGAATACGTCAAGGCTGTATATTGTCACCCTGCTTATTTAACTTATACACAGAGTACATCATGAAAAACGCTGGGCTGGAGGAAGCACAAGCTGGAATCAAGACTGCCAAGAGAAATATCAATAACCTCAGATATGCAGATGACACCACCCTTATGGCAGAAAGTGAAGAGGAACTAAAAAGCCTCTTGATGAGAGTGAAGGAGAAGAATGAAAAAGTTGGCTTAAAGCTCAACATTCAGAAAACTAAGATCATGGCATCTGGTCCCATCACTTCATGGGAAATAGATGGGGAAACAGTGGAAACAGTGGCTGACTTGATTTTGGGGGGCTCCACAATCACTGCAGATGGTCATTGCAGCCATGAAATTAAAAGACACTTACTCCTCAGAAGGAAAGCTGTCACCAACCTAGATAACATGTTGAACAGCAGAGGCATTACTTTGCCAACAAAGGTCCGTCTAGTCAAGACTATGGTTTTTCCAGTGGTCATGTATGGATGTGAGAGTTGGACAATGAAGAAAGCTGGGCACCAAAGAATTGATGCTTTTGAACTGTGGTGTTGAAGAAGACTTGGACTGCAAGGAGATCCAACCAGTCCATCCTAAAGGAGATCAGTCCTGGGTGTTCATTGGAAGGACTGATGTTGAAGCTGAAACTCCAATACTTGGGCCACCTCATGCAAAGAGTTGACTCATTGGAAAAGACCCTAATGCTGGAAAGGATTTGGGACAGGAGGAGAAGGGGACGACAGAGGATGAGATGGCTGGATGGCATCACCGACTCGATGGACGTGAGTTTGAGTGAACTCTGGGAGTTGGTGATGGACAGGGAGACCTGGCGTGCTGTGATTCATGGGCTCGCAAAGAGTCGGACACGGCTGAGCGACTGAACTAAACTGAACTGAAGAGAACAGAAGGGCAAAGAAAATAGGAAAAGGAAACCAAAAAGTTAGCAAACAAAAATATATACTGTAATTATTCTAACCAGATTTTTTCAAAGTACATTTTAACAGAGACTAGTTCTATTGCATTTAGCAGCAAAACGAAAGATGAGGTTCTAGTTAGAACAGACACAATTAAGCAATGCTACTTACAGTAATATTTCTCAAAGCCTTTAGTAATGTAAATCTCCATAAGCATCTGTCAGGAATTTTGTCCCATACAATAAAAATCAGTTTATCAGGAAACAAAGTTTTTTATGATACTAATGCTGAAACAAATCTCTCTCTCAGTATTCAAAACAGGTAAATTAAGTGATAGAGCAGAGAAAATCCTCAACAGCATTTCTTCAGTAAATTTAATAGTGTTTCATGTAGACATGGTAATGTTATGCATGTAATTTCCATCAATTTTATATTGAAAATAGTGCTTTTTGCAAGCTATACAGGCTTTATAGCAGTGTTAGAATTTGAATTGTAATAATAAAGTGTCGTAGAGGTAAAATTATTTGTAAATTTTGCATTGTTATTATCATAATTTTCTGCGATATGTTAAGCATCAACTTGTGACGTACAAACTCACAAGGACAAAATAACAAATCTAGTAGCAAGCTGTAAACATTCAGTTATAAATTTCATGTGGGAATCCCTAAAGTGCACAGAGATGGCTATATCTAAATGCCTACTGTTTGAGAGAAAATAAAACTGATTGTTGCTATGGTAGTTGTGATAAAAATTGAAAAAGATTGCAAAATAATGTATAAATTTCATTAAGTGTAGTTTTAGGTGTTTTTTTTTAATCATAATTCTACCTTATTTATTTACTAAATCCAAGTGGTATTGACATTGCATTAGTTACTCAGTTTTTAAAAGGGTAACAAATTTACAGCCTTAGCACTTTATACAAGTAGGTGGTATATGGACTTCCCAGGTGGTGCAGTGGTAAAGAATCCACCTGCCGATGCAGGAGACACTGGAGATGTAGGTTCAGTTCCTGGGTTGGGCTCCTGGAGGAGGAAATAGAAACCTGCTCCAGTATTCTTGCCTGGAAATTTCCATGGAGAGAGGAGATTTGTGGGCTACAGTCTGTGCGGTCACAAAGAGTCAGACAGATGAGTGACTGAGTAGGTAGTTATAGGTAGGTCAATAATTGATTGATGATAGGTAGGTGAGTAAGTAGGTAGATAGTTTGGTACGTAGGCCAAATAGATGGATAGAGACAGATAGATAGATAGATAGATCTATTTGGATCTCATAAGAAGATACGTCATCTGTGATGAAACTCTCATTTCCTGAACAGATATTTTGAAGCATTTTTCCTTTAAATAAAGTATTGCTTCTTGATTGAAAAAAAATAATAAGTACAAACCAAACTATTTATACTTGTTTTATAAAATTTATTTCTAAATCCATCAGATGAAAATTCAACAGTAGACATGTATTTTAAGAAATTACTCATGGAGGCATATATAAGCTTTAATACAGGGCAGCTGTTTCCTACAACATATTATTCTGTAAAACACTCAAATAAAATGACTTTGATGGAACTTGAATAAAATAAAAAGTGTACAGATTTATTTTTATTTTTTCTACTTTCAAGTAGTTGAGGGAAGCCTGGAAAGATTAGAAGAAGGGCCATGAGGCCTTTCGGGGGTTTTGGTTTTGTGAGGCCTTGTAGAACAGTGTCAGGTAAGGTCAATCCTGAGAGGTTGTGTAGACATTTTATGCATATGAAAGATCTGTAAGCCTATTCAAGACAGAATAAAGTACTCAACATTTAAATGCTCTGAAAAAATAATAATATTATAATTTATAATATTGAGTTAGAAAAACTTATCTGCACATCTAAAAAGTATAAAATATGTGCATGCATGCACAGTCATATCCAATTCTTTGCAACTCCATGGACTGTAGCCTGCCAGGCTCCTCTGTCCATGGAATTTTTCAGGCATGATTAGGAGCAAAATCCTTCAGCTTCTATAGAATCTTATCTAGCAGCATATTCCCCCATCGTCTCTCTTTGCACCAGTCCCACTAGCCTTACTTTTCTATCCTCCTGCAAGCTCTTTGCATATACATGTCTCTTGCTTTGGCTGGGATGTGTCCTCTTTATCTACCTGTTTCACCAGGTTAATTAGTAGTCTTCAATTAAAGCTTTGTTCAGATATTTCCTACTAAGGAAACGCTTTCAACATCTCCCATACTGAGTCTGCCCTAGTTGCTGCTAAGTCGCTTCAGTCGTGTCTGACCCTGTGCGACCCAATAGATGGCAGCCTACCAGGCTCCACCATCCCTGGGATTCTCCAGGGAAGAACACTGGAGCTGTCTCTTATACACATCTCTATTATAATTTGTAATAGAACTCAGCATTAATTTTATTGTAGTAATTGTCCTTTTACCAAAAAATTATATATTTATGTTAAATATTATTAATATTTTGCTGAAATTTAATGAAATTATGTTGCTTTCTGTATGCAAGTAAAAATTTTTGAGAGATAGACATTAACATTTAGCAGAGAATAAGGTTTAAGCCTTAGAATATTTGAAAAATATATTTAAGCCAAAGTTTTGAAAACATTAAATTATTTGTTAAGTCATAATTAAGTTTAAGGGAAAAGAATATAATTTATAAATAGTTTTAATATTCAGGAAAAGAATCCTTGCAAATAAGAGTTTATTATGAAAATTCTAAAAGACTTTTTTAACTGCTGACATCATTGTATTGTTTGAATTAGTCCCCTGGGACCCAAAGAAAAAGCTTACAAGCAATTTATTAATCTCTCTCTCTTGTGTAACATTATTTGTCTTCCAGTGAAGCACTAATTTTCTACTACTTCTCTTGTTAAAATTAAGCCCTGAGGGGGAACTTCATAGCTAATATCCATTTCTTATTTAATAATGCCTGTCTCTTATACACATCTGACCCAAAGAAAAAGCTTACAAGCAATTTATTAATCTCTCTCTCTTGTGTAACATTATTTGTCTTCCAGTGAAGCACTAATTTTCTACTACTTCTCTTGTTAAAATTAAGCCCTGAGGGGGAACTTCATAGCTAACTAGTAATATTACATTTTGAAATAAAGGAATTATATATTTTACATATTATTCATCTTTTGCTTTCTAGAGAAGCTTTTGTTTCTTACAGTATGCAACCTAAACCAAAGCAGTGTAGCTATTAGGTTTTATATGAATGGATTCCATATGCCATTAAGTCAAAATCAGACAAAAACTTAAGCTAAGGCAGTTTGCTATTTGAAATCGTGAGTACTATATGTTAGAAAATCTTGATAAATGGTGTCCTGGGAAGTTTGAGACAATGGTCCAACTAACATATACTTTGTTGAAAAAAAAATATATATATACACACATATATAGTATCCTGAGCATTTTACCATGTGTTCCACTGTAGGGATTAATGTCGTAATGAGTAGTGTAGTGGTGTTGCTAGGACAAGACTTAATGGCCTTAACACAAGGCTTTCCAGGGAATCTGAATTGTCTGGATTATTTCCATCAGCCTCAGATTTCCAGTTGAATTTAATAAAAAGTATACTTGCTACATCTGTATAATAACAATGGAACTAAAATTCCACCAGGGTTACTATATGTGTGACTACTGTCTTTCACACTCTGGGTAACTGGCTGTTAAGACAAGATTTCTCTAATGTGGTGGTCACATGGTCAACTGCTTCTTCACTTTCTCACTCAATTTCCTGTGATCAAGCTAAATATTCATTATGACTGTGGTTAGGTAGGCAAAATAACAACAAAATACTGGTTTTGCCTTAACAGGTTAAACTGACTCATCTCTGACAATCTAGTTTATGGAAACTTTCAATAAAACCTAGAAACTGTGCATACATAAATCATTTCTTGAGTGAATTTTAGCAAATGTAGTGATTATCAAAATCAGATGTCAATATCACAATCAAATTTGGTAAAAATGCAAAATAACACATAGTCTATCATTAAAATGAATTCACAGTAAATACTTTCAAGTAAAGAGAGTTATAATGTTGAATATCTAATATGACTGTATTAAACACAGTGCTTCTTTTTCTCTTTTTACAGCCGATCGGTGCTTTGAACCCAAAGAGAGCTGTGTTTTATGCAGAGCGCTACGAGACCTGGGAAGATGATCAGAGTCCTCCCTATCATTACAACACACATTATTCTACGGCAACATCCACCTTATCCTGGCTTGTTCGAATTGTGAGTGCCTTCATTAAGCTACAGTTTCCCTTTAATATCTCAGAGTATTTAATATAAGAAAATTAAATAAAAATCAAATATACTTATTAGTTTTAAGCAGAGATTAGAGACCACTGAAGTAGAAATGAAAGATGCCAAACTCTAGCAAAACCTGATTCCTTTTTGTTAATGAGTTGCTTTATTTGCAAAATTGGTTTAGAAAGATAGATTGAGTTTCTTAAACCTAAACCGTTTACAAAAGGAACCGGACTCCTAGATTGTGTCCTTAATATCCATTGTTTCCTTTCTCACTGATTGTCACCAGCTGGCGTTCTTCCCAGCCCTCCCAGTCTTGCTTCTGAGGTTGTGTATTTTAAAAACAGTTTTCTTAATGTTTTTGAAGACTACTTTCTGTTACTTTGTCTTTCTCCTAAGACATAAATAAATTCAAATCTCTCCAGTCTTTTAAATGCATACTTACACATGACTCAGCAGGCTAAGAATCTGCCTGCAGTGCAGGAGACACAGGAGACGGGAGTTCGATACCTGGGTCAAGAAGATCCCCTGGAGGAGGAAATGGCAACCCACTCCAGTATTCTTGCCTGGAGAATCCCATGGACAGAGGAGCCTGGCGGGCTACAGTCCATGGGGTCATAAAAGAGTTGGACACAACTGAGCGACTAAGCACGCAGTTTACATGTACACATATTTTCATACTTATGCACATACATACATGCCTCTTCCCAGCTCCCACCCACTCTTTAGTGACTTCCCATGTCTCCCCCTGCATAGTCAAAGGTGCTAGAAGCACAGCCTCTACTATCCAGTTCTGCACTGTGCTGGTCTTTATCACCACATTCAGTCTTTATTCTGCTTCATGCAGGTTCCACTCCCACCGCTTTACTGAATTGTCTCTGTGCAGGTCACCAGGGCAGAGCTCCATGGTGTATCTGACGCACGTGGCACCATTGCTCACCTCCTCCTACTTGAAGTTTCTCCATCTCGTGGCTCCTCTGACAATATCCTCTGTTGATTTTCCTCCTGTCGTTCTAACTGTCCTGCCCTATCTCATGCTCAGCTTTCTTTTTCTCAATATTTCTGTTCCCCAGGATTTTCCTAGGTATGTTATCTGGACTATATCATTCAGTTCTAAACTAATGACTGCCAGCTTCTCTCTTCATTGCAGACATTTCTCTTGGGCTCCTAACCTGTATTTCTAAGATACAAATATATTTGCTTACTTCTGTGTCTTTCTATATTTTCTACCTGAACACCTCACAATACTATAAATAACATTTCCAAAAATAAACTTCTCATCTCCCTCATAAATGTGCAGGGGTGTTTCCTACTGATTACTTATTTAAATAATCTGCATTTATCGCGCCCAGTTACCTAACCTAGATATTTTTTCCATTTTATCAGCCCCTTACATCCAGTCTGACATCACACGTGATAGGTTCTACCATCTACAGTCTATCTCCATTCTCTATTAACTCTGGCACTTCCTTAGTTCAAGTTCCTGTTCTTTCTCATCTATATTATTGCAAAAGATCTTAAAATTTCTTTGCCTTCGTTTTGCCCTCTCCAATCTAGTCTAGTTGAGAGCAATTACTGGAGTCAGATGGCCAGATATTTTTAAAACTATAAATGACTGTGAAGTAAATCTCTGAGTCAATACAATCAATAATGCTATCTCCTCTTACCAAAATATACTTCAGACTACTTTGTTGCATGATGCTGATTTGTCTCAGAAACACGTTGACAAAGTAGGGAATCCATCTCCAACTGACAAGGGTTTTTTCCCCCACTGCCTAAAAAAAACAGTTTGGTTTAGAGAGTTTCCTCAGGCAAAGTGAACTCATTACAAACATGTAGTATGCGTATGTTTTAGGTAACTTGTAAATTAATGGTAGGTAGTGTACTATAAATAATTACTGTTATGAAAAAAGTTTGTCAGAATTATGATTCAGTTTAATTGAATGCCTGTTTTATATTTTTCATAATCCTAAACCAATGTAAGAAATTAAAGTTTAGCTTAGTCTTTAAGGAAACAAACTCAAATCTTATTTTAAAAAACAAAGTCTGTAATTATAAACTAAAGGAAAAGACATAAAACTTTTTTAGACTAAAGTTGTTTGTCTAATTTGTTCAAAAATTCACCTTAACTATGTAAATTTGGATCCTTTTATAAAAATATTTCTGAACTAGCCATTTACGAATTTTTTTAACTCTAGGACTTTTAGAGAAGTTCTGTTTTTAAAAAACTTTCTGTTAATGTGGGGGGAATATTAGATTTATACGTGTCTGTTTACCACTATAAACCAATCAAAACAAAACACCTTTAGTTTATGGGTTGTAGTAACTTATTAATTCTCTCCAGGTGTAAGAAAATACTAGACACTCATATAAAGAGGTAAAGGCTTTTCTGAATTACAGTCACACATATATAGAGAACTATAGCAGCAGTTTCAGCCACAGGTCAAAACTAAACACAGAAACCCAAAAATTCACCAGTCAAGATCTCAAACATCTGGTATCCTTTACAATAAATGTAAAATATTTTATCTGAGCTCAAAAAAAGACCAACAAGAAAACAAAAAGCAAGAAACAGTTATTGCTTTAGTGAGCCATCACCCTGGAGGACATAAGACACCGTTTTAGGGCATCTTGGGATTAAAAACAAGTCAGGAACCATTTCTGAAAAAACCATTATCAAGTCGGTTGGTTTAAGAATTATATGACAGTATATTATGCATATTATAGTATTTTGAGATATATAAAATGATATTCAATGGCTTTTGTATAATCAAATAAGTATAAAATTGGTTTTCTAAGAATTTAAGTATGAATTTATAAAAATACTTATTATCAACAGTTTGATTTAAGTTAACACTTTTCTATCCCTCATAAACTAAACATTTTATCAAATAATAAATTATAATTCACCCCTAAATTTATTTCTTATTCTAGAGAAATCGAGTACAAATTTGACTCTCTGCAGTGGTACAGCAGAAATGCTATCCTTGTTTATCCTACACATGCCCTTTTAGAATTGTCTATAGCTGTGCTGAACAGCAGAAATGTAATGCAAGCTGCTTATGTATATAATTTAAATTTTCTAGTAGCCACATTTAAGAGTAAAAAGAAGCAAGAAGTAAGAAGAGTAAGAGTAAAAAGGTGCGATTAGTTTAATAAATATATTTGTTAGCCCAGTAGATCCAAAATGTTGTAATTTCGACATGTAACCAATATAAAAATTGTAAATAAGATATTTCACTTTTTTTTTTTTTTTTTTTTTTTGTATTCTTTGAAATCCAGATGTATTTTCTACTTATAGCATATTCAGCTTGAACTCACCATATTTTAAGTACTCAGTAGTCACATGTGACCTCTGGCTATTACACTGAAAGAAGAAATCTATAGGGTTGCTTTTATGGGAACTCATTTAGCCAATGCATCTCAAGTTGTACTGTTATTAATAGAAGTATCACAGTCTAATAGCTTACTAAATGTTTAACCTAATGGCCCAAGGAATTGTGATTTCCTCACTCCCATCTCAAGGAGTTTATGAAGTAGAAAATACATTAAAATTTCTGTCACTGAAAATTTGTTCATAAAAATAAAATATAGATTAAAATAAATATCTGTTCTTTATCTTTCAAGCCTTCTAGATCCAAAGTCATTAAACTTATTATTAGTTTCAGTCAATATATTTAGTATGACATTGATAATAATTGCTTTAAAATGCAAATTAGCTACATACCTCATTACTTGAAATTTAAAAGTATTATTTTAGACACACCACCAGTAAAGTCGCTTGTCTAAATTGCAAGTTTCTGAAAAAGCTGTTTCTCTGCTACCTGCTGTTGGGCAAATGATGAATAAACTGTTACAGAATTTTTGAGTTTGTTCAGATATTAAATAGTATAAAAGGATACATTTTGCTTGTAATATTTTTGCCTTAAATCTTACCCTGAATATAAAATATATTCAATGAAGTAATTAAATTGGACTCTTATATCCTTTAGTAACCTATTCAAGTTCCAAATTCAGTATATTCAACCTGCCTGTTCAAAACTCCATTGTCAAACATTTAATCATAATTTTTAGGAGGTTAAATAGGTTGTACAACAAGTTAATTGATACATAAATTGTTTAGAACTTGGGACTTACTTCATAAATTATGAGTTGCCTTGAAAGCCTACCCAAAAGCCTATTTAAACTGTAGTATATCTTCAGCAGTATATATTTGTAGTGGGGAAAAAAAAAAAATAGTAAAAGCACTTAATGCAAGCATTGTAATTGAGACCAAACTGTAGTGCTACTGAATAGAATATTGCCGTCCTGTTTCTCTTGATTGCTGATGCTTACGGACAATGTATGTTTACTTTGAGAAAGATGAGGATTCTTAAACAGGAGCCTGGTGTATGGGAAGCACAAAGGTTTCTGAAGATTCTAAAAGATACTTCTGATTTCTTTTGAAAACACTGGGAGAAAATAAACTTCTGAAGTTAGACACAGCACAGTGTAAACAATGATTCCTCCATTTTGGAGAGTGTGATCTTTCTCAGATGTAAAACGGGGATAATTACACCCACTTAAATATGCAGATGACTACCACCCTTATGGCAGAAAGTGAAGAGGAACTAAAAAGCCTCTTGATCAAAGTGAAAGAGGAGAGTGAAAAAGTTGGCTTAAAGCTCAACATTCAGAAAACAAAGATCATGGCATCCAGTCCCATCACTTCATGGAAAATAGATGGGGAAACAGTGGAAACAGTGTCAGACTTTATTTTGGGGGGCTCCAAAATCACTGCAGATGGTGACTGCAGCCATGAAATTAGAAGACGCTAACTCCTTGGAAGAAAAGTTATGACCAACCTAGATAGCATGTTGAAAAGCAGAGACATTACTTTGCCAACAAAGGTCCGTCTAGTCAAGGCTATGGTTTTTCCTGTGGTCATGTATGGATGTGAGAGTTGGACTGTAAAGAAAGCTGAGTGCCGAAGAATTGATGCTTTTGTACTGTGGTGTTGGAGAAGACTCTTGAGAGTCCCTTGGACTGCAAAGAGATCCAGCTAGTCCATTCTGAAGGAGATCAGCCCTGGGTGTTCTTTGGAAGGAATGATGCTAAAGCTGAAACTCCAGTACTTTGGCCACCTTATGCGAAGAGTTGACTCATTGGAAAAGACTCTGATTCTGGGAGGGATTGGGGGCAGGAGGAGAAGGGGACAACAGAGGATGAGATGGCTGGATGGCATCACTGACTCGATGGACGTGAGTCTGAGTGAACTCCGGGAGTTGGTGATGAACAGGGAGGCCTGGTGTGCTGCAATTCGTGGGGTCGCAAAGAGTCGGACACGACTGAGCTACTGAACTGAACTGAAAGGATAATAGGGATGATTGGGTTAGTTAACTGAGATAATACAATGCCATGCACAAAAAGTGCTCATAACTTTAGTTCCCTTCCCTTTGGTCTTTATTATGCTTTATATAACTTCAAGGTATATATATCTTTTCTTTGATAAAATTATGTCCCGACACTGTTACCAAGGAATGAGGTTTGTTTCAAATGAAACGAAGAGAAAGAAGAGAAGAGGGGAGAGGAGTGTAAAAAAGACTCTTCCGGATGACTGAGCAGAAGTCATGTAAGACAGAAAAATAAAGGAATTGTCTAAAGAGCAGAGGGGAAGAGTGACAGAGTTGGATGGCCCAGGAAGGGTGAGTTGTCTGCGATCAGATCATGGGAGAGCTTCTCTGGTGGCTCAGATGGTAAAGAATCTGCCTGCAATGCAGGAGATATGGGTTCAGTCCCTCATCGGGAAGATCCCTAGAGAAGGGAATGGCAACCCACTCCAGTATCCTTGCCTAGAGAATTCCAAGGACAGAGGAACCTGGCGGGCTATAGTCTATCGCGTTGCAGAGTCACACATGACTGAGCGAGTAACACTTTCACTTTCTTTTCACATCATTGGAAGGCAGGACAGGTTGTTAGTGTCCTTGCAGGCACTGAAGGTTATGACATAATTCAGTAGGGCTCGTACTTCCCATGTAGGACAGGCTAGTTTGACTTTCTGTCCCCAAGAAAGAGTTGGAAGGTTAGGATAGATGTAATCAGGAGAAAGAAGTCTGCCATCAGCCATTTATACTGCAGGACAGAACCTGAAGTTTTTAAAGCACAAGTCCAAGTATTTTAATTTCTGAAATTTCTGTTTAACTTTTATCTATTTGTCCACCTTATCTCTAAAGCCAAAAATTTTCTAGGAGAATGATAAAATATCTAATATGGTAATATACACACAGAAAGAAAGGAACATGCGTTCAATCTCGGGATCGGGAAGATCCCCTGGAGGAGGAAGTGGCAACCCGCTCCAGTATTCTTGCCTTGAGAATCCCATGGACAGAGGAGACTGGCGGGCTACAGTCCATGGGGGTCACAAAGAGTCAGACACGACTGAGTGACTGAGCACACACACATTGAAAATGGTTTGATCAACGTGTGTCAGGTGAATAAATATTAAAGTTTCTTAAGCTTAATATAGAGCTTGATCCTCTGTGTTAGTCAAGCATGAATCAAATGAAACAGAAAGTCCTTGGACTGTGCCTTGAAAGTAATATGGAAACACATGGAAAAAGGTAATCTCTGCAGTGAGCAGGGCTTGAAAGATCAATACCCACTTATAAACAAATAGGTTATCCCTTTCTGTTAGTACTCTACCACTGTAGCAGCTGGAGGCCTTTGGAAATAATGAGAATATGTATCAGTAAAGTAGTATGTGACCCTCAAACAGTTGACCAGATCTTTTTAAAGGCTATGTGGAACAGGGAAAAATGTGGAACTCTTCAATATTTTGTGCTTTGGGTGCAACCAGATTCATAAACTTCATGACCAGAAATAATAATTCTTCAATTTCAGGTTTATTTTCACTGTGCCCATCTGCACTTATTCTTGGCATGACTTCACTAAGGGTTCAAAACTAAGGAAGGGTTTGATAATTTAGGCTAGGGTAGAGATCAGCTTTTGGTGGTTGATGATAAGAAGTAAGACTCTTCATGTATAATGAGTCTTCACTCATATCTATAATAGGTTAAAAATCATGACGACAACTCAGATCCCTCTAAATTATTCTTTGCCTACTACCTACAAAGAAAACATAAATGCCCTTACATCAGCATCCTGGAATAACAAGTGGATTCTGAAGATACAACTTTTTGGTCAAACTAGTAGTTAAAAACTGACTAGAAAAGCTGTATCTTACTCTTGTCCAACCATACCACTTCTCCCAGCAGTACCTTGTATGTTTATGTATGTTCAAAAACATTAATTAAGCACTAACTGTGAACCAAGCACCATGCTTGGCTCTAAGGATAGAGGGATGAATAAGACCTAAGGAACTGTCAGTCTTGCTGGAGCCCAACATGGGTACTTGACACCAGGCATGAAGCTGATAGTCGTCACCACTCTGTGTCATCTCTGATGCTACAGCCTTTCTCAATATTATTTAATCTGAATTACCTGCCAGGTATTGTTATTCCCAGTTAACACAGGAGAAGGAACTGAGATATGGTTACTTCATATTGCTACCTACTTGAGGTTAAGTAACTTGCTTAAGAGAGGTGAATGGTTCCACCAAGATTCAAACTTAGATCTGTCATATTTCATTCAGTTTGCTGTTGCTATTTCTAGAATTTTTCTATCCCCACTTTAGTGATAAGATATGCTGTGTTGACTACCTTATATTTAATAGGGAGTCTAAAATTTACAAAGCAAATTAGTGAAAGACATCCCTAAATTTTTTTTCCTAACTTATTTTTGGTGGCATCTATTTGTCTGTCAAATCACTTAAAATTTTAAACAGCAATATAGACCTACTGGATGCATATTTGATTTTGAGGTAAATCAGTAATACCCTCTTTACCTATATAGTGTTATATCATTCTTCATCTTATCTCTTTCACCATACTTTTCTGTCATTCAGTATTAGACATGAAAATTGGTGGCACGTTACAAAGTTATAAAATTGATGACATCCAGCCATACTAAATTTCAGGAAGATACTGAGGAATGTAAGTTGCCAGACAACTGGACTTTATGACGAGTGGCAAAAAGAGGAGTTTAAAGAGACAGAGTATGTTTTATGGATATAAAAGAATGAACAGAGATTATATATTAAGAGAAATAAAACCTAAATATGTAGGAAAGATTTCTTAATATTATTGAACCTAGGAGTAACATGTCATTTATCCTAGATTTAAGAGAGAGGGACTGAACCATAGGAAAGTAAATATATACTCATCTTTGTTATGATGAGTAACATAACAAAAAAGCAGTAAATTTAAATGCGTTAGGACCTTGTGATAATGTTATTCCTAGGTTTCCTGCTAAGGGAATATGTACTTAATGACGGACACCATGTTGCAGTAAGGTAATAGTCACAGGATACTAGAAGGACTAGAGTTGATCTAGTCCTACCTAATTTGTTTTAGTGTCATTTCATTCGTTCCTTCCACAGATTATATTAATACACTGAGCAGCTTGGGTGTACTAGGAGTTCTTCTAAGTGTTGGAGATAAAACAGTGAATCTGGTAGTTGTTGTTGCTCAGTCGTGTTCAACTCTTTGCAACCCCGTGGACTGTGGCATGCCAGGCTTCCTTCACCACCTCCTGGAGTTTGCTCAAACTCATGTCCATTGAGTTGGTGATGCCAACCAACCATCTCATCCTCTGTTGTCCCCTTCTCCTCTTGCCTTCAATCTTTCCCAGCATCAGGGTCTTTTCCAATGAGTCAGATCTTTGCAAGTGGTGGCCAAAGTATTTGAGCTTCTGCTTCAGCATCAGTCCTTCCAATAAATATTTAGGGATAATTTTCTTTAGGATTGACTGGTTTGTTCTCCTTCCTGTCCAAGGGACTTTCAAGAGTCTTCTCCAACACCACAGTTCGAAAGCATCAATTCTTCAGTGTTCAGCCTCCTTTATGGTCCAACTCTCACGTCCATACATGACTTCTGGAAAAGCCATAGCTTTGGCTAATGAACCTTTGTTGGCAAAGTAATGCCTCTGCTTTTTAATACACTATCTAGGTTCGTCATAGCTTTCTTCCAAGGAGAACTGGAACCTATTCATATAGTGGGGAAGATGGACAGAAAAAAGAAAAACAAATATCATATATTAACGCATGTATATGGGATCTAAAAAATGGTACTGGTGTACCTATTTGCAGGGCAGGGCAGGAGCAGAAATGCAGACATAGAGAACAGAAAGGTGGACTTGAGGGAAAGGGGGGTGAATTGAGAGATTGGGATTGACGTATGTCCTGTGTAAAACAGCTAGTGGGAAGCTGCTGTTTAGCACAGGGAGCTCAATTCAGTGCCCTATGATGACCTAGATGGGTGGGATGGAGGGGTGGGATGGGATAGAGTGATGGGATGGGAGGGAGGGGATATATGTATGCATATAGCTGATTCACTTGGTTGTACAGCTGAAATTAACACAACATTATAAAGCAACTATACCCCAGTAAAAAATGTTTAAAAATCAGTTTCAAAAAACAGTCACAAATTCTTCAGGGATGTTTGAGGAAATATATGTTGCCACTTGAACATACTGGAGAGCTTGGGCAATCAAGGGAGGTCTTTCAGAAGGAAACAACATCTTGGACTGAGACTTAAAGGATAAGAGGAGCTTAACCAAGTCAGGATGATGAGGTAGAGGGTTAAGTTTGTAGCAGGAAGAGGGACTATCCCATACAGAGGACGATAAATGAGACCAGCATGGCAAGACCTTAGGATGTGAATAAGGGAATGGCAAGAGATAAAGAGTTAAGCAGGTTCCATATCACTCAGGCTCTCTTAAGACAAATCAAATAGTTTCTGCTTTTTCCTAAGAGCTCTGTAAAGCTATGGCAGGATTTCAGTCAAGGATATTTGCATTTTAAAAACATCAGGTCATAATATAGTAGGTTTAGGAGACTTTCAGGTAGTCTAAGATGGACATCCCCTAAGCAATTTTCACACCATAGAGTCGGAGAGATTTTCTTATTGCAGTGATACTACGTGTGGCCTTAGTTATGAGAAAGATCTGAGTTATATGTTGACAGCAATGCAAAGTCATTCATCATAACATCACAGAGCACTAGAACTCCATCATTTTATAAATCAGAAGACTGAAGACCAAGAAGCAACATGAGCTGCCAAAGTTGCAGAGTGACAGGTGATTCAGCGACCCAGAGTGACTCAGACCAGCCCCTCCGGACAGGATCCTGCCTGAAAAGACAGGATCAAAAGGGTCTCAAAATGGTTTCCACCTCAAAACGGTTTCCAAAAAAGTCATGTTTTACAAAGAAAGAGAACAGTTTTGTTCAGAAGGATCAAATTATTGATTTCCTTTTCTTTTTTTTTTTTTTGCTTAGGAACCTTTCACAACCTTCTTCCTCAATGCAAATGATGGAAAATTTGACCATCCTAATCGAACATTCTCATCCGTCGCAAGGTCTTGGAGAACTAGTCAGAGAGATACTTCTGATGTAAAGGTAAGCTCTTTTATTTGTTGATGTTAATTTCAAACTGTGTTGAAATTTTAATTTGTTTAAGGGCTTCCTGGTGGCTCAGAGATTAAAGCGTCTGCCTGCGCCTGCCCGCAATGCGGGAGACCTGGGTTTGATTCCTGGGTCGGGAAGATCCCCTGGAGAAGGAAAAGGCAACCCACTCCAGTATTCTTGCCTGGAAAATCCCATGGACAGAGGAGCCGGTGGGCTGCAGTCCACAGGGTCGCAGAGTCGGACACGACTGAGCCACTTCACTTCACTTCACTTCACTTCAAGTGGGTGTGTAAGATACTTTATTCTGCAGCTTTGTTCCATCATATTTTAAAATTATGTGGTACACCTAAGAGGAACTTGAAAATAATTTTGAGTGTCACAGAAAATGACTCAAGGTTCTTTTATATTATTCAGTTAAGATGTTTTTGTTATTTTAAAAAATTCCCATCTAATTTAAATCGAATAATCGGTAGATGGAAAGAAAAGCCTATAAATTGCCTTTCCTGCTGTTAACTCAATATTTGGCCCATTCCAGAAAACACAGCAGGAATTGGATTTGACCTTAATGTGTCATATTGTTATAGCTTGCCCAGCTTTGGGTTTACGTAGCCTGGGGCAATTAATAAAGCATTAATGACAAGACCCATTTAAAATGTAGGCTTTTCTGTACAGCCTTAGCTTTTACTTGACTGTGCCTGGGGATACTACGCAACAACACACATTAGATTAAACCAACACACACACACTATCCTGGGCCAGCCGGAGAGCAGAGTCATTTTACAGTTGCTACTGGCTTCCCTATTGGTAAATATAAAGATGGATTCCTTTATATGGACTTTCTTTTTTTTTTAAATAGTCTTATTCAAAACATTAAAATACATTTGTTCTTCAATTTTTTCCTCATTTTTTTCCGATAAGATTATATGATCCGGTTATCACAGAGGTACATGTTTCTTATTTTAACCCCTTTTTCTTCAGACTTTTCTCATCACTTCCACTCATGCTGCTGAATATACAAATATTATAGTATCATTCCATTTAGTGTTTTAATCCAACAAAAGGTAGTGAATTAAAGTAAAAATTGTCATTTACATATTTATGCTTATCTATTGCATTTTCAAAAGGCAGTTACAGTGTTACTGAACTATAAGAAATTGGATGAGTACAACTTTTATTTAATTTCTTTCAAAGCAGAAAATAAAAGGAATGGATCAAGTAATATGTAGCATCTTTATGTGTCTTATTTGTTGCTGTCAGAGTTTGCATAAATGAATATTAGTTTATATGTACAATGTATTCACATTTGGAAATAAGATAATTTAACGTGCATTCTTACTATATGAAACTCTGAAGACCCATATTTTCCTCCTGTCAAACTTTTGATTTCACTAAGGAATTCACCTCTGAAAGATCCATAAACCATCATTTAAACTGATTTACAAAGAATGATATCAAGAAGAGAATCCATTTCTTATTTAATAATGCTTTGAGAATTAACATAAAATGGGGAGTCAGTAGGCTTCTAGAATTAACACAGTATCTTTAAAAAGCATTCAATAGCTATTTTAAATGTGAATTAAATATTCTTATCTATATTTTAAGGCTTTCTATCATATGTAAGATTATTAATTATCTTAATTCAGAGCTGTGTCCATATTATATCAAACTTTCAAGTGAAAATGCTTGTTTTCTTAACACCATTTTCTTGACTCTTGACATCAGGAAACAGAAACTTGATTTTTCAACCTAATTCAAATGTTCACCCTCACAAGCCCACACATGAGTCAGTCATCCTAATTTATGTATGTAGGTAGAGTTTTATCCTAAGAATTTTATTGATTCTTCTGATCACCAGATATCTCCCCTAGTTACATGTCAGTCTCGGGACCAGTGTTTTTATATTTCTAAAAAAAAATGCCCCTGCAGTATCTCCTAACGTAGATTTAAGGTCTTGTATAAAAGAGAACTAGGACAAAGGGAATGGTTTTATTCTCTCTCTGTTAGCGTCGGGCTTGTCCTGCAGTAATGAGTGCAAGCTGGGCAGAGAAGGAGCTGTGGTGAAGTGACCTCTTTGAAGAGGGTCTTACAAGTTAAGTCAGACCAGCTCATTTTTACTTTTTTTTTTTTAATTTCTCTCTTCTAGCATAATCTTGGTAACAGTGACGTTCAACTTACTGAAGTTCTTATACTAATTTTTCCTTAATGCCTTCAAAAGTTGTTATATTACTTTTTGAATAGCTATGCAGATGTCAGAAAAGGGAGCTGTGACAAAATGTCATTAAGGTGACATAGTGTAAATTAATACAGTTAATGGAGGTGCTCACCACTGACTCATTGACCCATTATGAGCTCTTGTGGAATTAACGAATGCCAGGGCATCAATCTTTGGAGAAAAAGAAGAAAAGAGATGGCAGCTTTAAAACCTTGCAGTGAATTATATTAGAAAAGTGAAAACGTCTGGGTTGGATTTGATTTCACTAGGAAGCCATAAAATGGTATGCTCTCTCAGCAAAATATATTAAACTGGAATGTCAGATTTGATGCAATAGGTATACAATTATGATAGTGTTAATAGTGGTCTTCTATCATTCTAAGACATACTTTCAAGTCCAATTTCTCAGCAGCTTGAACTTGTCATAAGCTTGTAAATTAGAAATTCTGTTTGAGGATATTTTCTTATTATTGAGGGACACATATAATACTATTAACTGTACCATGGGGTTTTAGTATAGCTGTTAAAACATACTAGAAATCACATTTACAGACACAAAATGCCTGTTTTAATATTCATCTTGCCATTTCTTTAATAATATTTGGTGTCTTTCTGTACTATTTTTCGTTTAGGAAATTTTAAACTACTTGGCCTCTTTCCTTAAAGAAAAGCTGATTAACAGAAATCTATCAATGGGAAGAGAGTAAACAAAAGAGCTGTTATTTTAAGTAGGCAAGCTGGTGCCTTCAGTGACTGTAGGAGTGCACTTACCAGTTGTAATAGGGGAGTTCATTCTTCTCGAGTAATTCTCAGTAGTTTTCAAACAGGCTCTTTTCTTGGTTATTTGATACAGTCCTCAAAACAGTAGCGTAAAATAGAGATCATTATCCCTATTCCATAAAGTAGGTTCACAGATATTCAGTGACTCGCCTAAGTTCACACAGCAGTAAAGAGGGAGCCAGAATGAGCACTGAGGGCCATTCGGTTATTCCCAACGCTTTATCCGTTGGATGGCCTGCTGCTTTGGTTTTTCTGCATGATCTCACGATCATATCCAGCCATACCGGCTGGTGCTAAGTCTCTTCAGTCGTGTCCAACTCTGCGACCCTATGGACTGTAGTTCGCCAGGCTCCTCTGTCCATGGGATTCTCCAGGCGAGGATACTAGAATGGGTTGCTATGCCCTCCTCTAGGGGATCTTCCTGACCCAGAGATCAAACCAACGTCTCTGATGTCTCCTGCATTGGCAGGCGGGTTCTTTACCACTAGCGCCACCTAAGAAGCCCAGCCACATTGACTAGTTTGGAGTAATTGACTGATCAAGTCATACTCTAATCATTAATTGCTGTGTATAAACCACCCCTCAAAACTAGTGGCTTAAAAACAAATTTTTTTATAAATGCAACCATTTATTTTCTCTGAGTTCTGCAATCAGAATAAGGTTCATCAGGTACAGCTTGTCCTTGATCCATGTGGGGTCAAATTGGTTGGCTCCTCTGGGTCTGAAAAGTTCAAGATGACTTCCTTCACATGCCTGGTGCCTTAGCAAAGATGGCTAGAACTGATGGGGACTGGCTGGTCCTCTCTCTCTTTGTATAGTCTGTCTGGGAAGACCATCACAATTTTTTTCATGGTGTCTCCCTACCAAGAAAACAAAAAACAGAAGCTGCAAAACCCACTTATTGCCTAGGCTTGGAAGTCACATACTGTTACCTCCATTGCATTGTTTTTGGTCAAGGCAAGTCACAGGGCCAGCCCAAGTCAAGGGACAGGATAAATGGACTCCACTTCCCCATGAAATGAGCAGCAAAGTCACATCTCAGAAGTACATGGAGGTTGATGGGATTGTTGTGGTCAACTTTGAAAAAAATGTGCTTGAGTCCTCTTTCCAGTCACAATTCACATTCCTCCTACAAACAAAATATACTCAGCTTATCCCCCACAGTCTCATCCCATTATTGGGTCAAGCTCAAAATCTAGTAGCTGATGATCTCTGTCAGGTCCAGATACAAATGAGGTACAAAAATTCCTAATTTGGAGATCTGGAAGATAAAAAGACAAGTTATCTGTCCCATGTACTTTCAGCCCCCAGAGGTGAGACAGGAACAGGTAAACCTCAACAGACACTCTGTTCAGAAAGGGGGAAGTGTGGAAGGTACACAGCGACTCCTGGTCACAGAAAATTGGGGCCAAACCCTCTTTTGCCCAAGTTGGTGCAACAACTTTAAAAACTTGTGGATTTTTTCTGTGTATCAAATTATAGTTCACTATCAGAAAAAAACAACAATAACAACAACTGTTGCTCACCAGTTCTTTCAAGAAGGAGTCTCCCTACTCCAGGCTGTGAACAGGATGCCCTTGGTCATGCTCATAAGATTCTTGGAATCCCTTTGTGTGTCCCAGTGGGCCTGCAAACCACTAGCTTAAATTTTCCTGAACACTTACAAAGGGTTTTACAGGTACCCTTTTACCAATGCCTATATTTTACTTACAGTACCTTAGAATATCCTTGTCTGAACTTTTTTCTTTAATTTTGAGAATCTGACAAGATTGTCCTAGGCCCGTGTTTCTCTAAGTACTGCTTTAAATCTGAGCAGATTCTTCCGTAGCTCATAATACTTTATCCATGTATAGTAAAGGAGCTTCCCTGGTGGCTCAGCGGTAAAGAATCCGCCTGCAGTGCAGGAGACAGGAGTTCAGTCCCTGGGTCAGGAAGATCCCCTGGAGTAGGAAATGGCAAGCCACTCCAGTATTCTTGTCTGAGAAATCCTATGGACAGAGGAGCCTGGCAGGCTTCAGTCCCTCAGGTCGAAAAAGAGTCGAACACAACTGAGCAACTAAACAACAACAGCAACAAATACTATTACAAGACACCAGTGGTCACTTTTGACGTTCTGCTTAGAAATGCCTTAACCAGAAGCACGAGTTCGTTACATCCTTTCTGTCTTTGAAGTGATTGCAGGCATGTTTCAAGTTAGTTTTTCCCATACTGCAAAGCATGCATTGATTTTCTCCTGCTTCCAGTAGCAACTTCCTGTCTGACCTGGCTCCAACAGTCTCCTCACCTCCTTACCTCCATCCTTCCAGCCTCTGCCTCCTGCCTGTCCCAAGGCCAGTGCCACGTGTTTTTATTATTTCAGAACTCCACTCCCAGGCATTAATTTCTGTTTCAGTTACCTATCACTGTGTAACAAATCACCCCAAACCCATCTTAAAACAACATCAACTATTATTTACTGACCATCATGAAATTGGCGTTAAGGCTCAGCAGAAACCACTCAGGTCTGTGCTTCAGTGAGAGCTGGAGAGGCTTGGCTGGGCCAAAATGGCTTTATTCTCATGTTTTGTGCCTCATCTGAGCTGATGAAGTGGTCAGGGACTGTCCAGGACTGTCTGTCTCTCCATACAATCTTTCCAGTCATATGGCAGCCACACAGTTTTATATGATAGTTGGCTTCTCAGGAAACAAACGAGGAGGCTGCCAAGCCTCTTAAGTCTTAGGCATCTGTGTAAGCCCTGGGGTGTCATTCTGTCCCATTCTCTGTGTTGAAATTAGCCACCCCATATTCAGAGGTGGGGAGAATAGAGTCCACCTCTTTGTGGGAGGAATGGTCAAATGGACGTGCCAGATAGCAGGCAGGATGGGAGAGACTGTTACAGGGATGGTTCAAAAAACTTTGTAAATTACTAATTCTTCGAAATTTGTAAGTTTCAGTTTCAGTCAGTTCAGTTCAGTCGCTCANCTTCCAGTCCAGCGTTTCTCATGATGTACTCTGCATATAAGTTAAATAAGCAGGGTGACAGTATACAGCCTTGACCTACTCCTTTTCCTATTTGGAACCAGTCTGCTGTTCCATGTCCAGTTCTAACTGTTGCCTCCTGACCTGCGATTTATACCATTCTGTTGAATCTGATTGTGCATCTGAACAAAACCAAAATCTGAAGTGCAAGTAACTTTTATATATATATGTATATATCTGCTTAGCTTAGGTAACATATAAGTTAGTCTAAATATTTGATGAAAACATTTAAATCGTCTGAAATATCTACATAGATATCCATTCAAACATATATATCCAAAGTAACAGAGCTTTAAAAAAAAAAACCCTGATTACAGGATATACTTTGATACTGGATAAACTCTATCAACTGAGTGAATAGCTTCAAAAATGTGTTCTGCATAAAGTTATGAAATGTGTTGTTGCACACATGCTGCCCCCATTTAGTCCTTACATCCAAACTGTGATTTAGTTGCTGTCACCATCACAATTTTGTATATCAAGCACTGTTTTTTTCTTAAAGCTTAAGAAATTTGCCCAGGCTGGCAAGAAGTCTGTATCTCAACTCAGAATGATTTGATCCCAATGCACAGAAAGTTGCACTTCCCCACTGGAAGGGACAGTCCCCCAACTGCCAGCCTGCCAGCCTTCCCTTTCACTACAACTGACTGGTAGCTCTGAGGTAACTGCTTTAACTAACACAGTTTGAAAACCACAGCTTTCAAAACTTTCTACCACTATTTCATGGCAAAAATTCAGGATTTAATGAACATATCGCAATGATCTATTCATTTTTCATTCCACATATATGTATTTAGTACCATTTTTATGTCAGGCACCATTCTTAAAAGTCAGTGATGAACAGGTGAGCAAGAGAGACAAGATCCGTGTCTATGGAATTTCCATCACAGTAGGACTCGGGAGCATAAGTAAATTAAAAAAAAAAGAAAAGGAGACTTGCTACACAGAAAATTAAAACAGAATGAAGTCATACAGAGTTGTTACTGCTTTAAAAGGAAAAACAGAATGTAAGCACAGGGACCTGGAGCTAAGGGTTTGGGCTTGGCTTCTGTCTTTATCACCTATTTGTAGTATAGTTATTAGCAAATCACTTAACCTCAATGTTCATTTCTACGAAGTGAGAAGAATGAGGATACCTGTCTTAGGAAGATTTTGTGAAGATTAAGAGCAAGATGTGAAGTTCTTAGAACAGTGCATGACACAGTAAGATACAAATGATAATTCCTGCTGTTTCAAGATTGAATGACCAGATGTGACATTTTAGCTCTTTGCTTGTCTTGGAGCCCAGACATAGTGATTATTATCTTCTTGGACCTAACATTTGAATCTCAGCAATGAAACTCTCTTATTCAGGAAATTTTAAAAAATAAACAAACGTTTTAAAGCAGTATAAATGTGAGCATAAATTATGTACGAATGCCTTTGTATTTATGTATTAAATTTAAAATCAAAATGCCGTTTGAAACAAGATTTTAGAACAATAAAATCGAGGCATAAAAACTTGCACCCACTCAGCTACTTTGGCAACTTCTCCCTAGACTTTTTGTGGTTTACTCTCTCTTTCTTGCCCTTCAGAAAAAAAAGAAAAAAAAAAAAAAATTCCCCAGCTCTGCAACTTTGGTCTTTTGGAGCTTCAAGTTTTTGCAAATATGCTGTGTCTCAGGAATTTCTCATATTGCTTTAAAATATGTCTGTGTTTTGTTTTTTGGGTTTTTTTTTAATCTGCATCCTAAAAATCCAAAAGTAACTGACAAAGTGATTCAGGGAGAGTTTCTTCATCCTGTCAAATGTCAAGCCACTAAGAGCTTACACCAACATCTTAGTTAACACCCTAATTTATGACCATGGTCTGGTCGGCCAGATGAGGACCAGAGTGGAGAAAATGTCTCACTTAAGGATCATCCCGAAGGCCCTGATGGTCTTACTTTTTCAAGATTGGCCACAATTCAAGCCTTCCCGAGTGTTCCTGTTGAACCCTCCCTAAATAACCGTCAGGCTGGAGGTTCCTCAGCCTCACTTTGTTCTCTTTGGTGGCAGCCAGCTTCCAGCCCATTTTTTCTGGAGTGCTCACATTAAAATGAAAAGGACCTGGTCCTCCACATCTTCAGATTTGCTACGACTTTTCTAGCATTGTTAAAACCAACTTTTTCATAAATTTAAATTGGACTCTTTTTCACTTCTGAACCTTTCAGCATAACTAAAATAAACAAGATAACATTTTTTAAGCTTCAAAAGTTTCCTCTCAGGAGGTGCAAATTTTATTTCTAGGTGCATCCTTTTTTCTTTGTTTTAACCGAGTACTCCATTGACTCTTTTCATATCTTGAAACATTCTTCCAACCATTTGCATATTCCCCAGAGGATTTCTAGTGATATTAAAATAACTTTGTCTAGCAACTTCAGTAGTTTAATATTTAATGAGCACCTGCTGTGTACACAGTATAGCACCACAAGCTGTGGGGGATTCAAAAAAATATAAACCTCACAACATTAGGCTCAAAATCTGCTTTGCCCAAATTGTCACTAATATAAAATCCTAGGCTTCTTATGCCTTTGCAAATGTAATTGAATGACATTCAGTGAAATATTAAATAGTATTACAGAAGCATGAAGGTTAATGATAACCATATATTTTATATGACCCTATTCCACAGGAAACAATGGGAAATAATATGTATGAAAAACATGAGAGCACCGAGACAGCTGAAGATAAACTGAAACTCTTTGGGCGGTCTAAATAAAAAAATAAATTGTGTTGCCATATCCATGTGGATGTACAGCATATCCCTCTTGGTCCTTAAGAAAGCTTATGTAGTATAGTTCTGGACACAGCACATGAACACAAACATTCAACAAAAGACAGAAGGGAAATTCCTGACTTATGTGAGCCTCTTACTTATAAATCACCCTCTACATGGAGCAACTGTGTGAGCTTTCATTCCTCTCCCCATTTGGGACCATTTGGGAGGCTCCTTCTACACTGTATCATATATAAAACGGGTAACGTTCAAGTAGCAATGTTCTACATCTTGAACTAATTTCCCATGTTTTCTCAAACAGTGAAAGCGTTAGCTGCTCAGTCGTGTCCAACTCTTTGTGACCCCATGGATTGTAGCCACCAGCCTCCTCTGTCCATGGAATTCTCCAGGAGAGAATATTGGAATGAGTAGCCATTCCCTTCTCCAGGGGATCTTCCAGACCCAAGGATTGAACCCTGGTCTCCTGCACTGCAGGCAGATTCTTTACTGTCTGAGCCACCCTTTTTATATACCTTTTTATATGCCTGAGCTCCCTCCTCTCCACCTTTATTCTTTACTTTGACTCTTGGTGTCTTGCCTTAAAACAGATGTAAACATGGCAATAGCTCTTTAAAATTATTGCAGTACAAAATCCAAACAGCTTAGGTGGACATAAACTTCCTTAATCATCTGACTCCGTATGCCTCATCGCCCTATCTTGATCTGTCCCCTAATATCCTACACTCTAAGCATACTCAGTTCCTGCCACTCCTTGGCAGTACGCTCTGCTGGTCCCCCTGCCCCTTCCCCCAACTTTATCAAACTCAATGTCCGATCTCCAGGGTAATCTTTTCTGACTTGCCCAGAGTTGCCTGCTCTATCCTTCCTACTCCCTTGTGCCTTGTTATTGTACTTCTTTCATTATTATTGTGTATTGTAACCACCAGTTCATACATCTGCCCCATAGGCCAGAATATGAATCACTCAAAGGTAAGGCCATGTCTGTTCATTATTTGTTTTCTCAGTACCCATCACAATGTCTGGTATTCAAACTTTACTACGTGAATAAATAAATATTGGGCATTATGTAATGGATTTTGGATATTTCTGTTTAAATGGTTTAAATGGAAGAAATGGATTCTTAAAAAGCTCAGCTCTGCTTATACAGATTCATTTATGTGAATCTGTTCAAACTCTGATAATGCTGGAGAAATAAACATTATGTATTTCTTATGGTTCACATTTATCATCATAAGAATGGATAAGGATCAATTTCTCACAGAGGATTTGCTCAAATGAAAACTCTCTTATGCTATAGCAGATAAATGTTGGTTTTAGTATGAGAACCCATAGAGACAATGTTTGTGTGTATGCATTTCTTGGGCTGAAGAATCCAATTTATTTGAAGACCTCAGAGTCTGTTCTTTTTTGTTTGTTTGTTTGCTTGCTTGCTTTGTTTGTGGGGTTTTTATTTTCCTTTCTGTGGCTTGGGGGAGTTTGGGTGTTTTTTAATGTTTTTATGCATCCCTGTGTATCCATAGTGAGATTCAAATTTTGGTTACTATGCCATACATATTGGACATGTTACTCAAATAAATGTTCTTATAATTTTCACAGTATAAAGTTAATTTAACCCTCATCTTGATATTTGTAAAGATTAGTATTTTTCGTGTTTTTGATGGTATACATAAAAACTGTAGTTTTTTGTTTTCATTTCCTGCAGTTGTTTTTTAAAAGAAAGGACAACAAAAATTTTTAAGGTTGTGAAATCAGTTTCTGTGGCATATTTATTCTAAATTTATGCAAACCACATACTAGACATTGTGCATCAAACACAAGTTTGCCTTGAACCCAATTGTTAATGTCGTATGTACATACACTAAGTAACACAAGTTGTCTTTGCATTCAATTTAAGAGTTTACCATTCAAGTGGCATGTACTGAATATGTAAAACTTATTATGTTGTATTATCTCTTAATTTTCTTTAGTGGTAGGTATAAAAATAACTTATTTTGCCAAATTATAAAATGGAACTCTGAGTCTCTTCATGAAAGTCATGTATTGTAATTGCCAGTGGAGTTAAAAAAAAAAAAAGAAGATGCTGCGTGATTTTTAAACAATATTAGCAATATTTTAAGCTTCTGGTATTTTAATAGTATTCAGAAAAGTTTGTTGAACAGCATAGACTTGTATATATGGCATTATATACTTGTTTACTGATACTGTTGGGAACTATTGTTGATTCTGTAACCCATTTCTCTTAAGTAATCTGTGGCAAGATAAGATTTCTTTTACAAGGGATCTTTCCGATTCAGGGATCAAAATCATATCTCCTGCATTGCAGGTGGATTCTTTACCTCTGAGCCACCAGGGAAGCCCCACATACTTGAATATTGACTATGATATCAGTGTAGATACTACGTCTACAAATTCAACCCTAGAACCCACTATGTATTGAGTGGTTTCCGAGTTGAGTGGTTCTCAGTTTCTCAGTCATATCTGCCCTGGTGCCTGAAGTAGTATTTAGTCACCAAATATTTGCTGAGTGAATCACATAGGGATAGCAAGGATTTTAGCATGCTGTCTAGTCACTGTCTCTTATACACATCTTATAAGTGAAGAAATTAATTCTGTTATATAGTTTTTATAAATTAATACTTCTGTTCAACTGATTTTTAAAGTGGTTTAATATGCTACATTTTTTATTCCTGGCAGGAACTAATTCCAGAATTCTATTACCTTCCGGAGATGTTTGTCAACAGTAATGGATATAATCTTGGAGTCAGAGAAGATGAAGTAGTGGTAAATGATGTTGATCTTCCCCCTTGGGCTAAAAAACCCGAAGACTTTGTACGAATCAACAGGATGGTAAGAGCAATTTTGTTTTTTCTTGAGCAGTCACAAGGAGGTAAAAAATATTCTGTAGTTTTTTTTATGTTTTTAGCTATTAACAAATTTTCATTTAACATCTATAAATACAAGGTTAATTTTTTGAGAAAAAAGAAAGCATTTTACAGTTGTTTTTTGACAGTGTTCCTTATTGTAAAGTGGATTTTCCTTTCGTGAGGACTAATAAAGGAATGGTAATTCAGTTATTTTTGCTCCCTTAGGAGAAGACAATCAGATGAGCATCTGTTGACTAATGCAACATATTCTAAAATGCTTGACATTAATGCCCATTCCTTATTTTTGTGTACTGGCTGTATCTGTACTCTTTCTTCACTCATAAAATATTCAAAACAAAATAGTGTACATTTAGAACATATTTGTCTGTAAGAAATTGTAAGCTGTGAAACATACCTTGCTGCTACCAAGTCATTTCAGTCTTTCCCGACTCTGTGCCACTCCATAGACATCAGCCCACCAGGCTCCCCCGCCCCTGGGATTCTCCAGGCAAGAACACTGGAGTAGGTGAAACATCCTTAAAGTATCATATACTTGACTTTAAGAGAGCACTCATACTGTAAATGTTCTTAGACAGAAAATGCCATTGCTTTTTAAATCTGTATGACAGATGTCTGGTGTAAAAGAATGTGTAGATATTGATAGAATGTTTGCATGTGGTTATTTTATAGATTTTAATATATTTATCCATATTTAAGGAGATTTTAGTCTCAGTGTGGTTTTGGTATACGGAATTAATTGATTTACCAAACAGCCTCTCTAATGTTCTTGGTCTGCTTCTTGGCCAGTTGAAGAATTAGATCAATAAACTCAATGACCTAAAATATATTTTTAACCCTGTTTCACCCCCAGTTTTTTCCAGCTATCCCATAAATATGTTTTATTTTGTTTTGACAGTATATTTATTTGCATTAGAATTCAAATAATGCCCACATATTACAGTGGATCTCACATATCCCCGAGTCCCTTCTTTTGTAAGAGCTGTGTAATTCACATATATCACACAGATATAATTCACATACCATGCAAGTCAACCATTTTTAAAAAAAATGAGTTTTAGTCTATTCATAGAGTTACACAACCATCACCACAATCAATTATGAACATTTTTATTATCCCGTAAAGAAACCCAGTTCCCTTTAGCATCCTCACAATTTCCCCCATTCTTCCAACCAGCCCTCGGCAACCACGAATCTACTTTCTGTCTCTGTAAAGATTTGCCTTTTCCGGATATTTTGCATAAACAGGATCAGAAAGTATATGATCCCTTCCTCTACCCTATCCCTGATTTTGTGTCTCTTTTTGTCACAGTCAGTCACATGCTGCCTTCAATTTTAGAGCTATCTTTTCGGTCTCCAAGAAATATTTTACTTTCAATATACTTATTCTAGAAAGTTGGTACTGAGGCCATAGACTCAGTTTAAAGACTCATTTAACCTTTCTTTAAAGTTACTAAATAGATCATCTGTAATCTGGTCTCATCCTGAGGTAATATCTTATACACACGCGTGTGTGCTCAGTCATGTCCGACTGCTAGCCCACCAGGCTCCTCTGTCCATGGGATTTTCCAGGCAAGAATCCTAGAGTAGGTTGCCATTTCCTTCTCTAGGGAATCTTCCTGATCCAGGGATGGAACCTGTGTCTCCTGCATTGACAGGCAATTTCTTCACCCATGACCCAGTGAATGGTGAAGAAGTGAGGTGATATCATGTAGTACCAGGATTTCTCTCACTTCTCAATCTATAAATTGGTACTTTGGGATATATGTTGTAATTTTATACTATCTTCTTGAGCAATAGATTTATCTCTTTAATTTATCTTTTAATGTGAAGGATTTATACTTTAGTGATGCATGTTTCTAAGAATCTATGCTTATTTTTAGAACAGGTAGTCCATTGTTAGTTACCACAGTACCCTTACATACTTGAATTTGTAATTGTTGTCATTTAGTTGCTAAGTTGTGTCTGACTCTTTTGTGATCCCCGTGGACTATAGCCACCAGGCTCCTCTGTCCATAGAGTTTCCCAGGCAAGAATACTAGAGTGGGTTGTCATTTCCTTTTACAAGGGATCTTTCCGATTCAGGGATCAAAATCATATCTCCTGCATTGCAGGTGGATTCTTTACCTCTGAGCCACCAGGGAAGCCCCACATACTTGAATATTGACTATGATATCAGTGTAGATACTACGTCTACAAATTCAACCCTAGAACCCACTATGTATTGAGTGGTTTCCGAGTTGAGTGGTTCTCAGTTTCTCAGTCATATCTGCCCTGGTGCCTGAAGTAGTATTTAGTCACCAAATATTTGCTGAGTGAATCACATAGGGATAGCAAGGATTTTAGCATGCTGTCTAGTCAGGTCCAAACTAGTGAAATAAAACCAATCTTTCACTCAGGCAAGCAAAGTAGCAAAAATTGTTGGACCAACTTTTCTCTTGCCCATGCTGTTGACTGAATTGCTTGAACACAGGTTTTCATGTGGGCACTGATAATTAATAACTGCCAGTCCAGTTCAGTTCAGTCACTCAGTCGTGTCCGACTCTTTGCAACCCCATGAATCGCAGGACACCAGGCCTCCCTGTCCATCACCAGCTCCTGGAGTTCACCCAAACTCATGTGCATCGAGTCGGTGATGCCATCCAGCCATCTCATCCTCTGTTGTTCCCTTCTCCTCCTGTGCCCAGTCCCTCCCAGCATCAGGGTTTTTTCCAGAGAGTCAACTCTTCGCATGAGGTGGCCAAAGTGTTGGAGTTTCAGTTTTAGCATCATTCCTTCCAAAGAAATCCCAGGGCTGATCTCCTTCAGAATGGACTGGTTGGATCTCCTTGCAGTCCAAGGGACTCTCAAGAGTCTTCTCCAACACCACAGTTCAAAGCATCAATTCTTCGGCACTCAGCCTTCTTCACAGTCCAACTCTCATATCCATACATGACTACTGGAAAAACCATAGCCTTGACTAGACGGACCTTAGTCGGCCAAGTAATGTCTCTGCTTTTGAATATGCTATCTAGGTTGGTCATAACTTTCCTTCCAAGGAGTAAGCATAATAAGTGCCAGGTGTTTATATTAGAGAGAGATTGTCTTGGGGTTTAAAAGTTCCCTGGCTCTGGAATTTAAGCTCTCCCATTTACTAGCTTCATTGCCCTGAGCAAATTATGAGATATCTTTTGTCCTCGTATGTCTCATCTGTAAGTGGGACTACCTTATATATGGGGTTTTTTAATAAAAAAAACATTATTTATCATAAAATATACTTGTACAATTTAATGATTTTTAATATATTTACAGAGTTGTGTGACCATCATCAAAATCTAATTTTAGAACATTGCTTTTACCTCAGAAAGAGCCTGTGCCCACCCCCAACCCCAGACAGCCATTAATCTTTTTTCAATTTCCTTGGTTTGCCTCTTCTGGATATTTTACTTAAATAGACCCATATAATATGTGCTCTTTTGTGTTTGACATCTTTCACTTAGCATAGTTTTTTAAGTCCATCCATGTTGTAGTGTATATCAATTCTTTGTTCCTCTTTTTCATAACAATGCTCCACATTTTGTTTATCCATTCATCAGCTGATGAACTTTTGGGTTCTTTCCCCTTTGGGGCTGTTAGGAACAATGCTACTATGAGCATTCCAATGGACGTCTCTATATGGACAAATTTTTTCCCTTGCTTTGGGGTTTATACCCAGCAATAGAATTGCTCAGTTCAGCTCAGTCGCTCAATCATGTCCAACTATTGGCGACCCGATGGACTGCAGCATGCCAAGCCTCCCTGTCCATCACCAACTCCTGGAACTTGCTTAAACTCATGTCCCTCACGTCGGTGAGGTCATCCAGCCGTCTCATCCTCTGTTGTCCCCTTCTCCTCCTTCCTTCAATCTCTCCCAGCATCAGGGTCTTTTCCAGTGAGTCAGTTCTTCACATCAGGTGGCCAAAGTATTGGAGTTTCAGCTTCAGCATGAATCCTTCCAATGAATATTCAGGGATGATTTCCTATAGGATTGACTGATTGGATCTCCTTGCATTCCAAGGAACCCTCAAGAGTCTTCTCCAACACCACAGTTCAAAAGCATCAATTATTTGGCATTCAGCTTTCTTTATAGTCCAGCTCTCACATCCATACATGACTACTGGAAAAACCATAGCTTTGACTAGATGGACCTTTGTTGGCAAAGTAATGTCTCTGCTTTTTAATATGCTCTCTAGGTTGGTCATAACTTTTCTTCCAAGGAGCAAGCATCTTTTAATTTCATGACTGCAGTCACCATCTGCTGTGATTTTGGAGCCCCAGAAAATAAAGTCTATCACTGTTTCCATTGGTTCCCCATCTATTTGCCATGAAGTGATGGGACCGGATGCCATGATCTTAGTTTTTATGCCCCAACCAGTAATGCTGAAGTTGAACAGTTCTATGAAGACCTACAGGACCTTATAGAACTAACACCCAAAAAAGATGTCATTTTCATTATAGGGGACTGGAATGCAAAAGTAGGAAGTCAAGAGATAACTGGAATAAAAGGCAAATTTGGCCTTGGAGTACAAAATTAAGCAGGGCAAAGATTAATAGAGTTTTGCCAAGAGAACACACTGGTCATAGCAAACACCCTCTTCCAACAACACAAGAGAAGACTCTACACATGGACATCACCAGATGGTCAATACAGAAATCAGGTTGATTATATTCTTTATAGCCAAAGATGGAGAAGCTCTATACAGTCAGCAAAAACAAGACCAGGAGCTGACTGTGGCTCAGATCATGAACTCCTTATTGCAAAATTCAGACTTAAAATTCAGAATTGCTGAGTCCTGTGGTAAATTTATGTTTAGCTTTTTAAAAAATTAGCTGTTTGCAAAGTGACTGTGTATCTTACATTCCTACTAGCAATGTATGACTGTTCTGGTCCCTCCATATCCTCTTCAACACTTGTTATTTTCAGAATACAGTGCTTCTTCAAAATAAATCTATATAATATCACTGTAAACACATATTATCAACCTTCATGTTCAGTGTACTAAGAACTAAAAGGATTGTATATAATATGGTGAAGTAACTGTTTCTCAAACGTTTGCTTTCTCTCTCCAAAGTAGTAAGTTTTATAACTAAAATATGAGAAATAAATACATGTGCATTTCTGAAAATGGCATAAAACATTTTTATTATAAGTAATAAGTTCCAGTTCACAGGTGGCTCAGTGGTAAAGAATCTGCCTGCTAACGCAGGACATGAAAGAGACTTGGGTTCAGTCACTGGGTTGGAAAGATCCCCTGGAGGAGGAAATGGCAACCCACTCCAGTATTCTTGCCTGGAAAATTCATGGACAGAGAAGCCTGCCAGGCTACAGTTCATAGTATCACAAAGAAGCAAATACAACTGAGCATATAACAAGTTCCAACTTGGTTTCTTAAAGAAATGAAAGAAGCAAAGCACCATATTTTTTCTCTATTTAAAAACAATTCTTGGTATCTTTTAAACATTAATGAATTTCATAAAGGTCGTGAACTAAACCTATTCTGCATAGAATGAAAGACTTTATGCAAAATTCTGCTTATTTGGGAAAGTCAAACTGCCTGCATCTTAGTTCCGTGAAGCACGAGGAAGCAGTGCCAGGTTGAATCAGTCCTTTATACGAAGTGGCTGCTGCTGCTGCTGCTACTAAGTCGCTTCAGTCGTGTCCGACTCTGTGCGACCCCACAGATGGCAGCCCATTGGGCTCCGCCATCCCTGGGATTCTCCAGGCAAGAACACTGGAGTGGGTTGCCATTTCCTTCTCCAATGCATGAAAGTGAAAAGTGAAAGTGAAGTCACTCAGTCGTGTCTGACTCAGTGACCCCATGGACTGCAGCCCACCAGGCTCCTCCATCCATGGGAGTTTCCAGGCAGGAGTACTGGAGTGGGATGCCATTACCTTCTCCATAGGAAGTGGCTAGCCAGCATATAATAGGTGGCTTGAGAACGGGTTATACTCTGGGTCTTCTTTACGTGGGTTTTCCTTGAAGGGACCCTATAGGCTAGAAAGGGAAAGCTACCACACACATCAGCAAGATTCTGTGTCTATAGCCGCCATTCTTGGTTTATCAGAATTGAGCCAAAGGCCAGACCCAAGCTGCTACCTCTGGGAAGGTTCTTAATGCATCAGAGCTATCCAGACACCTTTCAAGTGTAGCTGGTGTGTCTAACAACTGCTCTCCTGTCTCAGGGTCTCCTGTACTGCTTTTCTTTAAATTGAAGTTTTTCTTCACAGCATTCTGTTCATAGTTTCCTTTGCTCCAACTTCTGGTCCATTTTCCCATTATACTGATGGGAAATGATCATACTGATATTATAAAGAAATAGTCATCTGTGTTAAAACTGGAAAACGTAACCAGCTGTCTACCTCTCTTCTTTTTTGCTGAAGAAATATTTACTTGGTGAATCTTTCTATAGTATACAAAGCCTGGGTGGTAATATAAAATATAGAAGTATTTAAATTTTCATGAGTTTTCCATGAATTCTGTGAATACAACATCCATTTTTTAATATTATTTTATAATATTAAAAGTTTCTTTATACTGGCTCTGAAGTTCATACAGGATTTAGTACTTATGAAATGGGTTTAGAGAAAACGTGCTTTAGTATATTTATAACTTGGACTGGGATTATCTTCAGTGATTTGAAGGAGTTCTTTGTAATGAGCCTAAGGTAAAAAATGAAAATGTTATATAGCCCAAAGAAATGACACTCACATTACCACAGAAGACCTTCAGCTCTCATGTGGATTAGTATTCTGCATCCATACAAAGGAATATTCCCTCCTTCTTCTATCAAGCTATCGTTAACAACTTCAAGGCAAAGTAGACAAAAATAATGTTGTAAAAAGAGATGTCATTGATTATAAATGATCAGTTTCATTATTCAGTGCCAACAATTAAAAAGGCATTTGATGCATTTGTAGAAGTCTTTACATCCTGACAGCTTCACTTCCTTTTCTTTTTTTTTTTTTAATGAAGCAGTACTTAAATTTTTTAATGATATATTTCTTTTAGTCCTTTTTTTTAGTTATAATTGATTGTAGTTGTTTGTATTTTGTAAATACGGTGACAAGCTTTGTGTTTCACTGAAGAACTGTGACATTCAAAATTTGGTTTCATTAGCAAATCTGGAAAAGTGATACAGACACTTTGAGTAGGCATTTCAATAAATTCTCAGTGCATTGAATTCATACATCAAGAATCGGTTTAATTTATCCACATGAAGCTAGGCTGATTGCAACCGACGCACTCATGAAACATTAATAAAGCACTGTGTTCAGTTCTAACATGATTATAATCTGACCTCCTCACAAAGGGCAGAAATAGAAAGTATCTCTGATAACATTACCCTAATGCTGGGTTCATCAATCATAATCTGCCCTTTCTTAAAATTTGTTTTAGAAGAAGGGCTTCCATGGATGTGCACTGCTAATCTCCCCAGCCCTCCGCTCAGTGTGTTCCTGATTGTCTGCAGAGCAGGCACGGTGCACTGAGGCAGAGAGCACAGTGCCATGGCGTTTTCCTTTGAATGTATTACATCCTTTATAAATTGTCTTTTGTAATAGGTGAAAATCAGCATTTAGGGTATATTGTACCTCGTTCAGAGATGAAGTTCAGCAAATAGCGTAACATAAGAATTACTGGCAGTCTTGAAAAATAGATAGGGCTTCCCTAGTGGCTCAGTCAGTTAAGAATCCGCCTGCAATGCAGAACACCCAGACTCCACCCCTGGGTCAGAAAGATCCCCTGGAGAAAGGAATGGTAACCCACTCCAATATTGTTGCCTGGGAAACCCCATGAACAGAGGAACCTGGCGGAACCTACAGTCCATGGTTTGCAGAGTCGGACATGATTTAGTGACTAAACCAGCACCATTGTGATAGGCACATTGTGTGTGAGTGCCTGCCCTGCCACCTGTTAGCCAAGACTCTCTGGACGAATAGGGTATCCTTATCCCTCGGAGCTTCAGAGCATCCTCATCTCTGAAACTGGGGGTTTGCGGGTCATGTAACCTTTGTTGAGAGCCAGCTCTGAACAAGGATGGAAAACAGAGAAGATGTGGTCATGAATCGTACTCTAAATCAAGCTAGAGTAAAGCCTGATTTAGGGATCCCTTCATTTACCCCAGGCTTCACACTGCCCTGGGCTCTGGAGACATAAGCGTGAGCAGCAGAGCCAGTGGCCGTTCAGAAGCTCACCTTCTAGCTAGGAACCCACACGAATAAACACAGAGGCTCAGTCAATGCTCAGTCAGCAGGTAACCACTGAGAGCTCCCGCCGCTATTTTGCATGTTTGGGGTATAGTCAGTTACCAATGAACAGAGAGAGATCTCTGCCCTCATAGAGGTTATTCTCAATCAAAGAGAGATGGACAATAAACAGAAATTAATAAGTAAGGTATCTGGTGTTTTAGCAGGTGATCAATACTGTGGAAAAAAAGAAGTAGTGCAAGGCAAAGGGATCAGAAATATGGAAATGGATGTCAGATTTTACCTGTGTTCTGAGAGGATCTCTCAGGCTGCAGTTCTGGGAATGAACTGTTAAGGCACAGGGTAGCATCAGGCACATCTGTTGGAGGTACTGGGCGGGGGATGGTGACTTGGGCCAGCGCGGTAGCCGTGAAGGTAGTAAGAAACTGATCAGCTCTGGAGAATTTTTAAGTTAGAGCCAACAGTTTCCCTCTGCAACTTCCTTGCAGTGGCCATTTTCCTTCAGATTTCTCTAGTCCCACAGAGTGAGATAAAGAAAGGTTGGGGGCCAGGTGTACAGAGTCATAATGGCTAGAGCAGCAAAGAGAGTCACTGCATTTTGGTGCTTTTTTCTAGGATGGTGGGAAGGGGAGAATGGACCAGGGGATGGGGGTGGCGGGGTTAGTGCCTGTCAGTTTTAACAGAAATTTGAGCATCAGGAAAAGCCCAAGTCAACATGTTTATCTTCTACCAAACTGTGATCGTTTTTAAGTACATGCCTTACTTATCCATCTGTATATCCTCCAAGGCTGGTGCCTGGCATGCAGTAGGTGGGCTGTAGGTTAGGACATGGCTCACTTTGATTATTTGCATTTCAGTGGGATGTGCTGGAGGTCAGAGATCTTGCCTTGTTTGTCGAATCTCCCTGGGGAGACTTCCTGGTACATGAGAGGTGCTCCATATGGAATGAATAAATGATGAATGAATGAATTTTCCCCCCGTTTGAGGTCTTCTTCCTTCAGATGCCCTTACAGTTCACTTCCTCCTTGTAGTCCTTAATTGTCACAAACTCAAGGACACTTTCTATGACTACCTGCTCTAAATCAGAAATCCGCTTCCCATCCATACGTATCTCTTGACTTTCTTTTTCCCTTAACATTTATCACCTCTCGACATATGCTCCATCTCACCAATAATCTTGGGCTTAGTCAGTCTCTCTCTCTCTGATAAGGATTTTGGCTCTAATCCTAAGATCTGCAGTAGTGTCTGGCACATCGCAGATCATCAATCAGTATTTGTTGAATGAATGAATGAATTTCTTTCCCACTCACCCTCACTTCCTGACATTCCTTCCTTCTTTTGGTGACCAACACATCTTTCCCATAGTTTAAATAATCACCCGATAAATATTTATTATTTAATGCTGAGTTAGGAGCTACAGGAAATGGAATAGAAGCATTAGATACAGCCTCTACATTCCAAATGCTTAGATTCTAATTGAGGATGTAGTGCGTGTGGCCTGTTTGAAACAATTAAGTGTTAATCAGTAATAACCCCATTCCTTTGTCTAGCACTTTACAATTTATATGCAAATTGATTTTCACAGGTAAATTTGTATACATTATTTACTACATTAAACAAGAGGGTACTCATGATAAATGTCATAAAAATTCATAAAAGATTTCATAGACTGAGGTGGAGAACTCAGAAAACAAACATTGGACTTGAGTGAGAATGTCTCGGACTTGAAAAAGAAGCAGCAGGATGAAATGCTTTCATGTTAAGGGGAAAGGATCAACAGAGGTTCAGAGGTCATACCAGCTGCTATGTGCCCAGGGCTGTAAATTATGCTGTTGGAGCCAAGAATTTGTATCTAGAAGCCTAAAGAAATAGTGGGAGAGGGTGGGATCAAGGTTTGAAAGGTCTTAGGGGTCAGGTAAAGTTTACACTGAATGTGTTTTGCTAGGAGGAGCTTTGGAAGATTTGAAATCAAGGATGACAGTAAGAGCTGATGGTTTCAGAAATCTGTTCCGGCAGCAGGGTGCAGGAGCTGGAGTGGAGGAGGAGGTCAAAGGCTGACAGTAGCCCATGTGGAGAGCAGTGAGAGCTCAGACTAGGACGATGCTAGCAGGAATGGAAAATAATGCAGTGCACTATACACCCAGAAAGCAATCAGTAAGAGAATAATTTAAGCCCTCCAAAATAAGCATGTAAGACAAACTCATCACTTCATGGCAATCGGAAGGAAGAAAAGTGGAAACAGTGGCAAAGCTTATTTTCTTGGGCTTCAAAATCACTGCCAATGGTGACTACAGCCATGAAACTAAAAAACAGTTGCTACTTGGAAGGAGAGCTATGACATACCTAGACAGCATATTAAAAAGCTGAGACATCACTTTGCCGACAGAGGTCCATATCATCGAAGCTATGTGAAAGTTGGATCATAAAGAAGGCCGAACGCTGAAGAGTTGATGCTTTCAAATTGTGGTGTAGAAGACTTGAGAGTCCCTTGGACAGCATGGAGATCAAACCAGTCAATCCTAAAGGATATCAATCCTGAATATTCACTGGAAGGACTGATGCTGAAGTTCCAATACTTTGGTCACCTGATGCAAAGACCCGACTCATTGGAAAAGACCCTGATGCTAGGAAAGATTGAAGGCAAAAGGAGAAGGGGCCGGCAGAGGATGAGACTGTTAGATAGCATCACCGACTCAATGGACATGAATTTGCGCAAACTCTGAGAGATCATGGACAAGGAAGCCTGGAGTGCTGCAGTCCATGGAGTCACAAAGACTTGAACACGATTTAGCAGTTGAACAACAGATGTTATGTTTATTTAAAATAATTACAGTCCCTGGTTTCAGAACTAAGATCCTGCAAGCAGCATGGTGCAGCCAAAAAAATAAATAAATAAGTCTTTCACGACATCATTACTATAACTTCGATCTAATCATGGAGAGAAGGCAGCATAGACACTGCAGAAGTAGCAATATGAACGTGCCGTTATCCACTAGTAACTCTAACAACTCTATTTGGTTAGCCTTTCCAGCATCGGAAGCAGATTTCTGAGGCCATACGAGAAAGGGCTTGGAAATGTTCCTCTTCTAGTCTAGAAGAAGAAATAGAAATTCGATATTCTTAAATAGAAGAATTCTGAAGAAAATAACATTCTCTCCTCACAGTTAATTCCACTAGCCTCGTTTCCTTTTTCATAAGTTTCTGAGCTGCTTTGTCCTAAACCTGCCAGAGAAAGAATTCTTTGCAATCTAATATCCACGGGACAATATGGAAATTGGAATTAGGTAACTATTATTCATCTAAGAGATATCCTCTCTGGTTCAAATCTCACTCTTTATTTCCTTCCTCTCAGATCCCCAGGGTAGAATTATGGATTGGGAATTGGTTTATCTGGGCTTAAAGCAATTGCTTCTGCTTTTAGATATGCAAGGAGAGAGTAAAACAAGCTATTAAGACCATTATAACCCTAATAGCTTAGTAATCAAGTATTTCTTTATGTTTTTCAATTGTATTTGCAATAAAATCTTGTTTCAAAGTCCAAAACAGGTTCATGCATGAAAACACAGTTCTAAAGAGAACAGATAAGTAGATATAGCATATATGTACTTGCAGATTAATACTGTTCAAAGTACAGTTAATCTCACTGTCAGGCTTCAACTTTAGATAGGTCTTTATGCTTTAATTATGTGATATCTAAAATTCAGTTCTTAGATACGCATTTGATTTAGAATCAGACTTAGCTTTTAAGTGTTTTGACTGGATTTTCTTTTCTTTTTCCTGCAGTGATTAGCAGGACAATCTATAAGACCATCTGTTTAATCTGTTACCTGATTATTCCTTTGTCATTTAATTTTATAACCCCCTGAAAAAAAACCTGAGGCAAAGTTAGTTTTTATTGTTTGTTTATTAATTCACTCAACTATCTAATGTATAGAATAGTAAGTACAGGCATAGAATTTTTTTAATGTAATTAAAGATTTTTCTAGAGAGCCTTGAGTTTGAAAACTGAAATGAAATGGATAAATATAAGGAAAAATATAAAATGTCAAAATTGGCACCAGAAGACCTTACAAACCTTAAAGAAATTTAAATAGTAAATCTTTCCAGCCCCCAGAATATCCAGTTCAGTTCAGTTCAGTTCAGTCGCTCAGTCGTGTCCAGCTCTTTGCGACCCCATGAATTGCAGCACGCCAGGCCTCCCTGTTCATCACCATTTCTCGGAGTTCACTCAGACTCACGTCCATCAAGTCAGTGATGCCATCCAACCATCTCATCCTCGGTCGTCCCCTTCTCCTCCTGCCCCCAATCCCTCCCAGCATCAGAGTCTTTTCCAATGAGTCAACTCTTCGCATTTTATAGGTGAATTCTACCAAATTTTTAAGAGATAAAGAATTCCTTTCTTAGGCAGATTATTCTGTTGCAGGAAAGGGGGACCCCTTCCAGGGCCCGAAACTGGGCTCTTGTCTAACACTGGGAAATGAATTGTCCGAGGAGACACATGTGCTGACAAAGCAAGAGATTTTATGGGGAAAGGAGACCCGGGTGGAGAGCAGCAGGGTAAGGGACCCCGGAGATCTGCTCTGCCGCTTGGCTCGCAGTCTCGGGTTTTATGGTGATGGGATTAATTTCTGGGTGGTCTTTGGCCAATAATTCTAATTCAGAGTCTTTTCTGGTGGCTCACGCATCGTTCAGCCTAGATGGATGCTAGCGAGAGGGATTCTGGGAAGTGAACGGACTCGCGGTGTCTCCTTTCGACCTTTCCCAAACTCTTCCAGTTGGTGGTGGCTTATTAGTTCCGTATTCCTTACCAGGATCTCCTGTCATAAAACAACTCATGTGAATTGTTACTAAAGGGCCTGGCCAGGGTGGGCGGTTTCAGTCAGTGTTCTTCCCCTAACAATTCTAGAAAACATAACAAGCCATTCAGCTCATTTTATGAGACTACTGTGATCTTGATTCCAAAGTAGTTAAAGGGAAGGAAAGGAAAAAATTAATAGGGCTGATTCATGTATGGATATAAGTATGAAAAGTATGGGTAATAATATCACTCTAAGTAATAATAATCTAATAGCCCAGTAATTCTAAATCTATATTAAATGTGTGTGTGTGTGCATTGACCCTTTTAAGATCAGAGAAAAGACAGTGATATCCCATGTCACCACTGTTGTTTAATATAGTTCTCAAAGTTGAAAACAATTCTATAAGAAAAAATAAAGACGTTAACTAGTAAGAGTCACCAGGAACATGATCAACTTATAAACATCAATATCATTTTACCACGTCATCTATAACTGAGTTTAAAATATCATTTTTAAAATATTACAGTTGTATCAAAATTTATGAACTTCCTGGGAATTAACTTAACCAGGGTTACCCATGTCCTTTATGTCGTGGTCCATGCACAGGTTGGAAAAGATTTTCCAGACACGAAACAGAATGAGAGGGAAATAAAGTTTTTTAAAGTGGGAGATGCTATTAGAACAACCAGCTAACTCAAGGGAGAGCCAACATTGAACAGGTGTCCTTACTCCATTTTTAGAGCCAGGGTACAAGGAGCAGGATAGGGGTCTTGAGGATCATTTGCTGATTGTATGAGGCATGTATACTGGGTGGGGGAAAAGTAAGGTAAATACCTTCTCCACACAGGGAGGTGTGGCCTGCTGCGGTTCATGGGGTCACAAAGAATTGGACACGACTGAGCGACTGAACTGAACTGAACTGATGGGGTAGGAGGGGAGACAGGTTATACTGCTCAGGAGGACTTGAAATTCATTAATAGTTAACAAGATGGGGAGGGAAGGATGATAGGGTCTGGTTTTTTCCATTCCTGCATTCCAAGGCCCTCCTTGGTGGTTTTTTGGTGGTGGTGTTTTGTTTGTTTGTTTTTTTCTGTTTTTTTGTCCTTGGGACACCACACTTTATAGAGAAAATACTAACTTCTGTATGTAACAAAGTACTTAGAAAATGATCTGTTTAAATAAAGAGACATTCTGAGACCATGAATGGGAAAACCTAATATCGATTTTCTCAGATTAACCTATAAATTTATCATAATCCCAATCAAAATTATTTTGATGTATCTATACACTTACTGTGAAAATTACAGGAAAGAATTGTTGTTGCTTAGTCACTAAGTCATGTCTGACTCTTTTGTTACTCTATGGAAGTAGCCCTCCAGGCTCCTTCTGTCCATAGGGTTTCTCAGGCAAGAATAATGGAGTGGATCACCATTTCCTTCTCCAGGGGATCTTCCCGACCAGGGATTGAACCCAAGTCTCCTGCATTGGCAGGTGTATTCTTTACCACTGAGCCACCAGGAAAGCCCACAGGGAGGAATAAAGGTCCACAAATAGCTGAGTTGGCTCTTAAAAGAACGAATCTACCAGATATAAAGACATCTAAGAAATAAAGATAAATTAAGATAACAGTAGAACTAAAAGGTTCAAAGAGCTAGAGACACACACATGCCTAGACAGATAAATGACAGGGTAGGAACATAAGTAGGTAGATGATAGATAGAAGAGGGAAAAAGTGAAAGGGAAAAAGGTTGTAGTGCTTTTTCTATTAATAGGAAGAATATTATATTAACTGTAAACAATAGAAGTTTTATATCTTTGTTTCAAATATACAAGCACTAAAGATGTTAGTGCACATTGCTTAAGAAAAATGTGTTTGTTTAATAGATGGTATTGGAAAAACTGACTTACTATAGTATCAAAAATTATACTGGATCTCTTCAGCATATTAAAAAGCAGAGACATTACTTTGCCAACAATGGTTTGTCTAGTCTAAAGCTACGGTTTTTCCAGTTTTCATGTTTTCCAGTTTCCAGTTTTCCAGTTTTATGGGTTTTCATGTATGGATGTGAGAATTGGACTATAAAGAAGGCTGAGTGCCAAAGAATTGATGCTTTTGAAATGTGACGTTGGAGAAGACTCTTGAGAGTCCCTTGGACTGCAAGGAGATCCAACCAGTCCATCCTAAAGGAAATCAGTCCTGAATATCCATTGGAAGGACTGATGCTGAGGCTGAAACTCCAATACTTTGGCCCCAGATGCATAAAACTGACTTGTTGGAAAAGACCCTGATGCTGGGAAAGATTGAAGGAAGGAGGAGAAGGGGACAGCAGAGGATGAGGTGGTTGGATGACATCACCGACTCGATGGACATGAGTTTGCACAAGCTCCGGGAGTTGGTGATGGACAGGGAAGCCTGGTGTGCTTCAGTCTACAGGGTTGCAAAGAGTTGGACACCACTGAGCAACTGAACTGAACTGATCTAATGCCACATATAGTGAAATTGGACTCTAGATAGATTAAAGGCCAGTATGTGAAAAGTAGGGCTTCCCAGGCGACTCTAGTGGTAAAGAACCCACCTACCAATTCAGGTAGATGTAAGAGACATGGGTTCAGTCCCTGGGTACCCTGAAGGAGGGCACGTCTGCCCACTCCAATATTATTGCCTGGAGAATTTCATCTACAGGGGAGCCTGGCAGGCTGCAGTCCATAGGGTTGCAGAGTTGGACATGACTGAAGCAACTTAGTATGCATGCATGCATATGAAAAGTAAAACCATAAATATAACACAGCTGACACATCAGAATATACAAAGTTATCTTCATTACTATAAAACAAAATGCCAAGATCATAAACGTAAAGAAAAAAATTTTGTTGTTTCAAAATTAAGAATTTATATTCAACAAAGAACAACATGGATAAAGTTAACAGACATGTGACCTTTGGGAGAATTCATTGCAAAATTTGATGCCAACAAACTACTACCTGAAATATATAAAGAATTTCTGGAAAAAAAAGTACAGACAGTAACTTTCATAAAAGAATGGGCAAAAAGCACAAACGGAAAATGGACTGAAGAGGAAACCCAAATGGCCAACAGCATATTAAAAACATGTCAAACCCCTCAGTAATCAGAGGAAAACAAATTGTAACAGCAGTGAGATACTGTTTTGTATCTGTAACACAGGCTAATATTAAGCGCCTTGGCAATACCAGTTGTCAGTGGGGATGTGGCCCTGTAGACACACCTTCATGCACTGCTTGAGGGCGTGGAGACAGAAACAGCCAATCTACACTAATGACTCAGACTCAGTTTATGCACATCTAGCGCAGGGAGAAGGCAATGGCACCCCACTCCAGTACTCTTGCCTGGAAAATCCCATGGGCGGAGGAGCCTGGTGGGCTGCAGTCCATGGGGTCGCTAGGGGTCAGACACGACTGAGCGACTTCACTTTGACTTTTCACTTTCATGCATTGGAGAGGGAATGGCAACCCACTCCAGTGTTCTTGCCTGGAGAATCCCAGGGACGGGCGAGCCTGGTGGGCTGCCATCTCTGGGGTCGCACAGAGTCGGACACGACTGAAGCGACTTAGCAGCAGCACAGGGATATATCAGTCCTACTCCAGGTTATGAGTCCCAAAGAAATTCTCATAAAGAGTCAGACAGGGATGCAGGAGTGGACATTCGTCACAGAGCATTGTGTCACGGCACATTGGAGACAGTCTAGTGCTCACTGCTGGGGAAGTTCTGAGCAGCCCCTGAAAGCAGTGGATTAGCTATGCCTAGCCACACAGCTAGATCTTAAAAAACAAGGCTAAGTGAAAAAAGTAAGAAACAATGAAATCTGTAACCCCACTCCATTTTGTGAGTCAAAAATACACCCCCCAAAAAAATGTGTGTGTGTAAAAAAATATGTAAAAAAAAAATTACGTGAGTAATGTTTTATAAAAACACATGCAAACGAAAGGAGAAACATTAGACACTTTATAGCATTGCCCATGGCAGAGGAAAATGAAAGTAGCAGTTGGAGATGCTAAATAAATGTTTTAAAACTCAAATTAGGAAACAGTGATCATTGCTTTCACCCCTCATAGTTGCATTAGGCATTTAGTTAAATAATTTTTTTATTCAAATGCAATAAATTTCATTGACCCTTTCTTCCAAATATGTCTGGTAGTCTCTATAAGATTGATTTGAAATGGTTACTGCTGAGCTAATTATGTAATTATGTTGGTAAGATCTTCCTTTAAAGAATTTCACTACTGTTTGACTTTCAGTGAACAGATTTGTGCAATAGCTACTCTGTAATGAACTTCCATTTATTCTTTTTTTTTTCAGCCTTTCATTTATTGCACATGCACTGAATAGTTACTGACTTCTCATTTATACAAATTGACCAAACCAGTATGATAGACATAATCATTATGCGATTTTAACCAATGTATGTTTTGTATTTTCATCCCTTTTCTTGTTCTCTAGTCAGAACTCTTTTGTCCAATGAGATACAGAGAATAGAAATTCAGTTTAGTTTTAATATGAAAGCTATCCTTTTAAAATATCTGTTTATATTTCTGAATGAGAAACATTCATAATCACTGGTGTAAACAAAATACCAAAATTTTTGAAATAAATAAAAAGGGAGTTTGATGGGAATAAGTTACTAGTTAAATGTGATCAAGGATCCACCTGCCAATGCAGGAGGCACAGGTTCAATCCCAGATCCAAGACGATCCCAGATGCCACAGAGCAACCAAGCCCGTGCACCACAACTACTGAACCTGTGCTCTAGAGCCCGGGAGCCGGGACTGCTGAAGCCCACACACCCTAGAGGCCGTGCTTGGCAACAAGAGAAGCCACCACAATGAGCAGTCCACTCATCATAACTAGAGAGTAGCACCCCCTTACCGCAACTGGAAAAAAGCCTACCCAGCAACAAAGACTCAGCACAGCCAAAAATAAATAAATAAATAAATAAATAAAACTAATTTTTTTAATGTGACCACAGGAAAAGTTGAAAAGTATCATTCAGATATTTTTTAGATTAAGAAATGAAATATAATTATCAAAGGGCTAATTTAAGAAACCATTTATTAATTGAATTCCAAGCTGGTTTCAACACCTTCGAAATCAGGGGGCATGCAGCCAAAGAATGACTTCATTCACATATTTAGTTACAGCTGTAATTGCAAAAATTGTTTTCTATGACTTTGCATGGTTGAAATTTAAGAAGGTAGCGCTACAGCTTTTTCCTCATGTTGCTGAAATCAGTGTGCCCTTCGAATCAGTAAGAAGTTGATGATGGGTGAGGGTAGGAGGTGAGAGGCATAGTGAGCCGCGCTGATGGCCACTGCTCTACCACGGCTGACAGGGTTGCATGCCTACCTGCCAGGGTACCTCTGTGACGCTTTTGATGGCTTCTCAGGAAATGCAAAGGCCTCTTTTTTTTTTTCTTGACTCTTTCTGGAAGTTTCTTATAGTCCCTAACTCTCAGTAATTTGCATTCATTTCCCACTGGCTAGCAAATACCTAAAATCACCCAGTGGTTCCTAAACAGTATAATAGCAGAGTTAACTCATATCAGGTCATTCCCTTTTAGTAGTGTTAGATGTAAATTTGAAGACTTTGGGCAGGAAAGTAAATATATATCAAAGTTTCTAATGAAATTGTTTACCTTGAAACTAATATTTAAAAATGAAATTATTATGAATGGCATTAAAACAGGCACTTCAAATTCCTTTTACACATGAATGTGTCTTTTTAAAGACATCTACTTAATGTTAAAATTTATATCACATATTCAATTAAGTCAAAAGTACATTTAATAGTTAAAAAGAAAATTTTCTTTTAGGTCTGTGTTTTATTAGAGGTTGTACTTTGTGATTTCTAAGAATAGGTCTGACACATACAGATCAAATACAGGAGGGCAAAGAATGAATTCTACTTATTTATGTAGAATATTTCAAGCTAAGAATGGAGATTTACTAAATTTTCATGGTCTCTATCTCTCTCTTGACTGATTTCAGGCCCTGGAAAGTGAATTTGTTTCTTGCCAACTCCATCAGTGGATTGACCTTGTATTTGGATACAAACAGAGAGGACCGGAAGCAGTCCGGGCTCTGAATGTTTTTCACTACCTAACCTATGAAGGCTCTGTGAACCTGGACAGTATCACTGACCCTGTGCTGAGGGAGGTAGGTAATAAGTTGGATATTATTCTGAAAATTTCTGCCGTCCCTTCAACACAAACTTGGCTCTCCATCTCCTTCTGCATAAATCTCCTTCCAATGTAAATTTTATAAAACATAGATTTCAAGTTCTTGACAAATGTGGAAAAGTGAGTCTTGTATATCAAAAACAAGTAATGAGGCTACCATGTAGTTCCTTTCTGAAATGCAGACATATACAGTGCACTTTAGTTTCCCTCTTTTATTTGTTTTATTTCAGCATCTTCATTGAAATGCTTAATGCCTTATGTGTTATAAATTAATGAAACCTCATTGAATATTTTAAATATGAATAGTTCACATTAAAATAACCTGCCAGTACCTTTTTTTAAATAAAAGCAGAACTACAGCCTGCTAGACAGAATACTCAAAAAATGCATCAGTAAAATAGGTGAGATTATAGTATGTTATTCCTGCACATTCTCACCCTGAAATTTTATAGCTAACAGTTGGGAATTATATGCTATAGTTTGTGTATAAGTATATTTTATGAAAATATTCATAAAATATATTATTTAAATCACTTGCATGTTGCACAAAATTATTTCAGATAGGTGAAAAGAGTGAAGATGCAACAGCTGCTAGATGAGTCTTGCTTCAAGGAAGCTGTATCTCAGTCTTCCATTCTACCAGATATCTGCCATCTGCTCTATGCAAAACAAGCAATCATTTCTACATTTCCAGTCACTAGGATGCTTTTTTATTTTTTTATTTTTTAATTTTAGAGGTGGAAAACTCATAGATTTGGGAAATAAAGCTCTAAAAGAAAAATTTGCATCCATAAAGTTATTTCTTACAGACTTCTATAAAGACAAAATGACTCTATTTGTATGGCTTCAAGCAGAGAAAGGAAAGGAAAGGGAAGAGCCTCATGCTCCTTGATCATTGAGCCCTTGGGGCTGAATATTTGGAGAACACGTTGCCAGCATATTATTAGGTGTAGTATTCTACCATGTTGTATGCACAAGGAAATGGGATTATTGCCTGAAGCTGGAAGAAGGATAGGGACAGAGAAGGGATGAGTGAGAAAAGAGCCAGATACTTGAACATTTGTTGGTGAAATAAGGGATTTTGTCTACAAAATAATCTGATTAGTTTGTTCACAACTGGGAATTCTAATTCTGAGCTTAATTATTCTCTTAACAATGTACCCTTAACATATACTCAGTGCTATAAATGCCTTACCACTATATTCTCTTTTCAGAACCAGTACCTTTAGAATCAGAAAAAAAGAGAAAAGAATTGCAGTAGCTTATCCTTTTATGGCAAGACCAACTCCAGATTGTTTATTGACTTTTAAATATCATAAACATTTTTGCTCCTGAATATCTTAGTGTACATTTCCACCCATTATAATATGCTGTCCTTAAGTTGCACATTCATCATCTTGAGCAAAAGAAAAATATTTTAAGCATACTGTGCATAATGAAAGAACATAGCAGCATTAAAATTGACTGAAAATAGCAGATCTTTCCAACTTAAATTGAAGAAGGAAATGGCAAACCTCTCCAGTATTCTCACTGGGAAAATCCCACGGACAGAGGAGCCTAGCAGGCCTCAGTCCATAGGGTCGAAAAGAGAGACAACTGAGTGACTGAGCATATTTAAACAAGAACAAAGAGATAAATGAGAGAATGAGAACAAAGAGATAAATGGAATTAGGATTGAGACTTTTAAAATGTGGATATAGTGTTTATTGCTTGAATTCTATAAAAAACCTGCTACTACAAGGTAACACACCATTGCTTTGGACAGTAAAAAAAAAAAAAAAAAAACTGTATAGAATTGTCAAACTGTAGAAAATCTCCATGAAACATTATATGAAAGAGAATAATTAAAAAAAAATAAATACGGTTGGGAAGGGGTTCCAGCTTTCCCAATCTAAGGGCATAGTTGCTGAACACTGAGGTTCCATTAGAGAAGCTCCCAGAGTCACTCAGTGCCATGTATGTCCTCCCTACCTAAGCCCCTCGCCCACCTCTCTCACCCAAAAACTCTTCTGTCAGTTCTCAAAACACTAGGTGAGACAGCATGTACTTGGAACACTGTTACTTCCGCCAGGCGGCATGGGCTCACGCACACACTAGCAGAGCATTGGCCCTGACCCACCCAATGTTTTGTGGTTTAGATGCTAAGTCATGTCCAACTCTTTTGAGACCCCTTGGACTGTAGCCCACCAGGCTTCTCTGCCCATGGGATTTTCCAGACAAGATTACTGGAGTGGGTTGCCATGCTCTCCTTCAGGGGATCCTCCGGACTCAGGGATTGAACCCATGTTTCCTATGTCTCCGGCATTGGCAGGCAGATTGTTTACTCACTAATCCACCTAGGAAGCCAGTCCTACCCAGAGGCCCTGTGTCACCTCAAGATAGCTTTACCTCTTTAAGACCACTAGGGAAGCACTTAGTATGTTGTAGATATGACAGGTGAAATGACCTTGCAAGGAATAGGAGTTAATTGCCCCTCTCCACCTTCCCCATGCTCACCTCCTTTACTCCATAACTAACGTATTTCCACAAAATAAATTTCGTATTAATATTTAAGAAACTGCAAAGATGAGAACTTGCCTGAATCCTGTGAGCTTTCTAATGTGGCCAAGTCATTTAGTGTCCCTCCACTTCCATTGCTTTCTCCATAAAGAAGGGATAATACCAAACATACGTTTGCCAGCATAAAAGCATCTAGCATCTATTGTCACAAGAAAGAACCCTGTGGATAAGTGGAACAGAGTATAGTATAGTCATTATTTGGTGGTCATTTTTGCCCCTATGCAGTGAGGAGGCTCTGCAAGGCACACTGCCTTCCATCAAAACATCAACATTGAGTTCCAGGAGGTCTGCTCTGTGATGCTGTGATTTGAGAGAGTTGCTTTATACCTAAATGATCAGACAGAGGCTTTTGGGAGAAGTAGTGTTCAAAATGTTGAGCCTTTTATTGAGTTCAGTGCATTCCTTTTATTTGATAAAGTTTATCTTGAAGTCGCTCAGTTGTGTCCAACTCTCTGTGACCCCATGGACTGTAGCCAACCAGGCTCCTCTGTCCATGGAATTTTCCAGGCAGGAGTACTGGACTGGGTTGCCATTTCCTTCTCCAGGGGATCTTCCTGACCCAGGGATCAAACCTGGGTCTCCCACATTGAAGGCAGATGCTTTATTGTCTGAGCCACCAGGGAAGCCCCAAAGTTGTAGTTTTTTTTAATGTGAAATCACTCTATTTCACAAAGATAAAACCAAAGGAAGGTGGCAGTTATCTTATACTAAGCTCCAACTAGCCTAAAGAAGATAATTTTTAATTCCTTAACAAATGCTGATTTAAAGGAGAAATTTAATATACAAAAATCTACATATGTCCCTTTTGTAAAAGAGAATAGAAAAGATATACACACAGACACACACACACAGATATATACATCTACAGTCTACCTAGAACTTTGAAGTTAGGGCTAAAATTCGAAAAATGTCTTAAGGTTATTGATTCATTCTTCCTTGACAGGTGAAATCATGAAGCAGCACTAACCACAGCAATTATAGCATTAAAATGTCAAGAAATTAGAGGTCAGAATAACAGATAATTTTCTTCTCTATGTCAGATTTAAAATTGACATTCTTTGACAGCTTAGGATCTCTGGCTGAGAAAAATATGACAGCTTAACTTATTTTATACTTGTAAAGCAGTAATTGATAATAAACTTTATCATGACAGCCTCTGGGCAGAAACATGACAGAACAGTTTTGGTACCAAGTTCTTCATAACATGTAAACACCAGATCTGTGGGATATTAGGTATTATTTAAATTGTCTTAAGCCTGAGCTTTTATCATAGTCTTCTAGACACTTTTTTTTTTCATAGATGAGCTCATCTGACTATTTAAGCAGTATTTTTCAAGCATGATAATGAGTTTTTCATATTTATTTTTTCATGTTAATACAATTATGTGATTTGCTTTATGTTTTTACTCCCCAAATGATGGCCAAGAAACTTAATCCTATGACCTACATGAGAAACAGGCTATTCTGGTTTCTATCAGGTCCCATGGTTTTCTAACTCCTTACTACTCGAATATGGTCCATAGACCAACAGTATCAGTATCAGCATCACCTGGGAACTTGTCAGAGCTTCTTCTCTACTATCAGCAATGCCCCCACAGAGCCTAGTAAATCAGAATGTTAGGAAATGCCCTGCTGACTTTTTGAGACATTACAGTGTAAGAAGCACTGTGCTACTGTTGGTCAGTCGCTAAGTCATGTCCTACTCCTTGCGGCCCCGTGGACTGAGGCACGCCAGGCTTCCCTGCCCTCCACTGTCTTCTAGCTCCAGCCACTCTCCATCCTCTTTGCCTCCATCCCAAGGGTATCTCAGAACATCCAGGAAGAGGGCTCAAGCAAGTTTATTTTGAAAAAAAAAAATTCTCTAGGAATTTTAAAATAACAGAATATTTACGTAGGATTTTGTTTTGTTTTGTTTTGTTTTTTGCTGTGACACTGCAGCATGTGTGATCCTAGTTGCCAGACCAGGGATTGAACCCGTGCCGCCCGCATTGGAAGCATTGAGTCTTAATCACTAGCCAACCAGGGAAGTCCCTTACTTATTTTTAGAGATGATATTCTTCTTACTCCCAAAATGATTCTTTAAAATGTAAAAGGCTTTTTAATGGGCATTTCCATTTTAATTTAAACTGTAAGATTTTCTATTTTGTTTATGCTTTTAAATTTATTAGAACTTTTAACTCAGTAAAACTTCAGTAACTGTAGAGAAAATTTTAAGGTAACTTTAAGAAATCTTTATCAGCCATTTTTTTTAATCTTGTTTGTCCTTTACTCTTATAATGAGTGAAAAATATTCTAAAATTGTTTCTTAAAATTATCTCTGTTATAATTAGGAGTATAATTAGTCAAGCCTGTCTGCCTCAGAGTATGATTGTTTGATCCCTAGCAGTCAATGAAAGATGATGGAAAGGTGGACATCAGATAACAGATTATATCACAGCCCCAGCATCATTATTTGAGTGACATAAGGGAGTCACTTTAATGTACTTTTATTTAACCACCTAAAATATGATAATTGAAATGATATCTAACTCATAGGACTGTACTTGAGGATTGTATGTGAAAAGATATGTGAAAATACTTTGTAAACTGTGAAGCACTACTGGACATTGATTACTCCTACCCCCAAACATAATTAAATGAAGTATCGTGGAAGAACTTATGTTTTAATAATTTATTTCTCTGTATCATCATATCTGTAGTCAACACTGCCAAACTGAAAAATGATTTAAATGACTTCTCTTTCACTGTGAGAGAGATATACACAGAAGTCTACCATAAAAGGCTTGTTTTACTGGCAAATTATCAGAACATATGGACCATGCAGCATTTATTTATACATATAATACTCATTTATGTTTATTCTGGGGATATCAAAACATTAAATACATTTTTATATTACCAGTAGTCATAAAAATGTGGTTATTTTAGTCTAATTTTCTGTTACCAGTATTTCTTAGGCTTAGACTATATATTCTTCATTTATTTCTTTCTTCAATCTGATAGGGATAACAAAACATTCCTTTGGATCTGCTATGGTGAAAATATCCCCATAGGAAGTAGAATAGATCTCTTCAGTTTTCACTTTATTTTCTTGCTGAAACATTCCTTGCTACTGCAGAGAACTGACAAGATAGGGCTGTCAAGAACCAGCAAGACAAATGTGTCTTTAACCAAAACAGCTGCAATGCTGACTTTACTAGAAAAGGAACTCATAAAATTTATAAGGAAAAAAAAAAAATGAACCCACTTTTCATCTTGATCATGTAAATGAAGGTATTTATCGTGACAACGGTGATGGCCTCTATAATAATTGCCTATTCTTTCTGAGAATCTGTTATTCCTAGTCTTTTCCTTCCCTCATTCTGACTTCTCTCTTCGATCTGACAAGGGATATTAACTGCCGCCCCTCCTGGATCGCTTGAGTGGGTTGTAGAACAATATTGTCTGTTTACTGGTGCCGTGACGCCTAATTGTCTTCAGATGAGGGATGTTCAGGGTTCTTCTCCTAGGCGACTATTCTGAGGCATGATAACAAATGATCAACAAAAGGGCAGATAAATATTTCTTAAAACCATTTTCATTTCCCCCTATAATTACTAGAAATTTTACAGAGCTGAAAATCTCAACAAACTCAAAAGCCAAATTAAAATAGAAAGAAAAGCCATACATTTTAAATTGTTGGAGTAGAAATACACATTGGGTCTTTTTTACATTTAAAGAATAATTTTGGGAACAACAAGAATATTATGATCCCTAAATCTAGTAAGAGTATAGGTTCAAATGTATCTGTTAATGTGCTTCTCATCTGTAGCAATAAAGCATGCATTGAGATAATTCAAGAATACAGTTTCTATATAGAAATTAGTATCAAGAAAATTAATGATACACATTTAATTTTGATGGTGAATAAATCTTTTAATTTAGTTTTATCTTTTTTCCTTCTAATTACTGCAGTCCTTGGCTAGTCCATAGTCATCAATTATCCATAGAAAAGCGTAAATAATGCACTTGGTCAAAGTGAGATGTATGTCATTTATGTGAGATATGCTTTTTCTCTCTGTGTTATTTTTATTGTGTGGTGCTGAGAAGTGCTAATTATTGATTTTCAGAAATTAACAGCAAATGCTTTTACAAGCATCTAAAGTCATATTTTACACAAGGAAGAAGGGTAAAAATTGCAGCCTGCTGTTTGTAATAGGAATAGCTGAAAGAGACTTCCTTATCTTCAGTTAACATAGATTTCAGTTATATTACACAGTTGTTACCTTAGCATAAATTAACAATTATTCAAAACTTACTGCATGCTTCAGTTTCTTGAAGTGGATATTACTCAAGCTAAGTACCTAACCATTTTAGTTAGATATTTAGGACTCATTTTTAAATGTTTTAAACATATTGATAATGAGTCTATTTATAGCCATTTGATCTCAGTATAGTATATCTAAATTATTGTTTCCCATTTATGTCAAAGAAGAGCATTTTGTTTTGCCAAATATATGCAGTACTATTTTTAATTTGAATTTAATTTAGTGAAAGGGTATGATTTCATTTTGTAATGTTTATACCCACACCTGGTGAATCTTAGTCTTCATATCTTTCTACGTACCAAACAAATCCATTTTAGCTTTATTATTTTCATTATTGTCTTTCCATGATCAGACACTCCAAGTGAATTTATTTTGTGTGGTGAAGAAGATCACCACCGATACTACTCTCCCTTCTCCCCACCGCCTTCTCCTCAGCCTCCTTCCTCCTGCATTTCCTGAATCAGCCAGCATAGAGTTTGCTTTATGTGAATTTATTCATCAAGGGAGAATTTGGTATGGATATTGTACTGTTGTTACCTCTTGCATATCATTATTTCTGGACTGAGTCTTCCACTATGTACTATTGAATGATCAAACCCAAAGTGGGCAAAGAACCAAAAACCTGGGGGCATCCTTAAGAACTTATCTGCTAAAACTCTTGCTTCCAGGTCAATCTGAAAATTATCCAGAACAGAATGTTTTAGTTCTTTTTTTGAGGGTTAACAAGCATAGATTGAAAAAGACTCCATGGCTTCCCCCAGGAAGCTTATAACAATGTTTATCCCTCAAATATTCTAAATCTTCAATAAAAATCTTACTTGGATGTAATCACCTTTTGGTCAGTCCTACTTGGAAATGAAGCAAAAGCTAGCCAGCATTTTTCTTATTTATTATGAAGTGAAGTGAAGTTGCTCAGTCGTGTCTGACTCTTTGCGACCCCATGTACTGTAGCCTGTCAGGCTCCTCTGTCCATGGGATTTTCCAGGCAAGAGTGCTGGAGTGGATTGCCATTTCCTTCTCCAGGGGATCTTCCCAACCCAGGAATCGAACCCGGGTCTTCCGCATTGCAGGCAGACACCTTACCGTCTGAGCCACCAGGGAAGCCCCTTATTTATTATACCTAAATACTAATCCTAGTTATGTCCATCAAGGTGCTGTATGTATCTCAGCACATTGCCCTTTCAAAGGGATAATGAAGACTCTGAAAAATGATATCCAAATGGTCAAAAAGAACAGGGAAAGAGTCTAAACATCGCTAATCATTATGCAAATGCAAAACAAAACCACAGTGAGGTGCCACTCCATACCCACTAGGTTGGATACAGTCAAACAAACAAAGAGAAAATAGCAATGTTGGCAAGGATGTGGAGAAACTGGAATCCTTAAGAGTACTATGAGAAGGTAAAACGGTGCAGCCTCTCTGGAAAACAATATAGAGGTTCCTCAAAAAATTAAAGAGAGACTTACCATATGATCTAGCAGTTTCACTACTGGTTATATATCCAGAATTAAAAGCAAGATTTCAAAGAAATATATTGCATATCCATGTTCATAACAGCATTATTCACAACAGTCAAAGTGTAGAAGCAATCCAAGGGTCCATCAGCAGGTGAACAGATGAAAACAGTATGCCATTTAGATATAATGGGATTATTATTTGGCCTTAAAAAGGAAGGAAATTCTGAGGCATGCTGTAACAGGAATGAACCTTGAGGACATTATGCTAAGTGAAATAAGCCCGTCACAACAAGACAAATTACTATTTGATTCCAGGTGCTTAGAATAGTTAAAATCAGAGAGAGGAAAAGTAGAAGGGTGGTTTCCAGGAGCTGTAAGGTGAAAGTCGCTCAGTCCTGTCTGACTCTTTGTGACCCCATGGACTTCTCCAGGCCAGAATACTGGACTGGGTAGCCTTTCCCTTCTCCAGGGGTTCTTCCCAACCCAGGGATCAAACCCAGGTCTCCAGCATTGCAGGTGGATTCTTTACCAACTGAGCCACAAGGGAAGCCCAAGAATACTGGAATGGGTAGCCTATCCCTTCCCTAGCGGATCTTCCCGACCCAGGAATCGAACCAGGGTCTCCTGCATTGCAGGTGAATTCTTTACCAACAGAACTGTCAAGGAAGCCCTTGATACCAGGGAAACCCTTCCAGGAGCTAGGGGAAGGTGAAATGAGCAGTTGTCTGATGGTTACGGGGTTTCGGTTTGTCAAGCTGAAGAGAGTTCTAGGGAATATGCACAATAATATGAATGTATTTAATACTGCTGAACTGTACACTTAAAAATTGTTAGGATGGTAAATTTTACACTGTGAAATTTTATGTGGTAAATCTTACCACAGTTTTAACAAATTTTAAATGGATAATCAAGGGTTTAAAAATAGTCCTATTTACAAAAATGTGGGGCAGATTAAAGTAGATAATCAAGGGAAGGTGAAGCCCCCTGGGGTTAACATCTGCTTGCCGGGCCTAGGCTTGAGGGTGTAAGGGGAGGCAGCTTGTTGCCAGAACCTGGCAGGAGAAGTAGTCCTGGGAATTGGTCACCCAGCAGAACCTGTGGCCTTAGGTAGAGAACTGCAACACAGCCAGTTCCAAACTGTGACCTGACAATGAGGGGACGCACAATAAATGCTTTGCGATCCATCTTGTGTCCCAACCAATCAGAGGCCAACCCAGTACCGGGGATGCAGTCCTTGGAGACCATCGCCCAGGGGCAAGGATGCCGATCCAGCTCACTTCTCTGTGCCCTGAGTGAGCCACCACTCTGGAGCAAACTTATTTAAGGCATTCAGGGTAGGACAGCCACTACCTTCTCATTAAAATACATGGATTTTTCTACCTGATTGACTTATTTTTCAGCAGAAAAATTGAGTGAGCCTGCAACCTATGGCACTGACGTAATATATTTTTTTAGATGTTCCAGACAGAGCTTTTTTATCTAGAGGATATGGTGTTTTTCACATTAATTTGTTAAGTCAATTATGTAATATCCTTATAATTCATCATTCCAAGGAGGAAGTATAGGAATCAGCAGGAAGAGAAATCTCCAGTATACATGTGTATATGTGTATATATATGTATTAGCTTTATACCAAAAGAATATATATATACACATATGTGTATATAAAAATTTGCTGATATATATATATATATATATATCAGCTTTATACCAAAAAAATAAAAGCAAGCACTGAGGCAAGTAAATGAGCAAATTGGAACCCCTTCCTCAGATATTTTCTAACACAGACTGATAGTTAAAGCAAATATGGTCCTTTTTTGCTTGAGCTATCAAATATTTGCTTAAATACTCTAATACTTTTGTGAGTGTAGGCGGCCTACAGTCCATGGGATTGCAGAGTCCTGCAAGACTTGTGACCAAGGACACATGCACGCATAGGGTTAGCCTTAATGCAGTTGATTGTTAAAACAAAGGAAACATCTTGGTTCTTCTGTTTTGTAGTTTCCATGAAAAACTAGAAGCAGTCTAATATAAAATAGCATTTTAATTTTTTATATAGTTAAACGTTTATAAGGCAAGAAATAATAAAGTACAGATATTATTTGCTTGATTTATTTTGCTATTTTTCCAGCATTAAAAAGTAATGCTTTATATGATCTTGTTTTATTGCAACAATAAACCAGAAGCAAAGGCTTATCAGTTAAAATACATTCTGCCATTAAGTAATCTTTCTTTTTATCATTTCAGGCTTTCAGAATTCCATATTTTTCCTATTTGATAGAGAATTGGTAGAATTGGAGGTAGAACAGAGTGATAAAAATCACATATATATTTTTAAGATGTGTATAAGAGACAGGTGTATATGTGTATATATATGTATTAGCTTTATACCAAAAGAATATATATATACACATATGTGTATATAAAAATTTGCTGATATATATATATATATATATATTGATAAAAATCACATATATATTTTTAATTGTATTATATGTTGAAGTTGTATTTTCTGGTCAAAGGGAAAAAAAAGAATATCCACTCTCAAGCATTAAAATAAAATCATTCTAAATAAGAGCTGTATACTAGGATAAGCACAACACTAAGTAAATTTTTTGAAAATCTTTTTCTGTGTTCCCAAGCTTTTACTTTTTTTTTCTGAAATTTGCTGAAATTTGCTGATAATTGGTAGTTTGAACATAATCTGATATTTTGCATTATGGATAGCATAGCCTATAGTACTTTACGAAATGCTGATTTTTTTAAAAAACCATTTAAAAGATTTTACAAACCAAGGAAAATGGATATAAAATAGGTCATTTGACAGCCTACCTTATTAGCTTCCTCCTACTGTCTCTCTCATGGCACTTAGACCTGATGGCATTTAATCTGAAAGACAATACTAAATTAACATATGCAAAAAAAAATAAAAAAGACTGGAACTTGTAAAGATTCTATCAGAGAAAAATATATCTGGGCTACATTCATCTGCACTGAGGAAAAGAGGAGATTAATCAAAGTGTTTATCTGATGCATATCAGGGAAAGCGTAAGTAGACAACCACACTACACAGAGGGAAGGAGAAAGCACATTTGTTCACCTAACTTTTGTCTTTTAGAGTATTTTGAATTTACCATTAATTTGAACATCATTCTGAACTTTGACTTAACTGTCACCATGTTTCCTTGTACCTTGGTTGTGAAGTTTTTTGTATTAATGGGCAGACATGCAACACACACACATGCACCACAGCATGTTCACTTTCTTTTCTGAGGATTTAATCCAAACTTGGGCTTCCCTGGTGGCTCAGAGGGTAAAGCATCTGCCTGCAATGCAGGAGACCTGGGTTAGTTCCCTGGGTCAAAAAGATCCCCTGGAGAAGAAAATGGCAACCCACTCCAGTACTCTTGCCTGGAAAATTCCATGGACAGAAGAGCCTGGTAGGCTACAGTCCATGGGATTGCAAAGAGTCAGACACGACTGAGCGACTTCACTTTCTTTTCTTTCTTTCTAATCCCAAACTTGTATCTTTGTTCATATAGGAGGTAGAACTTTCTTGGGAGGAAAGGCAAGAAGGAAAAACAAAACGATTAAGCAAGAGATATAGCAGGTTAGAGGAATAAGGCTTGTGTCACAGCTATTGCAAGCACATAGGGGGATGACAGAGGATGAGATGGTTGGATGGCATCACTGACTCAATGGACATGAGTTTAAGTAAACTCCAGGAGTTGGTGATAGACAGGGAGGCCTAGTGTGCTGCAGTCCGTGGGGTCACAAAGAGTCAGACATGGCTGAGCGACTAAACTGTACTGTAGAGCCTCTTTATGCAAATTTAAAAAGTCACCCTGTTCCGGAGGTTGAATTACAAAAAGGGCTCCTTTCTTTGGTCAATTCTATCACTCATTTAACCCCCAACTGGGCACCTTGGTACGTGGCATCATCGATGACACCTGCCATACACAGTGTCCTGACCTGTGGGGAAGTTGAAAGACTAGAGAGAGCTCGTTGAGAATAAGTGGGGAAAGGGAGAGTTGGATGGGGCTTCCCAGGTGGCTCAGCAGTAGAGAATCTGCAGGAGCCACAGGAGACTGGAACTCGATCCCTGGGTGGGGACGATCCCCTGGAAGAGGAGATAGCAACCCATGCCAGTATTCTTGCTGGGACAGTCCAGTGAATAGAGGAGCCTGGTGGGCTACAGTCCATGGGGGTTATAAAGAGTCGGACACGACTGAGCAATGAGCACGTGCACACAGGAGAGCTGCTTGAAGGCAGGGGTAATTTTGTAATTTGACAGGTGGGTCCTGGAGTATTTTACAAAGCAAGCCTAGCAAAACTAAGGAGAGGAACAATCAGAAAGTAGGAAGGACAAGAGGGAAACAGTGTGCATGGGAACTTTTCCTGGTAGGAGCTTTATATTCCATGTAAGCAGGTAAACTGAGTTGTGTGTCATGTGTGTGTATGAAAATCATATGTACCATTCAGATGTACTTATATTGTCCTCCTAAGCATAATTCGGTTCACATTTTCCTTTCCTTCTCTGCCTTTCCCTGCAGAATTCCTGTTTTAGAACTTCCCCCAAGGTGTTAAAAGCAGTCTTTTTACCTTCTAATTTTAGGACACACCTATTTCTTTTTTTTTATTATTGAAGTATAGTTGATTTTTGTGATGTTTCAAGTGTACAACACCTGTGTTGTCATACATATTACACAACTCATGTTGTCTCATATACAGTGTTAATTTATCCTTTCTTCACTGAAAAGGGCAATAGGCAATATACATAATGCAATAGATTTTTTGTAACATAAACTAAAGTTTTGGTATTCGATTTTAAAAGGATTCACAAATGCTGATTGATGTCTGTAAGTGGTCAGGCAGGGGATAAACTATTGAAGCTGGGCGAGGTGGCAGTTTATGCGCGGGTTAGGTTAGAGGAATAAGGCTTGTGTCACAGCTATTGCAAGCACATAGGGGGATGACAGAGGATGAGATGGTTGGATGGCATCACTGACTCAATGGACATGAGTTTAAGTAAACTCCAGGAGTTGGTGATAGACAGGGAGGCCTAGTGTGCTGCAGTCCGTGGGGTCACAAAGAGTCAGACATGGCTGAGCGACTAAACTGTACTGTAGAGCCTCTTTATGCAAATTTAAAAAGTCACCCTGTTCCGGAGGTTGAATTACAAAAAGGGCTCCTTTCTTTGGTCAATTCTATCACTCATTTAACCCCCAACTGGGCACCTTGGTACGTGGCATCATCGATGACACCTGCCATACACAGTGTCCTGACCTGTGGGGAAGTTGAAAGACTAGAGAGAGCTCGTTGAGAATAAGTGGGGAAAGGGAGAGTTGGATGGGGCTTCCCAGGTGGCTCAGCAGTAGAGAATCTGCAGGAGCCACGGGAGACTGGAACTCGATCCCTGGGTGGGGATGATCCCCTGGAAGAGGAGATAGCAACCCATGCCAGTATTCTTGCTGGGACAGTCCAGTGAATAGAGGAGCCTGGTGGGCTACAGTCCATGGGGGTTATAAAGAGTCGGACACGACTGAGCAATGAGCACGTGCACACAGGAGAGCTGCTTGAAGGCAGGGGTAATTTTGTAATTTGACAGGTGGGTCCTGGAGTATTTTACAAAGCAAGCCTAGCAAAACTAAGGAGAGGAACAATCAGAAAGTAGGAAGGACAAGAGGGAAACAGTGTGCATGGGAACTTTTCCTGGTAGGAGCTTTATATTCCATGTAAGCAGGTAAACTGAGTTGTGTGTCATGTGTGTGTATGAAAATCATATGTACCATTCAGATGTGCTTATATTGTCCTCCTAAGCATAATTCGGTTCACATTTTCCTTTCCTTCTCTGCCTTTCCCTGCAGAATTCCTGTTTTAGAACTTCCCCCAAGGTGTTAAAAGCAGTCTTTTTACCTTCTAATTTTAGAACACACCTATTTCTTTTTTTTTATTATTGAAGTATAGTTGATTTTTGTGATGTTTCAAGTGTACAACACCTGTGTTGTCATACATATTACACAACTCATGTTGTCTCATATACAGTGTTAATTTATCCTTTCTTCACTGAAAAGGGCAATAGGCAATATACATAATGCAATAGATTTTTTGTAACATAAACTAAAGTTTTGGTATTCGATTTTAAAAGGATTCACAAATGCTGATTGATGTCTGTAAGTGGTCAGGCAGGGGATAAACTATTGAAGCTGGGCGAGGTGGCAGTTTATGCGCGGGTCACATGAGCGATGGGCCTTAAATAGGAGTCTCTGTGCTCCAGCCGAGTGTTACCACACAGGAATGATGATGCGGTCATGCAGGAGCTTCTGATTCTTGTGAGAGAAGCCAAAAAACCCCAGTTTACTGTATGAAATTTCCCGACCTGTACATGTTGACTCAAATAGAAACCATGCCTGTGAGCTGAATCTAGCCCATGGGATGCCAGTATGTGACATCTGGCTGAACGTAAGCCCCTATGACATCCTGGCTAGAATGTAACCTTCACAAGAGTAGTCATCTGTATCTGTTTTTTTTTTGGTGAGTATCAGAGATCTCTAGAATGGTAGGTGCAGAATAAATAAATACATGTCTTAATGAATAACATTATCTTTCTGAACCATGCAGAGCAATATATAGAGAAATAGAAAGATGTTGAAAAGAGTAGTCATCTGTATCTGTTTTTTTTGGTGAGTATCAGAGATCTCTAGAATGGTAGGTGCAAAATAAATAAATACATGTCTTAATGAATAACATTATCTTTCTGAACCATGCAGAGCAATATATAGAGAAATAGAAATATGTTGTATTTTTTAAGATCCCATTTCTGATGATATAGAAAGAATCCAAGTTATAATTAACTTTTGGTAGTTGTTTGGATGTTTTTTACTTGATGTCTTTGGGAAAATTCCATTGAATGGCAAAAAAAAGTCCACATAGCAAAAACTCTTTTCTATGATGTTGACCAGCTAATTTCTACTTAACCTTCAAACCTCAGCTCTTGTTCTTTTTCTGGAAGTCCCTGTCCTTACAGCCCTTCTCTCCCTCCCCCATCCTCCACCTGAGTCTGATTGTCACTTCTTGGGGCTCCCTGGCCCTCTGGGCTTGCCTCACCCATGATTCTCCCTAACGTGCACCTTGATGTCCTCATCTCATGTCCTCATGGGCTGAAAACTTCTGGGGGACAGTGTGCTGTCTGAGTTTGTATGCCTTGGCGTAGAGTAAACATTCAAAAGATGTTCGTTAAGTTATTTCTGTGGTATTGAGTTGTAAGAATCAAGAGCTCTGAAGTTTTCCTTGCTACTGTGCTTTTCTCTTTTCAGGCTACCTTTTGGTTTTGCCCAAATGCCCTACCACTTCCCTACTTCTGTATTCAGACATTTTTGGAAGGACTAAATCACAGCCTTAACCTGCAGAGAGTCGCAGGCTGAGCAAACAGACACACATAAAGAATTCTGTGTTGAGTTCCATGATAAAGGGGAAGATATGCTGTGAGAATATGGAGGACATTGATTATGATTTAGGACATCTGGGAAGGATTTAAAACCCTGCCCAAGGTTAGCATGAAGGGAGGTGTTTTCTTCTCCATCAGAACAACTATTCAATCTTTATGCCTCATAAGTTGCAGTATGGACTGTGTATATCCCCGGGCATGTACCCATAGAAAGTACCTCCCTCCCTTTTTTATTTTTAAAGGATTTGATATGTGTAAAGAAATGAAATAGGCAGTCAAAAATATGAGCTAGTAACAGAGAAATGAAACCATAAAAATTCATCAATCCCCTACCCCTTTCTGCTCTAGTTTTATTTGTATCTCTGTCCAAAGCCCAATCTGACCATGGAGAGGTTTTCTCCTCAGCCTCACTTTTTAAAAATATCAGAATCTTTGAACATATGAAAGTGGAGAGAATGATATAAAAATAATAATATAACAGATTTCCACTTGCCCAGTAACGATATTCAGCAGTAGTACCTCCCATCTTGGTGAAAAAGATGACTTTGATTACTTTCTAAATGTGGGGGAACCAGTCAAGAAAATCAGTAGGTGCTCACGTACCATTCAAACATTTTAATAGACTTAGGAGAGACAACATGCTTTTTCAAGATCAGAAAGGTCAGATCAATTTAAACTCAAAGGGTAAGAAATTATTGGAGGACAGGATTACATGATAGCTAAAAGATAAATATTAAACTAGGAACCTTTAGGTCATGAAAGCATGTGATGTAGATCGTAGGGAAGAGAAATTCAGTTTAGTCTCAAAAGAAATAAATGTTGAATGTTGGGAACAGATTGTCTTATTGAAAAGGTAAGATTGAGTACAACTTAAACTTCATCCTGATGCCATTTGAAGCATTCAAGATATATATATGTGCATGTGTACTCTGCCTCAATCCAAAAGGATCAGTGGCAGAACCCAGTAAAGCAAACTGTACAGACGATTTCTAGAAATAAAGTCAGTTTCATAACATTTTCTAATATAATTTTAATAGTTCCCCTTCAGGAAAAAAATTAAAGTCAGGCAAAGCATGTTTATTGATTCACTCCTTTTTTGAACATTTAAAAGCTACCTACTCAATGCAGGGCACTGATCTAGGAATCTAAATGTGTTTGATTTTACTTCTGTCTCCTTCCCCACTCCCTGGTCCTCTATCTGGAGGAGTAAAAACACAAGTAATAGTAGATATCATTATATTTAGTTCGTGATGCATTAAGCTAGGTATTGGACATTTTCTAACCAAGGCAGCTTTTAACAATACAATTCTTACTTTTTTTTTTTTTTTTTAAATAATTCTCAGAATTTATTGTTAATAATGTGAACCTAACCAGAAATAGTCTCTCCCCTTTCTAATCATAAATCTTGCTTTGGGGAGATGAAGTATGATGTTATCTATGTTAGCACAATTTAGTCGGTAGTCACAGTTCTCATGGAGAAGGCAATGGCACCCCACGCCAGTACTCTTGCCTGGAAAATCCCATGGATGGAGGAGCCTGGTAGGCTGCAGTCCATGGGGTCGCACAGAGTCGGACACGACTAAAATGACTTCAAATAAATGTATACATTAAAATTGGACAATACTTAAAGAGATTTAGTAATTCATCCTGTTGCCTCTGCAAATAAAGAGCCAAAGCCCCATTTATGCCCTTGCTAAAATATGGCAGATAATGATGCATTCATGTTTAATATTGCTAATAAATTTGAAAATTCACAGTTTTATTGATAAACATTTTCTTAAAATGCAGTCCAGGAGGACAGATTGTTAAATTTAAAGACTTTATAAATGAGAATTGAAGATAGTGATACGATTAGTGGAAGGGCTGTGGCAAGAGTCATCTACCAACTTACCTGACTCCCAAGCATTCAGCAATGACTTTCGTATTTCACTTTTATGTGCCACCAAACTGCACACAATTTTAGGGGAAAAATTAACGTGGTAACAGAGTAATAATCATAGTAAATATTGTGCTTCTCCTTATTGACTTAAATTACATACTTATAATATTTCAGAAAAATACTTCTGTTAGTCTGGTTTAATACATTGTAGTTTTTGGCTGTAAAATTTATGTATAGAAGAAATACTTAAATCTCTTTTAAGATTTTCTCTTTGACATACACACCAAAAAGACATATTATACACTTCATACAGTTTGAGATCTAGAAATATTTATTGGAAATTACAAAGTCTCATTAATATTTCCATCTGCATAGGTTTTAATGACATATTGCATAGGTTTTAATGACATATTGCATAGGTCAGGATGCACCAAGAATTATTTCCTCTTTGGGTTAGTTCTCTGTAAAATTTCAGAAGATTTTTGAGAGGAATGAATTCACAGCTTATAAATAATATTTCAGAATATATCTTAGAATAGCATAGCACACTAACTGTATTTTTTGTAGTGAAAGTTTTGCTGTATTTGATGACTATACGGAAGTCTTAAGGTTCTTTCTACTTATTACTCTCTGAATTGATTAGAACACATGCTTATTTGAATTTTATCTTGTATCCTTAGTGGACTTTATGTTTCATTCTTTTTTTTTCCCATTAAGATCCCAGAAGCTTATTTCATTAGAGATCCCCATACGTTTCTTCTTACAAAGGACTTTATTAAGGTATTCGTGTTGTATTTAGTGTTCAGAGTGTTCTCTGGTCTCTAGCTGCTTGCATGTACTCACAGGATAACATTTCCACATTTAACCCAGCTTCTAAATAAGAATAGTGACTTAACGGAAGCATGTTTGGAAGGAGAAGCAGAGCTTGTCTACAAAATACTAACACTTGGATGATTCTGCACCCTGGGAGAAGAGCACCCGGTGAATTTTCTGGACTTTTTTCATGGCTGACTTGGGATACACTTTGCGTTGTCAGAGTGTGTTGACCTCTCTCGTTGATGCATACTGATTGTGACAATCACTCTCCTACCCCTGCAGGCCATGGAGGCACAGATACAGAACTTTGGACAAACGCCATCTCAGTTGCTTATTGAGCCACATCCGCCTCGGAGCTCTGCCATGCACCTGGTAAGACGTAGCAGCTTGCGGAACATTTCTGTCTTTCTTTGTACTTGAGTAGAGTTCAAATAAAATAGTGATTTTTTTTTTAGCAGTATTTTAAAGCTTCTCGATGTATTGGCTTAACTCTTCAGCCTCAGGATGTACTGATTACCTAGAAAGAAACAGAGAAAGGAGTATAGTTTTTACCTTTAAGTTCGGCTTCAGCTAGCCCAATTTTGGATTCACAAAAATCGCCGCCCTCTCTATTAGGAGTTGGCTTATATACATGAACTCCTTCATACACATACAGGCTTATAGACATAACAGGCACCAAAATTAGGTTACACTTATAAATTAGAATGAAAAATATAAAATAAACACAATCTAAAGGTAGCTGGTTTGATCTTTGGGGGCAAAGTGTGGTAGGGGAAGTAGTTCATTTTAAGAAAAGGAAGGAAATATAAAGATAATGTACAGCCTCTTCATGGCAGCAGTCAAGAAAATAGATTAAAAATAAGGACATCAGAGCCAGATTTGGGTCAAGCACCATGTCTGCCATGAACTAATGAATGAATTGGGCGAGGTATTTAAGCTCTTTGTTTACATTTCAGCCTGTGTAGCCTGAGGGTAACAAATCGCACCAGCCCTTAAAATGCAATGACTCAGTACTGTATGTAGCACTTAGACCAGCCCCTGGCATACAGGTACTCAGTAAATGTTAGCTGGTGTTATATACTCAGTTTGCAAGGGAAGAAGTAATATTCTTTTCATTTAAGATCCATTTTCATAAGAATACGACCCCTTTTCAGTTTTTAGCAAACAGTTAACATTTCTCTATTTAATCTGAAGGTAAAAATTTTTCTAAGAAACTACTTTAGAACTTACTTTTTCACTGTGATTTTCCACTAAGTTTTTACTGAGGTAAAAAAAAATGCTTGACAGCAAAAATGTATGCAGAATGAATTACAGTTCATCAACTTTTCTAGATAATTGTCAAAGGACCAGATATCCTCATACTGGAGTAAAATGCCCTGGAACATGGTCCATAATATATGTGTAAGCAAATGTACAAGTTGTTATTGTCTGATAGAAGTATTGTTCATACCTTTCATTTATCCTGTCAACTACTTTACACATTTGAATCGTACCCCTATGTGTGCCAGGCATGACACTAAGCATTGGCAGTACAGAGGCGAGGCATCCTCTACACCTTCAAAGGATTGGTAGTCCCTCACCTACTGAAGCATAAATAAATGTGTGTGTTTGAAAACATTTCTTTTCCTCTACAGCAATTCAGCTGAGCAATTTCACTGTTTAGTCACTAATGAACTCTGCTGCTGGAGGTGGGTCCTCACATGCAGCCAATCAGAGAGGCTTTCATCACACATACTGTCCCCATCCCCACATCCAGGCACAGTGTAGCCGTGGAGCCTGCAGACCTGAGAGGAAGCATTTTTAACAAACTGTCCAAGAGAATCTCTCTTACACTTTATTTTATGAAATGCTTTGGCAGAAGAGTTTTATCCCCATTTTGGTTTTCTCTGTTTAATAATAATAGTAGTAAAAAATATTTACCCTGGAGAAATGCCCAGTCAGAACTGATTACTTTCCTAAGGGAAATTGTTAGAGGCTAAATTGGCATGGAACTGTTTATAAAGAAAATCAGCTTTTTAAGTTTATATAGCAGAGAATTCACACACACACACACACGCCTATATAAAACAGTGAACAATTAGAAAACATGCATGAAAGCTAAATAGTGGTTATTTCCAGCATTCTTATCTGTCTTTTATGTAATAATGTGTATAGTATTTTGCAACCCATGCCAGTATTCTTGCCTGGGAAATCCCATGGACAGAGGAGCCTTGCAGACTACATTCCATGGGTTGGCAAAGAGTCAGATATGTCTTAGCGACTAAACCACCACCACCATACTACTTACTAGTAGTACTAATAGTGTCTCCTTTCTGTCAAGTCATATACTAGATGTTTGAGAAACAAAGATTAAAAAGGCAAAGAGAGTGTTGTCTCTCAGGAAGTTCACCATCGAGCAGGGGAAGGAGCCTAAACCACAGTCATCAGAGACACAGCAGAAACGTGCCCATGGAGCACGGACAAGGGAGGCTGTGAAATTTTAATTATTTAGACTGTAGCCGTGGCCCCACATCAGCCAGGTAAAAAATAAAGAATCAGTTCACTTCGTGTTTCACATAAACACTGTTGGGAACTGGCTTGACTGATCTTTACACCAGAGTGGTGTTGTAGCTGCACTGAAAAATTACACTGCATCATGTGGACATATCTCTAAGCTAACTTCTTAAATCATCTGGAAGCGTGTTAGTCACTCAGTCGTGTCTGACTCTGCAACCCCATGAACTGTAGCCCGCCAGGCTCCTCTGTCCATGGGGTTCTCCAGGCTAGAATACTGGAGTGGGTTGCCATGTCCTTCTCCAGGGGATCTTCCTGACCCAGGGATTGAACCTGGGTCTCCTGCACTGCAGGCAGAGTCTTTACCATCCAAGCCACCAGGGAACCCCTCTTCCATCGTCTGGCAGCACCTCCATTGCAGCTGGTTGTTAATAATTAGGGGCCCTCTCTCAGCACCGGTGCAGAGTGCCTGCTCATTTGGCTGTGCCCTCCTCACAGGCCAGAGCGCGGACTGCTCTGCTGTCTGCTTGTGCTCCTGCTAGCCTGTTTTAATCTCACTCTCCCCCACGCTGTCACTAACTGTGTTATTCTTTTTGTTTTCTTTGTTCTCCTCCCTTTCTATTCAACAGTGTTTCCTTCCACAGAGTCCACTCATGTTTAAAGATCAGATGCAGCAGGATGTGATCATGGTGCTGAAGTTTCCGTCAAACTCTCCAGTGACGCACGTGGCAGCCAACACGCTCCCCCACCTGACCATCCCTGCAGTGGTGACGGTGACCTGCAGCAGGCTGTTTGCCGTGAACCGATGGCACAACACAGTAGGTACGTGGGCCTAAGGGAGTCACTTACTAGCGGGGTCTTAAAAGCTGTGGTTCAGGTAAGTGCATGGAGGGCTAGCGAGTGTGCCAAATGAGCTCCAGAAGGCAGCAGAATAAATAATTGCCAGACTTCACTAAATAACTCGTCTGTCTTCTTCATTGCTGCTGTGTTATAGTGCCGTACGCAGTGCAGTCACTCAGTCATGTCCAACTCTTGTGACCCCTTAGATGGTAATTCACCAGGCTCCTCTATCCATGGGATTTCCCAGGCAAGAACACTGGAATGGGTTACCATTTCCTCCTCCAGGGGATCTTCCCGACCCAGGGATCGAACCCTTGTGTCTCCCTGGACAGGCAGATTCTTTCCCACTGAGCCACAGGGACTGAGCTCACAGAATGCTTGACTAATGGTTCAGTATCTAATAAGTATTTGATAAATTGAAGCAGTTCTACAAATAATGCAGGTCCTCCCACCCTGCTCCTGCAAGGGGAAGAAAAAAAAAAAATTTGTCCCATACTAAACAAAAACAAGTTTGAATCTAGGTGGTTTCAAATCCTTTTTCTCCCACTTGATTAACTCATTTAGGAAATATCCGAATGACCACTTTGTGTCAAGTGGTCCCGGGAACTGGGAGTGCAACAGTGGACAAGGCAAATAGCGTCCCTCTCTTTGTGGAGCTTTGAGTCCGAGAGAAGACAAAATCTAAATTGTTTAGCTATTTCATGTGTGTTTTCTCCAAACTTATTCCTGAAGGTTCCAGCCAGTACATCTTGAAGTGATATAATTCTGTCATGAAAATTCAGCAAATTGATACTTATCCAGCCGGGACAGCAGTGGATGTGACTAAATGATTTAGTTGGCCCAGTTCATTACTTATATGATCTCCCTAGAAGCCTCAAGATCCCCACTGTCTCTAAGTCTGAATGGCTGAGCCACACCAAGTTCACCTGAATCTGAATTCTACTGACTTCTACATCACTCTGGAAAACCAGATTAATCTGGTTTTAGGTTAATCTCCTAAGAATTTCTGAATACCCCTGTTTTATGGTTATTGGTAATACTTTCAACATGAAGTTGAGTGGCTTCCATTCACTCAGAAATATGGAGAAGACATCTCTTAAAAATATCTGGGGTTGGCTAAAAGGTTTGTTCAGGTTTTTCCATAATACTTTACAGAAAAACCTGAATGAACTTTCAGACCAACCCAAATACGACTTTATTATTCACAGGAGTCTTAGCCTCTAGAAATATTTTGCACTGAGAGAAAGCTATAAAGATTCGAATTTTGTTTCCTTTAGAGTTGTTATAAAGTTTTATATGTTACCCCATGTAAGAAATTATGACTAAAGAACTCAAGCTCTAAATATTAATCCTCTGAAAGTAGCTTTTAGGTTAAGATTTTAGGTGTGGCTCAATTGTATACCTTCAGTTGACTTGTCATCTTTTGAAAGAAGCTGGAAGGGATGGGAATCCCATCTTCCTCTTTGCCTTGGCCCAGGTCAGCCCATGCTTACATCCATTCCTACATGTAGACATAACCTTTTCTTAGATTTCAGCTCTCTGATGGGTTCCAGAAATGTTATAGTCTCCTATTTTATCCAGCTTTTTCTGTTGTTAGGATAACAATACTCTTCCCAGCTTTCTCCATCTTAAGTGGAAACCACTTACAGTCCCTGTTGTAATGCTTTTTTTAAGATTTGTCTTCAAAAACATGTAGTGTGACTGAATGATTCTTACAGTAATTTACCAAATAATTTTTAAGAAAATATATATTTTGTATAATTGTTATAAAACACTGCTTATTAGGAAATTCCTCCATTCTGAGAACTTTATGGTTATTTTCTCTTTTAATTAATCTTTAGGCCTCAGAGGAGCTCCAGGTTACTCCTTGGACCAAGCCCATCATCTTCCCATTGAAATGGATCCACTAATTGGTATGTTAACAACAAAAAATGCATTTTCATAAATGCTGCCTATCCACAGATTCCTATGTGGTTATATATCACAAATGACAGTTGAATGATACTTTTGCTGTCACAAATTAATGTACAAATAATGTCAAATTGCCATCAAGGAGCTGTGCAAATCATAATATGTCATCTAAGAATTTTTTGTTATTAGAATAATGATTTGTGGTATTTTCTTGGTATTTCCAGAGGTCATTTAGGTTGGTTCTAAACAAGGCATATAATTCCAAACTGTGCTTTCTTTCAGCCACAACTCTTCTTTAACAACTTTTTATTATTTCAAATATATAAGGACTGAAACTATTATTAAGAAAGTTGATACTAAAGAATAACTTTCCTGGAAATCTCCATTCAACAGAGCTAAGCATTTTTTTTTTTAAGATTTCATATGAATTGCAAACTCAGGAGCTGTAACTGTTTGCAGCAGTATTCAAAGTATTTTTAAATAATCACATACACATTTATTAGCTATGTGATGCAGAACAAGTGCCTTAGTCTTTCCGGGCCTCAGTTTCATATCCGTAAGATGGTTCCTAATAATGTTCATTCTGCCTGTTGTCCTGGGGTCATGTGAGAGCTAAACAATTTATGGTATTTTTTCCTTAGATTAATTCAGCCTTCATCTTTGAACCCAGAAATAAGATGCAAGGCAGCCATTTAGGTTAGTTACCTATACTCCTACACAGAAGAGCACTTACATGTCTCTCGGGGAATATATGCTTGGGACAAGGAATATTTTTCAAGTGGAGTCCAGCTTCTAGCTTTTTCTCTGCTAAAAAAATAGCAACACTTTCACGTACAGCTAGAGTGTAACCATGGAAGATTAATAGCTGTATTCTAATTAATCAAGCACCAACTACATAGTTTTCAAGGGACTCAGACCTTTGATTTTCTTTTCCTTTGCTGTTTTTTAAATTTTTTTTTTTACTTTTTGCCTTCTCTAGTAATTATTATTATAGTGTTAGTCGATGTCCACAAATAGTAACACTTTAATTGGTGTTAGGAAGTGACGGTGATCTTCTACATCTGCATTTTCTGTTTAAGAATTCAGCCCAGGGATTTGGCCTGAAAGGACGGTGTGGAGTAAGGGACAGGCTGGCATGCAGACAGGCACTGGGGAAATCACAGGGCGTCTCTGAGTTCCTGACTTTATTCAGATTCAGTCCCAGTGCTGCCCATGACTCTCTGCCTGTCTCTTTCTTCCCCAGCCTCTCTCCCATCTTTCTCATTCCCCTCCTCCCCTGCCAACCCATTCTGGAAAGGCTTCTGTTTGTTGACAATCCAGGTCTTTAAAGCTGCTGTCCTAAAGCTCCCTGAGGGGCCACCTACATAACAACACCCCTCGCACAAATCCCTGCTTCTTTTCCCATGAATCATAAAGGCCATCAGAAAATGACAGATGGGGGCAGATATGAAGACATTTTTTCCTTATGTAACATACTTCATACAATATTTATTCCTTATTATTATTGAACTTGTTGGACAATAATGAACTTGTGCAAGGTGAATATCTATTGAATTAAGTGCATACAAATATTTTTATTATGTTGTAAATTCCCATCTTGAATTCCTCATATCAGTGGAAGAACTACTTAAATTTCCAACAATTTTTTAAATATATAATATGGTTCATAAATAATCATTGCTACTAAACAGTTTATATTCCTCATGAGGAAATGCTAAAATTTTAATCATATAGCTTTAGAACCCATTTCTAGATAAATGAAGCATAAAAGTATTCCTTCTGTAAGTGTTTGGTGAAACTCTTCATAGAATCTCTCTTTAAATTCCTGTATCTGTTTTATGTTTAGCCAATAACTCTGGTGTGAATAAACGGCAGATCACAGACCTCGTTGACCAGAGCATACAAATCAACGCACATTGTTTTGTGGTCACGGCAGATAATCGCTATATTCTTATCTGTGGATTCTGGGATAAGAGCTTCAGAGTTTATTCTACAGAAACAGGTAAACTGAACTATGAAATACCTTATCCTCAACGGAATGCCTGTTGTTTCACCTAAAGCTTCATATGAAGTCATACTTCTTAATGTAGGCGTCTTCATCTTGAGGCCAAGATTCCAGTTAAATGTCCACATTGTAAGTAATTGACTGCTTCTAATTTCATCCATTCTGAACTTTAGCATGAGTTGAGCCCTGAGTTCATGGGACAAAAGGGACTAATGTCCCCCTCTCCCAAATAAAATCCAGTAAAAGGCCTTAAAGCTCTCCTTAGTCTAGCCTAGCCCAGGAGGAAAAAAATCATGATTGTGTTATTTTATAAGTTCTTTCCTTAAAAAAAAAAACCAAAGTGATGTTCTTGTATCATTTTTTTCAGAAGGGATTCAAGAACCTAAATCTGTAGCTAGATTTGAATTACCTTGTAAGTTTGCAGGTCTATAGAGTCACTTTCCACAAATCTAGTAAAATAAAGTTAAGCTTACTACCATTTAAAGAAAAATAGCCATTGGATTCGATCTGCCATTTCTGTGTTGCAGGAAAGCTAACTCAGATTGTCTTTGGCCACTGGGACGTGGTGACGTGCTTGGCCAGGTCTGAGTCGTACATTGGTGGGGACTGCTACATTGTGTCTGGGTCTCGCGATGCCACCCTTCTGCTCTGGTACTGGAGCGGGCGACACCACATCATAGGGGACAACCCGAACAGCAGTAAGTATTGGTCTGGAATTGTCCCAGCATACTGTAAATTCCTTTAATTTCCCTGATAACTTTTGCTGGGGTTGTAAGGATCTTAAAATATAAAAGCTTAAACAGCATTGGAATATAGCTGTATTCTTTATTGGAATATAGCTGTATTCAAAGTGTAAAAAGAGAGCAACCATTGTAACCTTCAGCCTGAGGAAACTCCCAGATCCCCTCGCAGTGACCATCTGCCCAGCTGCCCTTCCCCAGTCTCCAAATGTCCCCATCCTTTCAGAATTTCCTTCCATGTCACCTGGTCCTTTCAACTTTCTGTGATTTCTCTCAGCTGAATGTATTCTCTCCCTTCTCTGAAATTCCATACACTTTATTTGTGCCTCCTGAGGACACTTACTGCTTTCTACCAGGGGTATAGTAAGAATCTCTGTTTATTTATTTGACAATGATTGAGTACCCCCTCAGGTTAGGCATGGGGGGAGCAAAAGCTGAATAAGATGATTTCTTTGTTTAGGTTGATTCCTGAGTGTTTTTTATTCAACAGTGCTCCCAAAAATATTCCATAGGAAAAAAAATGAGGTACTCCAGAGTAAAACCAATTTTAGAAAACACAGCATATATACTCTTATTCTCTATGTAAGCTCTGAAAGCGTCACACAAATACATCTGTTGATGTTTGCATAAACCAGAGTTTCTCAAGGGCTTCCCAGCTGGTGCAGTGGTAAAGAATCCAACGCAGGAGACACAGGTTTGATCTCTGAGTTGGGAAGATTCCCCTGGAGAAGGAAATAGCAACCCCACTCCAGTATTCTTGCCTGGAGAATCCCATGGACAGAGGAGCCTGGTGGGCTACAGTCCATGGGGTCGCGAAGAGTCTCACACGACTGAGCACACACACGTGCACATGGTTTCTCAAACATGTTTTCCGAAGAACCTTTTGCTCATGAGAGAGCAGTTATTATTCCTGCGAACTGTGGTTCTGAGGAAGCTCTGAAGCGCACCATGAGACCCTCTCTTTGCATCTGACAGTTCTGATTCCTGGCATAGTTGCACACATTGGAGGTTTTCAATAAATACTGTTAAATGACTGAGGAACTAGATAACAGATTTCCTAGAAATAATTACTGCTTTTAACCACCAAGCTTGTATCTCCCGTAAAATAGAGAATGATTTCTGTAAACTGTTAATAATGGCGAGTACCTAAACTAGGGTTATTCCAATTATAATTCATACATTGGTCACAATTCTAACAGTACTCTGAAAACATGAGTTTGGGAATATTTACGATGAAACAGAGCTAAGAATTTCCGAGGAATACTATATACCTGCCACTGAAACACTATAGAGAAAAAAGAAATGTACAGGAGACCAAAGTATAACTGTGAGAGAGCTGGGCATGGAAATCTTCATATGTATATGAAGGTAGTGAGAGAATGAATGACCAGGTGATTTAGATGATCCGGTGATTTATTCTTGTTGCCCATAGCTAGAGGTGAAGAAAAGTAGATGAAGCAACTAAAAGTGTATTGTGAAGTTGTGTCTCTGAGTGTAGATACTGACTAAGAGAAAGTATGTGTAATTATACATTTTAGCCTCTGCTCCAAGTTGTGAGATATTGGTTTGAGGAAAACACATATTCAGTGTTGCTTGATTTCCAACCAGCACAACTAATCAGCCACCAATTCTATAGTATACAGAACGTCATACTCTAACTGCTAATAAGTTATTTACTCTTTTTAAAACTGTATCCCTTAATAAAAAAAAAAAAAAGAGCTTTATTTTTAACAGGATTCTTGTGGTATGTGTGTGTGTGTAAAATATATTTGACCTACTTTATTATTCTTAATCATGGTACATTGTCACATGTATTTTGTCTAAATGTATTTTTACATATTTCCAAACTTCCTTTTTTGAGACTAGGGTAGCATTCATTACAAGAGAAGTTGAATTGAGCACCAGAGCTGTGTGGTATCTTCCATCTATTATTGACACAAATTAGAAGTTATTAGATAGAAAAAACTTTATAAAGAAGCAAAATAGTGTTTTAAATCCAATTAATTAGCATCTTCAAAATGAAGCTCAGAAATGATGAAAATGATGTTTCCAAAAAGAATTCATTTCTTAAAAACTACCATCTGGTAGTAGAGAAGATAATATAATGTCCTGCTATGAGATTAAAAATGTTAAATTATAGTAATTATCTGTTAACTACTTTATTTTCTAATTATATTCTAAACAAAATGATGGTTGACAATTGATTGTGTCTTTGCTCCATCACTTAGCAAGAAGAGTGAAATGTAGTATTATTTAGAGTATTCAAAGTTCCTGTGGTAGGAGCTGTGTAATAGGAATGTTTATGTTAATTCTTAAGAACAAAACTGTGACTGATAGATTTGTTAAAATGTAGCATTTTATTTAAGCTTTAAATAAAGACAGGATTATCCCTAAGAAATTATTGCATAATATTACGTATACAGTATTATCTCCATTTGTGGGGATATATATATTTTTTATTAAAAACTGTCATTATCATTATAAACCTAAAGGACTTTCATAAAACCCACCCTGCCAAGACTTTCCTACACATTTAATGTGAGCATATATAGCATGGTTCCACTGTATTTGTTATCCTTAACATAAAAGGGAAGAAATGCTCTTCTAGATTAAACAGGATGAGTTGCTAAAGTATTGGCCAAGCAGCAAGCGTGTACTGATGTACTGAACGTGTGCTGTGTCCTGGTACTGTCTTAGCAGCTGGGAGGGCTGGGCAGTCAAAGTCTCTGACTTTCTGGGGTTCACCCAAAAGTCTGTATTATAATCTATATAGACTATATGAGTCACAAAACTGCTTCTCCTGCTTGGAATTATCAAGTGCACTGAGTACTGCATGAATCATGAATTCCTATCAGATAATATTTAGTTTCCTAAGTACTTGTATCTATAAAATGTTTAATGTTGTATCTTGGGCACAGATGCATGATTATATAAAAATTGATTTCAGCTTTTTGCCACATGGATAGTAAAAATCATGATAGTAAAAAAAATAGTCATTTTTAGTGGTTGATTGACTTGACTGATTTGTGACTGACTTAATCTGTTAGAAAAGGCAACCTCGCAGCTCATGTAGGCATGCCTAGAGAGACCATATATGTTGGTCAATTCACCTTTTGCAGAGGCAGTCAAAGCACACACTGAATTGACTGTCACATCAGGGATCAGCCATGGGTATTTGCCATCAGAAAACTCAAGATATGAAAGGAAAAAGCTTTTCTTTTTCCAGTTTCAGTTTAATCTGTTCTAGCTACCGATTCACAGGTCAGAGAATCAGGCTATATGTGCTTTCTATCTCATAATGCATTGCTACACAAGACCAAAAAGCTAGTTACGTCTAAATTCATATTAAAGTGTGGGACACAATGCCCTTAGGTTTCAAGGGTTGTATATATTAACCTAGACTTGAAGAGGGAAGTCCTGGCATGAAATGTAATATCCCAGTAGCTGTTAGAATTCAGGACTTGGTCTTGATGTGGACATTAAATTTGCTTTGTATGTCAGAGGCTGAATCATATTTATCCAGCACACCACCATAATGTGATAGGATTCATTTACTCACCTTATGTGCACATCACTAAAACTTCCTCAAGATAAACTCAAGCACTTTAATAGATGTATGCTTCTTTTACATTGTCATTATTATTTCTTAATGGATAGCTCTATTGATGTCACAGAGGGAAAAAAATAATGTTTCTCCATTTTTTTAGGTAAGTTTGAAAGAGTTAATGGCTTCATTGTATCAAATACATATATTGTTATGACTAACTTGGACATCTCATAAATAAATCTTTTTCTAATTGTCTTTACAGTTTTAATGAATTTGCCACAAAGACAATGAAAACGTGCAAGCAGATGATTACAGAGTTTCAGACCATAAAAGAAACACACAAAGGCTACCTGGCCTAGGTTCCAGTTGAATTAATTATACTGGTTTTATTAATATATTGCAGGCTAATATTCACTGCTACTCTTTCAAACTTGCGACTCTGAACATAGACAATTTTCCTGTAGATGTAAATAGGTGCCTGACGAGATAACAGAATTGCAGAGATGTGAAGGACACACGCTTTGATCTGAAGCAGACTCTTACACAAATTGTGAAACTAATTTGGAAGTGATAAAAATTAATTTGCGCACTTTAATTGGAAGCAGGCGACTGCCTGAAAGGAAGGCGAGCAGAGCAGGCAATCTGTGCTCAAAGCTGATTGAATTTTTTGTCAGGCAGGTATCTTGGACTTGGCCGCTTATCCTCCTGAGCCCTTCTCTACAATATATTACAGCCCATCTCTGACTGGTGTTCTTTAAAAGGATCAATGCTATTCCTGTTGAATCCCTGGAGCCCCAAATTTCATTGATCTTGGGACTTGACATTTCTCATTACGTGCCGTAGCTTCCAACAAGATAGTCACAGGAGGGGCAAGTCAACATTGTCTCTTCAGCAGACACTTAAAACACATCAGGACCTCGGCTCCAAATCCAGTGTGCTTGTAAAGTATGTGGTTTTAATGTCTATACCAGATACAAGGTGCTAGATAGAGAGCTGGTTGACATTTTTTTTTTTTTAATCATAGCAACAGGAAACTTTGAAAGAGAATTTACTGTTCATCTTTGCAAATCAAATCTACGAATACACTCTGAGTCATATGTGTAAAAGCTTGTTATTGTGTTTTTCAGTTTCACTTTTGAAAAACAAGGCTTTAGCTCACATTTGAGCATTATGCAAAACAAACTATGAACCGAGAAGCCCATTGAAAAGGAGACTCCAGCTGTGCACACATCTTTTCCCTGGGCTCCCATTGTGTAAGCCTCAGCTCTGGACATTGACACTCCTGCCAGCTCCAACCTATCACTAAACATCTGCCAAATCACATCCCTTGCTTTGTCTGCATCTAGCCTTCTTTTCAAATGACCATCCTGGTGCCCAGCTCCACAGCCACCACTAACCAGTGGTGCTATAGGGGATGAAGAAAGCTTGAACAAAAAATAACCTAAAGATATTATATATATTATATATTTATATAATGTATATAATTATATATTTTGAGAGGAGATGTAGTTAACGTGTGTAATAACTTTGAGAGGAGGTATAGTTACGTGTGTAATAATTCTTACCTTGTAGGGCTTTCTGGGGGCCAGAAGACAATGCCCATAATGTAGCACCCCTAATACAGGGCCCATTCTGCAGGAGACCTCCTCGAGGGCCCTCAGCCCAACAGTAGGATACTTTATAGGGTTCTTGACTAAGAAGGGGACTGCTTGCCACTCAGCTTCTGCTTTTCCTTACCGCTTTAAAGAACTGAGGCTGCAAGAGTCTTTGTCTTGAGCCAGAAGCAATCTAAGAAATATAAACATGACTGAAAATACTTTCTGCAGTGATTCGGCAATGACCCCACAAAGGCCAGGGATAAAATCTGAATGTCATTTATCATCAGGAGGTTCATTTTCTGACTCCAGCAGAACCACACTGAGGATCACAGAAAATCTCTGATGTTTTTGTTTAGCTCTAATTTAGAAGAACCCAAGCTTCTGCATATTTGTAGTCCCGTAAATGAGGTTTAAAATAATAAGGACCATGAGTAATCTTTACTTTGATCACTTCTCTGAAAGCCACAGCTTATCATGCTGAAAGGCTCTCTTGTCAGTTCTGTGTGGATAGCAGCATCGGATACCTTTGTACTTTTCTCGTCATCCATTTAAAAAATATTGAAATGACTTGTGATAAAAATGAGATGGAGTCTGTTTATTGTAAGCCTGGTATATTTGCTCTTCCCAAATACTTGCCTATGAGGAATCTCAAAATCGGACTTTTTTTTTTTTTTTTTTTTCATTCATCGTAATTCCCTCACACAGAAAGGTCTCTCCTGAGAAAGTGACTCTGGAAGGGGGGCAGTGGTACTCTGGTCCTCAGAGGAGAGGTCTCACCTGCACCTCCCTCTGTGCAGCGCCCTTTGACCCTCAGCTACATCCATCAATGGTGATGTGACACTGACGGAATATTTCTAAGATTGTGAATGATTGTCCGGGTGGGTGACATCTGTCCCTGGCAGTGAAATGAAATATAGGGAATATGTTTACCCCCCGACTCCCGCTGCCACTGCAGATTCCCCGACTCAAAACCCCAGAATAACATGTTATTTACTCTTCCGTAGTTGAAAACAGGAAACCATACTTCTTAGGGGCCCTACAAAATCTTCTAATAGTTAAGTTTCGCAGTTTACTCAAATGACCTAGGGAAATTGTAATGAAAAATAAAACATTTTAAAATTTTTAAATCAGAGGTAAGCTTTGGAAAATCTTACTTCCTCATAGAAAATGTATTACATACTTAAGGAATATGTTTACTATTTTTATACATTTTTTACATTTCCTGCAGTAGAACTAGATTGCTTTTTACTTTTTCTGTGGCATATAGGGGAAAGGTTTATAAAACTATATAAATTTTATTAAATATATAATTGTAAGATGTTTAATTCATCAATCTCTCCAAGATAAAATAATCACTTAGAAAAATTAAGGATGATATTACACATAAAATCTTGTTAGTAATTAATCCTCATTTTGCCAGGGAACTCAGGGCATCTTTGAAGCATAAATTTAGAATCAAATGACAGACTAACATGGGCTTTTAGCTTCCCCTCCCACTCACCATCTAGGTAAGAAATGTCTCAGATACAAAATGGAAGCTGATGGATGTGAGGAAACTCACAGAAAACAGTGAGCAGTTCCTGGGGAGACAGACCAGTGGGTCTGAAGGAGGAGATATTGGCAAATGGAAAGAGTATTGAATACCTTGCTGGGTAGGGCGCTTTCATTATGCACTTTCTTCACAGAATTCTCCATGCATGGCCTCTTGAAGCCTTCCCTCCTGCCACGTGGGGCAGGAATCAGAGCGCTGCCCAGGGCTGGATCATTGCCAGGGGAGTGGCTGACCCAGAAAGCGGGCACAAGCTCCAGCCCTCAGACATTCACTTCCTCCACCGCCCCTTCACAGTGAGGGGATCACAGACCAGGAAGCATAGGGCGCCTCTCTGAGAGATGAGATGGAGGAGGAGTCCACAGAGAAAAACAGGCTAGCACGCAGGATCTCAGGCAGCATAAAGGAAAGATCACAGACCCAACAACCAGATGAAGCAGAGTGAACAGGAGAGAAACACAGAACTTTCTTAAAAGTCTTAATATTTTCTAAGGTATGAGAAAGGGGACATTAAAGCCACTGGTAATGGTCTATATTTTTAAGCTGGGGGTGAGTAGGGGTGAGTAAACAAGGTAATTCATTTTATTCTCTTAACCTTATATATATATATGTGTGTGTGTGTGTGTGTGCTATAAATATTTAATATATAATTAATGTTTTTAAAAGCAAATGAGAATACACATAGTTTTGTGGAAGCTGCCAACTTGAATTTTTAAATTATCAGTAAAAAACAGTCTACAATAATATTCCTCAAACTTAACTAATACACTGACCCCTTTTAAAAAGTACAAAATTATTACTAACCCCCCCAAAATCTCTGACTCTAAGGAATGTGTTCTTGGACCCCTTGAATCTAGTTTGAGAAGCATTGACTTAATTAGCTCATCTTAATCTTTAAGTGCATTTCAACTTTTAATTGTCACAGTATATATTTTTGATGCTGGAGAGAGATTTCATCTTTACAACTGGTTAAAATTTTAGAGTATCATCAAAATTTAAATCTGAAATTTAAAATTTTTCATAGAACTTTTCAGTCTCAAGAAAATAGCCACAGATCCCAGGATACACAGACCATAATTTGATAAATACCAAGAGTTCTGGAAGAGTTGCTGTCACAAGGCCAAGTTACAACATGACTTCTCAAGCAGAAAAAGTAATGGTCAAGTGATACTGACAACTTAACATGAAATAATGATATTTTTATATATGCACAAAGGCTTATTTATGTATAATACTTGCTCTTTGCTGAAATTATATTATAGAATCAACTGAACAATACATCCAAGATGAATAACAAAATCATACAAGTCTGCTGGAACTATTTAATAATTAAAGAGGCAAAATAAGGCATTAATAAGTGTGACGTTGTTAATGAAAAGTGGAAATAGTTGGATATTACAAGGCATTGATAAATATTTGTTGGATCTGACATGAATAGGCAGATTGCTAATAAGCATTTCATGTCTCTCTTCCTGATCACCCTGCCTTCAACAGAGTTTGACTTCAGGGTCTGTTGGGTCCTCATATCCTATCCTGTACAGCTGACTCTGGCTTTCTTTTCCCATGTACCAAAGCAGCCACTCCAAACTGTACCCAGGGTGGCAGCATACCCGATGTGCCTTCCAAAATTCCTCTCTGAATTTCTGTTGTTCCTTTTCCTCCACACTTTTGCACCAAGACTGTAGCAATCCCTCATTTCCATCTCAAAAGTGGCTTCTGCAAATGACTTTCCCAGCAAGACATCGGCTGGACAAGAAGCCCTCTCAGTTTTGCTGGTCCTTCTCACAGTCTTTCATGCATGCAGTTTATTCACCAATATTCTGCTTTTCTCTCCATTCATTTGTGCATTTTTTTCTTTCTTTTTTCTTTTTTTTTAAATCCCATTTCACTCTGCACTCACGTTTGTTCTTCACACTTATCGTTGTTTAGTGCCTCCAGTGGTCAACCTGTGGAAGATGTGCCATGGTTGTTTGATGTGTTCTAAGCAATTCCAGGTTATAACTTATGTCTTTTTTATACTCCCAACTCCTAACCTGCTGAGAAGACCTGTCACTTAGAAGGCATGCACTCAGTACAGAGGGCAAAGCACTTGGCAGTCAGAATGCTGATGCAGACAATTCAGCTGCACTTTCTTGGCTAGGATCGTACCAGTCAGATGTAGAATTAAGATGATCATCTGATTGTCTCTTCTTTCCTTTACTACTTTCCATTCCCATCTCCAAAAAAATCAAAGCACCACAGCCTGTTTTGTTGAAGATCTTAAGGAACATTTTTAAAGGGGTAAGAGCAAGGGTTGCAAAATTACCTAGCTCTGGGTTCAGTTCCAACACTTGCTCCTATATGAACTTCTGTAAGTTGAACAACCTTTCAAAGTTTTGGAGTTCTATAAAATAGAAACAATAATTGTACCTACCTCCTATGTTTTGGCAAGCTTGATTTCTATTTCTTCACATTAATCAGGAAGAAATAAAAAGTATTTCTCACCACTATCATGATGTTATAACTACATCACATTTGTTGACTTAGCCGTCATCTAAACATCCTGAGTCAAAGCTATGGTTTTTCCAGTAGTCATGTATGGATGTGAGAGCTGAGCCATAAAGAAGAATTAATGCTTTCAAACTCTGGTGCTGGAGAAGACTATTGAGAGTCCCTTGGACTGCAAGAAGATCCAACCAGTCTATCCTAAAGGAAATCAGCCCTGAGTATTCATTGGAAGGACTGATGCTGAAGCTGAAGCTCCAGTACTTTGGCTACAATGTGTAGAGCCAACTCATTGGAAAAGACCCTGATGCTGGAAAAGACTGAAGGCAGGAGAAGGGGGCAACAGCGGATGAGATGGTTGGATGGCATCATCAGCTCAATGGACACGAGTTTGAGCACGCTCTGAAGGACAGGGAAGCCTGCAGTCCATGGGGTCACGGCATGCTGCAGTCCATGGGGTCACAAAGAGTTGGACACGACTGAGTAACTGAACAATAGCAAAAGCTTCCCGTGTAGCAGGCACAGTAGGTTTCCCCATTTTGCAGATGAGGAAAAAGGAGATTAAGTAACTGCCTCGTGGTCACACAGCTATTAATAGTAAATGCCCTTACTAAACATTAATGATTGTTATTTTTAAGTGTTCGATTTAATGATAGAGCCCTTCATTCCTGCTGCTGGCCTGTAGACACTCACTGCCGTTGTTCCCTTCCAGGTGACTATCCTGCTCCAAGAGCTGTCCTCACGGGCCATGACCATGAAGTTGTCTGTGTTTCTGTCTGTGCAGAACTTGGACTTGTTATCAGTGGTGCTAAAGGTCAGAAGACATTTCTTTCATTTTAGGTCTTTAAAAACTGTACTGTTTTCACAAGTTAACATGATGTATGATTTATTTCCTTGAGGAGGCTCTCCGTAGACAAATGCAATCCCTAGGTTCTTTGCAGCTGTTTAGTTTTATTAATATTTGCTAGTACTAATATAAGATAGATGTAAAATTTTATGAAGTACTTTGTGGTCACCAGCATTCTAGCCAGAACACTGGTAAATCAAACTGCAGCACACGCATCTGATGCAGTCATTACAAATCGCATTCAGAAGCCAAGGGGGAGAGAGCCGTGATCAACATGTGTGTGTGTGCTATAAATATTTAATATATAATTAATGTTTTTAAAAGCAAATGAGAATACACATAGTTTTGTGGAAGCTGCCAACTTGAATTTTTAAATTATCAGTAAAAAACAGTCTACAATAATATTCCTCAAACTTAACTAATACACTGACCCCTTTTAAAAAGTACAAAATTATTACTAACCCCCCCCCAAAATCTCTGACTCTAAGGAATGTGTTCTTGGACCCCTTGAATCTAGTTTGAGAAGCATTGACTTAATTAGCTCATCTTAATCTTTAAGTGCATTTCAACTTTTAATTGTCACAGTATATATTTTTGATGCTGGAGAGAGATTTCATCTTTACAACTGGTTAAAATTTTAGAGTATCATCAAAATTTAAATCTGAAATTTAAAATTTTTCATAGAACTTTTCAGTCTCAAGAAAATAGCCACAGATCCCAGGATACACAGACCATAATTTGATAAATACCAAGAGTTCTGGAAGAGTTGCTGTCACAAGGCCAAGTTACAACATGACTTCTCAAGCAGAAAAAGTAATGGTCAAGTGATACTGACAACTTAACATGAAATAATGATATTTTTATATATGCACAAAGGCTTATTTATGTATAATACTTGCTCTTTGCTGAAATTATATTATGGAATCAACTGAACAATACATCCAAGATGAATAACAAAATCATACAAGTCTGCTGGAACTATTTAATAATTAAAGAGGCAAAATAAGGCATTAATAAGTGTGACGTTGTTAATGAAAAGTGGAAATAGTTGGATATTACAAGGCATTGATAAATATTTGTTGGATCTGACATGAATAGGCAGATTGCTAATAAGCATTTCATGTCTCTCTTCCTGATCACCCTGCCTTCAACAGAGTTTGACTTCAGGGTCTGTTGGGTCCTCATATCCTATCCTGTACAGCTGACTCTGGCTTTCTTTTCCCATGTACCAAAGCAGCCACTCCAAACTGTACCCAGGGTGGCAGCATACCCGATGTGCCTTCCAAAATTCCTCTCTGAATTTCTGTTGTTCCTTTTCCTCCACACTTTTGCACCAAGACTGTAGCAATCCCTCATTTCCATCTCAAAAGTGGCTTCTGCAAATGACTTTCCCAGCAAGACATCGGCTGGACAAGAAGCCCTCTCAGTTTTGCTGGTCCTTCTCACAGTCTTTCATGCATGCAGTTTATTCACCAATATTCTGCTTTTCTCTCCATTCATTTGTGCATTTTTTTCTTTCTTTTTTCTTTTTTTTTAAATCCCATTTCACTCTGCACTCACGTTTGTTCTTCACACTTATCGTTGTTTAGTGCCTCCAGTGGTCAACCTGTGGAAGATGTGCCATGGTTGTTTGATGTGTTCTAAGCAATTCCAGGTTATAACTTATGTCTTTTTTATACTCCCAACTCCTAACCTGCTGAGAAGACCTGTCACTTAGAAGGCATGCACTCAGTACAGAGGGCAAAGCACTTGGCAGTCAGAATGCTGATGCAGACAATTCAGCTGCACTTTCTTGGCTAGGATCGTACCAGTCAGATGTAGAATTAAGATGATCATCTGATTGTCTCTTCTTTCCTTTACTACTTTCCATTCCCATCTCCAAAAAAATCAAAGCACCACAGCCTGTTTTGTTGAAGATCTTAAGGAACATTTTTAAAGGGGTAAGAGCAAGGGTTGCAAAATTACCTAGCTCTGGGTTCAGTTCCAACACTTGCTCCTATATGAACTTCTGTAAGTTGAACAACCTTTCAAAGTTTTGGAGTTCTATAAAATAGAAACAATAATTGTACCTACCTCCTATGTTTTGGCAAGCTTGATTTCTATTTCTTCACATTAATCAGGAAGAAATAAAAAGTATTTCTCACCACTATCATGATGTTATAACTACATCACATTTGTTGACTTAGCCGTCATCTAAACATCCTGAGTCAAAGCTATGGTTTTTCCAGTAGTCATGTATGGATGTGAGAGCTGAGCCATAAAGAAGAATTAATGCTTTCAAACTCTGGTGCTGGAGAAGACTATTGAGAGTCCCTTGGACTGCAAGAAGATCCAACCAGTCTATCCTAAAGGAAATCAGCCCTGAGTATTCATTGGAAGGACTGATGCTGAAGCTGAAGCTCCAGTACTTTGGCTACAATGTGTAGAGCCAACTCATTGGAAAAGACCCTGATGCTGGAAAAGACTGAAGGCAGGAGAAGGGGGCAACAGCGGATGAGATGGTTGGATGGCATCATCAGCTCAATGGACACGAGTTTGAGCACGCTCTGAAGGACAGGGAAGCCTGCAGTCCATGGGGTCACGGCATGCTGCAGTCCATGGGGTCACAAAGAGTTGGACACGACTGAGTAACTGAACAATAGCAAAAGCTTCCCGTGTAGCAGGCACAGTAGGTTTCCCCATTTTGCAGATGAGGAAAAAGGAGATTAAGTAACTGCCTCGTGGTCACACAGCTATTAATAGTAAATGCCCTTACTAAACATTAATGATTGTTATTTTTAAGTGTTCGATTTAATGATAGAGCCCTTCATTCCTGCTGCTGGCCTGTAGACACTCACTGCCGTTGTTCCCTTCCAGGTGACTATCCTGCTCCAAGAGCTGTCCTCACGGGCCATGACCATGAAGTTGTCTGTGTTTCTGTCTGTGCAGAACTTGGACTTGTTATCAGTGGTGCTAAAGGTCAGAAGACATTTCTTTCATTTTAGGTCTTTAAAAACTGTACTGTTTTCACAAGTTAACATGATGTATGATTTATTTCCTTGAGGAGGCTCTCCGTAGACAAATGCAATCCCTAGGTTCTTTGCAGCTGTTTAGTTTTATTAATATTTGCTAGTACTAATATAAGATAGATGTAAAATTTTATGAAGTACTTTGTGGTCACCAGCATTCTAGCCAGAACACTGGTAAATCAAACTGCAGCACACGCATCTGATGCAGTCATTACAAATCGCATTCAGAAGCCAAGGGGGAGAGAGCCGTGATCAACGGGATCACGGGGGCTCAGGCGGTTCACCAGACATAGCCCTGGGTCTACCCCCCTCCACTAGTCCTTTCTTCTCAAGGTTGGGTAGGTGGGAGAGGAAATATGATGACTTAGTTCTTTTGGCTTTTTATGGAAGAAGTACTGCTTCGGGAGAAGTCAGGAAACTTCTAATTCTGGCTCAGATACTAATTCTCCATGGAAGGCTCTGGGGCAGGAAGGAGCCTAATGCTTAAGAGAAACTGAAAGAAAACCAGAGGGGCTGAGTGTGGTGAGGACACCACGGAGGTAAGGAGACAGAAGGCTGAAAAGGAGCGGTTCACCAGACATAGCCCTGGGTCTACCCCCCTCCACTAGTCCTTTCTTCTCAAGGTTGGGTAGGTGGGAGAGGAAATATGATGACTTAGTTCTTTTGGCTTTTTATGGAAGAAGTACTGCTTCGGGAGAAGTCAGGAAACTTCTAATTCTGGCTCAGATACTAATTCTCCATGGAAGGCTCTGGGGCAGGAAGGAGCCTAATGCTTAAGAGAAACTGAAAGAAAACCAGAGGGGCTGAGTGTGGTGAGGACACCACGGAGGTAAGGAGACAGAAGGCTGAAAAGGCGGGAGACCCGAGGCACAAGGATTTGCAATTTGTGTTTGTTTTGAACATAGTAGGAAACCATTGAAGGTTTTTAGCAAGACGATGAGATGATCAGATTTTGTTTCTAGGACCTTATTCTGACTGCTTTATACATAGAGGATATGATGTCTGAACATAGGGACACTTTGCTTTTGTATTTAAGAGTAAATAACCCAGGGAGGAATACAAAAGGTATTTTCAATAAGTGTCTTTTAATGTCTGTTTTAGTAATAATATGTATAATATCATTCTATTCTACAAGGCAAAAAAAAGGAAAGGAAAACACAAGCCACATAATACACATAGGGAAAAAACAGTAACTTTCTATAGATGATGGTTGATATTATAAGTGATATCACTTGTACTATCACTCGTAATATCACTTGTTTTTAAAAAATATATATCTACTGAAATCAATTGATTGAAAAATAGGAATAAAATTCGTACACAGTTTTATGGAGTATTTCTAAAGGATATGGGGGATAGGTAATACCAAACTATATTAACCAATTATTTTTATGAACTTGGCTAGTGAATATTTTATCTCAGTGCTGTTTCTGCCTGAGGCGGGGGAGAGAAACAGTTGAAGCAAAATAAATCATTCCCCATACTATTTTTAAATTCTTCCCTCATTCTTCATTTATTTGAAACAATGTTCCTACAGTCTGAATTACTTGATTAATTTTCTCAATTTTGCCTTTTACATTTTATATATAGACTATAGAAAAGGTACATTGATAGTAATGTATCTTTATGTGGCACAATGTTAAAATTTTGATGATACTAAAGAAATTTAGCAACTGTTTTGATAATTCTCCCAAAGTTTCTAAAGAAAAATTTTCTAAACACATGAGAACACTTGTGAGACATACAGTCTCTTTTATTCTCATGTAATGTATGGACTGTATCCTGTTTTAATGAATATTATCCAGTGAAGGAAAAGAGCAAGTATTTACCTAGATGAAAAGTTTGGAAGACATGTGTGTGTCACATAACAGTTGTCTGTTGATATCTAACATCAGTGCTTGGCTCTTGCCAACATAGTTTCTTTTCTACCTCTTCCTTCAAACCTGAGTGTATAGTCAGGGGCCAATTGCGGGTTTGTGAGAGTAATATGAGTGGCCGTTGCTGTTCCCTACTCTACAGAGGGCCCTTGCCTCGTCCACACAATCACTGGAGATTTGCTCAGAGCCCTCGAAGGACCAGAAAACTGCTTGTTTCCACGCTTGATTTCTGTTTCCAGTGAAGGCCACTGTATCATCTACTATGAACGAGGGCGATTCAGCAATTTCAGCATCAACGGAAAACTTTTGGCTCAAATGGAGATCAATGATTCAACACGGGTAAATCTGCATGTTGAGTCTAACTAGGGACTGAGCCAAGAGGTTAAAGATTGACTCTTTTGCATTCAGTGACTCGTAGTAGAAATTCTCGGGTATCCAGGTAAATGTGTACTGGTTTATAAAAACATGTAAATCCATATTGATGATGCTTTGAACAAAGCCAGGGTTCATTGAATCTCAAGTAGTTAACTCAGTGAATTAGACTTTGAAGGTGACAGCTGTTGTTTGATTAGAGGTAAGACCCTTAAGTTTGTGGCGGCGGGGGCGGGGGGACCTTCCCTGATAGCTCAGTTGGTAAAGAATCTGCCTGCAATGCAGGAGACCCCAGTTCAATTCCTAGGTTGGGAAGATCCACTGGAGAAAGGGTAGACCCACTCCAATATTCTTGGGCTTCCCTTGTGGCTCAGCTGGGAAAGAATCCACCTGTAATGAAGGAGACCTGGGTTCGATCCCTGAGTTGGGAAGATCCCCTGGAGAAGGGAAAGGATACCCACTCCAGTATTCTGGCCTGAAGAATTTCAGGGACAGTATAGTCCATGGGATAGCAAAGAGTTGACAGGACTGAGAGACTTCCACTCACTCCCTCACTAGACCCTTAAGGAGATTTTTCTTAAACTCCCCTGACCAAAAGCTATTCCTACACTGCACTCTCCTGACCTTAAAAGTGAGTTTATTGTCATAGAAACTTATCTTTCGAACCCTGTACCAAAATTACATACTGAATTGCCCATCACTCAGAAATGAATTAGAATTTCTGGTTTATCATTATTAAAAACAGTTTTGAAATGTGTTCTGTAATTTGTTCTAAAAAGTCTTGACATTGTTAGTATTCAGAACTTAACAAACATCATGTTTCTTAATTCTCAAGTTCTTTCTGGACTAGATTGGTAATATTCTTTTTGGAACTTCTGTTACTTTGTAACCTAAATTGGTTTTAAAGGATCCTTTAAGTAAGACTTACTTTGATGAATTCCACATTGGGAAGTCTATGGGTTAGACTTTAGAAAACTTGGACAAATGGCTAAAAGTAGATGATAATAACAAGGGACCTGCGTAAGTGCCTCTCAGTAGTGGTCATTTGGGAAAGTGCCTTTCCCACTGGTCATTTGGGAAACACTGAAAGAAATGGTTGCTTTTCTACCTTGTCTGAAGGCCATTCTCCTGAGTAGTGATGGGCAGAACCTGGTGACCGGAGGGGACAATGGTGTGGTGGAGGTCTGGCAGGCCTGTGACTTCAAGCAGCTGTACATTTACCCTGGCTGTGATGCTGGCATTAGAGCAATGGATTTATCCCATGACCAGAGGTGAGCCATGTCGGGGAGAAATGTAATCACTCAAGAGTTTTCATTGGAAGTTCTTTAGATTTTACCAAGAGTGAAACGTGCGATGAAAAATACTCCAGCATCCAGATGGAAGAAAGAGTATTGTTGAAAAGGGCAGATTGAGGAGAGGAGTAAGTACTTTAGGAAAGGATTCTGGTAAGAAGGAAACAGGTAGAGAGTAAGGGGAAAAAAGAAAGAAATGAGTCTGGAGAAAAACAGATTCATCTAGATACTTCCCAAGACGCAGAGTTGTCCTCACCAACTTCTCTGTTCTCAGATCTTTACCTAGTCTCAGACAGGCCTGCCTGGCTTCCATAATGTGAAAGACACACATTTTTTTAGCAGAGTCTTGGCTTGAGGCATAGGTCTAGCTAAATGCAGCCAAAAGCAAAGTGCAGACTACAGCTGGCCTCTGTTTTACAAATAAAAGGCACTGGTTACTTGGAACAGTCTCTACCTCCCATTTGCTTATTCTTACATTTCTCATTTATGTTATTTTGTGGTATTTTATGTATTGCCCTAAGATACTATAATCTTTATTTGGAAAGAATCAATAAGAATGTTAACAAAGTAATATAGTTTTCTGTTAGTCCTCAGTTTGCAACAGGACTTTGTTATTTCCTAAAATTTGTTTTTGCATTTATTATTTCTTGCTAGACGATTTCTTCAGTTTCTGTCAAGGCAAACCCTTCGAGGTAGTATGAAAGTGTTAGTCGCTCAGTTACGTCTGACTCTTCACAATCCCATGGACTGTAGCTCTACAGGCTCCTCTGTCCATGGAATTCTCAAGAGAATTGGAGTGGGTTGCCAGCCCTTCTCCAGGGGATCTTCCAGACCCAAGGATCAAACCTGGGTCTCCCCCATTGCAGGCTGATGCTTCACAGTCTGAGCCACCAGGAAGGTGGAGATGTGTATAAGAGACAGACTATATGTATATGTATTCTTTATGAGTATTGGTTTTAAAATAGTATGAATATTAAGATTTACATGATAAAGTATCTTCACACTATAGTAAAATGATACTGAAGTCATCAAGAAAAGCAACAAAATTTAAGTTAGTTTGGGGAAGGGATATTTGATCTGCAGCTCAACCTCTTTTTTAAGAAAATTTAAGCAGAGTCCATATTCATGAAAAATGGGAGTGGTTTACTGTGTGTAATTATTTGTATATAGATTCATGTTTCTAAAGTATTTGAAATAATTTGTGTTGTTAGGTATCTCAAGATCCCCCCTGGTATTCTTATCCATTCATGTATTCATGTTGCAAACATTTGCTGCCACCATCATATATTAAGGACTGTGTACAGTCTGGAGTTTATAAAACAAGACCACTAATCCCAAAGAGCTCCAATAATCATAATAAATACATACGAGGGAGGCAGGAGCATAGGAACAGGAAAAGGAAGTGATTAGCTCTTCTCAAGGGGTGCGGAGGGCAGGAAAGGCTTTGTGAGATACTCATCCTCTCATATACTGTCTAGTAGATGAGAGCACACAGACAAAGCTGCATTCGTGTTAGCATCTCCCAGGAGGAATGAGGAAAGATACTAATGAAGTTTCTTTTTTTTTTCAAGCTCATCCCTAATTTCAGTTATTCTTGATGTTTTATAATGCCCCTGGTATGTTCAAACAGTAGTACATACACATGAGTTACAAACTGACAGATAAACATACAATGAAGATGCTGTCCTCAAAAAGGTGTTTGATGAGCTGTGGGATCAAGTTGATAACACTTGGTCCAGCAGTCCAGGTGTTTGTTGGATTGAGTCAACTTCTCTCAGGAGAACCAAGAATAAATTTTAATCCTGTCTCAGGGCACACAAAACAAAAACTTGGTGAACTTTGAGATCATGCTATTGTTTAGTGTGAAGTAGAACCGTGTCAGTGATTTTGTGTCTTTCTTAACTACTGTCTCTGTTTTTCCAGGACTCTGATCACTGGCATGGCTTCTGGTAGCATTGTAGCTTTTAATATAGATTTTAATCGGTGGCATTATGAACATCAGAACAGATATTGAAGACGAATGAAGAACCAAAAGCCAAGTTAAAGCTGAGAGCACAAGTGCTGCATGGAAAGGCAATATCTCTGGTGGAAAAAAACTCGTCTGCATCGACCTCCGTTTGTACATTCCATCACACCCAGCAATAGCTGTACATTGTAGTCAGCAGCCATTTTACTTTGTGTGTTTTTTCACGACTGAACACCAGCTGCTACCAGGCAAGCTTATATCATGTAAATTATATGAATTAGGAGATGTTTTGGTAATTATTTCATATATTGTTGTTTATTGAGAAAAGGTGGTAGGACGTGTCACAAGAGACTTTTGACAATTCTGAGGAACCTTGTGTCCAGTTGTTACAAAGTTTAAGCTTTGAACCTAACCTGCATCCCATTTCCAGCCTCTTTTCAAGATGAGAAAAAAAAAAAAAAAACCACGTTTGATACTTTGTACATCAGATGCATCTTATTTAAAGGGATACTTTTGTAAAAGTAAAACCTTGTATAAAGAACAAAATGTTTCTTAATTTTATTGTGGAGTTACAACTTGCATGTTCTTTAATCCCTATGTCTTGATGGAACAGGCGCACTGACAGTAGGGAATAGTAAGATCTGTCCAAGGACACAGTTTGTATGAAAAGATTGAATTTGGGCTCAATCGATAATTTTTCACATTTTCACCAAAATATAGTTTGCACTTTTTAATCTGAATTCCATCCCTCTACGTGAAATTTGCTTATAAAGCATTTGGATACTAAGCCATTATTTGCCATTTTTTGGTACTTTATACAAAGAAAATTCAGCCCTACCCTTCATAATTTGAAGACACAGCAGAAAGGGGGCTTAGGGATGAGGTCCTGGTTTTATTGTATAAATAGGAATCCCGATTGTTAGTTCCTTAGTGATGACTTCCCAACTCCTGGACAACTCTTCCAGACTCATCCTGCTGGCTTAGCGTGTGTACATTAGGGGAGGAGATCTGATGCTAATTTTTTTTTTTTTTTTTTTGCTGTTTTTTAATTTTTCTCTCTCTTTGGTTCTTGAATAGCTTAGTTTCTTTAATAAATAAGACAGACTTTATTATAACAATAACTGAAGTTATTCTTTTAGGTTCTTGTGAAATTCTCACCTAAAGCCACATTCTTAGCCTAAGGCACTTCATCTTTTATGATATAAAATGACGCTATCAAATGATTTTCCATACATTGTACTGATCAAGTTATACACCCAGGGGTATATACACTTTATTCATGTTTCTTCTTTGTATATTTGGTGACCGTATCGTCATAGATGTACATATTGTGTCGGTAGGGCTATGAGGCATGTTACAGGAATGTAATTTTCTCAGAACTTACACTCACTTGCAGTCATTTATTTAAAAAGATAAAACAAGATAATGGGTTCTTTGTATTGGCACTTTGCACCAGAAACATATCATTATTTATTGATGTGATTACTTATTTGTTATCCACCTTGTACTAGTAAGTTTTAGCACTGAATTCCTTCTTCATTGTTGTTTGTATTTATGAGATTCTGAAATTCTGGGGAATCGGCATAATGATTAAGTTATTCATCACCAGGCTGTAAGCAATATCTTGAGTTTGTAGCTTAGAATTGGGAGGATAATGAACATCTGGAAGACAAGTTCATTTCATCTTGAGATCATGGTGAAATATTTTGGATATATAAATTCCTTAAGCTATTGTAACCATGTTTTATTGCAAAGATGTAAAATATGCCAGATGTGTGTGAGTTGGAAATCCAAAAAAGAAAAATAAAATATGCAAAGAATTCACTGATTGTTCCGCATTTCATTGGACACTTCACTTACATGCATTCATTATATTGTCATACAAGTTTAAGAAATCAGTGTCACCTCATGTAAAGGCCTAGAGCATCTACAAACATGAAATAGAGTCCTAATGATAGTCCATAATTCGCTGAAACTTGAGCTGCTTGGCTTGACCATCTGGCAGGGGTTTGGGGCACCAGCAACCGGAAGGAACCAGTTCTTGTTTCTTCTGCACAATCATTACTGACAGGGACAGTTCCAGGTATTTTTGCCAAACATCTTTTTGCTAAACATCTTTTCCACGAACATTTTTGCTGTAACTAATTGTCCATAAGGTAATTTTGCTGTAAAAGATAAAATAATGGAAAATAGAAGAGGGGCATTAAGAAGGACATAATGAAACATGGACAATGAGTAACAAATTTTTTTTAAAAAGTAATGGCTAAATACAAATGCTTGAATACATTTAAAATGTGTGTAGATTCATGGTGAGTGAAGTGAAGTGAAGTTGCTCAGTCGTGCCTGACTCTTTGCTACCCCATGGACTGAAGCCTGCCAATCTCCTCCCTCCATGGGATTCTCCAGGCAAGAGTACTGGAGTGGGTTGCCATTTCCTTCTCCAGGGGATCTTCCCGACCCAGAGATCGAACCCGGGTCTCCCGCATTCTAGGCAGACGCTTCAACCTCTGAGCCACCTGCTCAAATAACTGATTTTACTCTGGAGGCTGTACCTAAACACTTGTCTCCTAAGTCTTATGTTCATAGTATTTTGTTTTTTTTTTTTTTTTTGCTTGTTGATTTATTTCCTCATTCAGCATTGCACTTTTTCCATAAAGTGTCTTGCTTCATTAAAAGGTACTGATGATCACTTTCAAATTCTAGGATGCATATTTGTCACTGAGCTCTGTACTGGGTAGTGAAAGCCTTCTACACTGCTGTGTGCTCTACTGGTATGTTGTCACAGGTGCGCTGATAGAAGTTCCAGAGTTACGTGGGAGGCGTGAGTCCCAGTCTGCACCTTCCTTCCAGGCCCTCGGCCTCTTTCTCCTCCAACGTAATGTGTTTGAAAAGAAATGTAACACTTGGGGCAAATCATCATCGACTGTCATGATTCGTTTTCTGTGTATCAGACAGTCAGGTAGGTCATCTTTTACGACAAAATCGCCTTACGCCAGTTAATTATGCGGCATAATTATTTGCTGCAAAGACGTTGACGGCAAAAAACGCGGGAGGCGGCCACGGCCGGGGGCCTTTCCCGTGAAGGTAACAAATCATCATCGACTGTCATGATTCGTTTTCTGTGTATCAGACAGTCAGGTAGGTCATCTTTTACGACAAAATCGCCTTACGCCAGTTAATTATGCGGCATAATTATTTGCTGCAAAGACGTTGACGGCAAAAAACGCGGGAGGCGGCCACGGCCGGGGGCCTTTCCCGTGAAGGTACCGGCAATTTCCAAATGCCAGTAGTGCCCGAGGCTTTAAAAGAAGGACTATTCAAAGCCTTAAATTCCTGCTCTCTGCCCACCATCATCCCGTCTGAAGAAGCGACGCCAACAGGGTTTTAAGAGCTCATATTCTGGGCATTTTCAACCAACGAAGGGCTGGGTCGCGTCACTCGACTGCTCACTCTGAAGTAAGTTTTCCGTTCTCTCGTCAGTTAAAATGGGGCTAATTGTCTCTACGCTGGGGTGTTTTAAAGCCTAAGTCGAGCTTTGGCGAGGTGGCCGTCGCCTTCCACAGTCTAGGAGGCGCCTTTCATCTTCACCTGTTGGGCATCGCTTTCCCTGTTTATCTGCTGTGGATTTTCTGGGGGTACCTCCTCCTCCCCTACTTATCATGTGACTCTTTAAAACTGGTACTCAATCCCTGGGACTTCATGGATCCATCCTGGTCCCACCACGTCACCCCCTTTTCTGTTGACCCCAGTGCTTGGTCAGGGGTAGGTTTACCAGTGACCTTCCCCAAAATGTGGTGGGTGGGGGGGGGGGGGGGTTTGTAGAGTGCTGGACTCCTGCTCAGCCACGTGTTTCCTGCAGCTACATTCACTTTGTAAGCATTCACTGAGTGGTCCAGTAAAAATTTGTTTCCTTTTATGATGAAAAGAAAAAAAAAGTATACTTTGAAAAGTTAAAAATGACTTGACTTTTCCTGGTGGTCCAGGGGTTAAGATTTTGCCTTCCAATGCAGGGGGTACAGGTTCAATCCCTGGTTGGGGATCTAAGATCCCCCATGCCTGGCCGCCAAACAGGCAAAACATAAAACAGAAGCAATATTGTAAAAAAAAAAAAAAATTAAAGACTTTAAAAATGGTCCACATCAAAATAAAAAATCTTAAAATAAATAAATAAAAATGTATCCTGGCTCACGCTGGCTCCTATGACCGCTTTGAATTTGTCAGCCCTGAACTAGTCCTGTCCTTAGCCAGCGCCCACGATCTTTCTCCTGTGATTTTTAGGTCTGCTGTCTTGACTGTCCCATCTTGATGAGCACATTTTTTCTTCTGACAATGGCCTTGGCACCATGCCACCTCTTCCAGGAAGCCCCCATCCCCACGTAGCTGGTACCCATCTCTCTGTTCACAGGGCTGTTTGCACACACCTCTCCTTTTTCACCATCTCCCTGTATTCTCACCGACACACATCTCCCTTCCACTACGTGACAACTCAACTGCCAAGATTTTTCCTTTTGGTGTTGCAGGCATTCCGCACACAGCCACATTGTCACTGTCATTTACGTGTCTGTCTTCCCCACCAGACTGTGAACTGACATGCTAAGCCCTTGAAAATGTTGATTGAATGAATGAATAAATCAATGAATAAGTAAATGCACGGGTCATGTGGAGGAAAAATGAAGACTTGGGTCTGAGCCCTAACTCTGCTGCTCGCTGACCTTGGGCAGGTAATGGAGACTCTCTGAGGCTCGGCTCTTCAGGTGTGCTGCATTCTTCCCAAATCGTAATGGGCTGCCTCTCCGTGAAGCATTCCCCCTGAGCAATGGAGCCCTCAGGCACCAGGTGGAGGGTGTTTATGACGTGGCCAAAACTCACAGGAGAAGTTGCGTTGCATATGTTCTTGGATGGGATCTATGCTCTCTGTGGGAGAGGCTGAGCCGGCAGCTTCCCGCCACCACCTGCAGACGTAAATCTGGATTCAGGTCTGTTTAGCACCTAGTAGGAAAGAAAGGATGCCCTTTGACTGAATTCTGTTCTGCGATGCCCCCTCCTGATCACACAGAAACAGCTGCTGGGAAAGCCAGCTCCTTATTCTTATTCTTCCCTGAGTGATCATTCTTTTGGATGGTAAACTGTTTTCCCTGTTGGTGGTTAGAGCCAAAACCCTGGTAGAGACACCTGTGGTTAGAAACTCAGATGCCTCTGTACAGACTTCCCTCCCCTCTGATGGCAGGAGGTTCCCACAGAGATTATTCTGAAAGCAGAAGAGCCCTAGGCTATGCCTGGGACAGGGGTGGAGTGGGGCTGGGGGTACCCCAGGGAAGCATCCCTTAGGTGTGTTGTTGAGGGGCTTCAGAGGTCATCCAACCCACTCGTCTGTTGTGTCCTACTAGGCTGCTGATGGCCAGAGGTCAGGACCTCTGCCTCCGCCAGCCACACAGGCAGTAAGTCAGGAAGTGAGGGCAGGACTCGCCCATGGGGCCAGGATATGGGACACTTGTACCTCCCCTCCTTGGGCTCTGCAAGCCCTTCCCCTGCCTCTCAGGACCAGATGGGGAAAGGTGAACAGGGGGCCCTCCAGGAGCAGCAGGGGGTTTCTGATGGAACCCGAGTTCGCTGTGGGGGAGGCTGAGCCGGTGGCTTCTGCCGCCCCTAATGGACCTAGTGCTGTTTAACCGCCTGCTCATCCTCCCCCACCGTCCATCCAGCACCCAGGGGTGCAGAGTTTGGGATGAGGGAGGGAGGCCCTGAGCACCCTCTGCCAGTGCCAGCAGCTGCAGCCGACCATGGTCTGTTCCCCCCATGGGGCAGAGGAGGGGCCCGCCCTCATATTCCCCTGTGTAATTAGGCCAGCACTTCCCAAGCCTGATCTGAAAGCCCAGCATGAAGATGGCCTTGGTCTGAAGTGAAATCAAAAGCCAGAGATTGAGTTTCTCCTCAAACTAAACTTGCTCAACTATTCCTATTCTGAGATGATGCCTTTTATATGTGCTGACATTTCCTTTCAAATGAAAGTGTGGAAATTGTAGATAGTCATTTTTCATGTCTTTCTTGGTCAGATAAAGTGAAAATGAGAGTTGCTCAGTCGTGTCTGACTCTTTGAGACCCCATGGACTATACAGTCCATGGAATTCTCTAGGCCAGAATACTGGAGTGGGTAGCCTTTCCCTTCTCCACTATATCTTCCCAACCCAGAAATCGAACCCAGGTCTCCTGCATTGCACGTGGATTCTTTACCAGCAGAGCCACAAGGAAAGCCCAAGATTACTGGAGTGGGTAGCCTGTCCCTTCTCCAGGGGATCTTCCCAACCCAGGAATCAAACCAGGGTCTCCTGCATTGCAGGTGGATTTTTTACCAACTGAGCTATGAGGGAAGTGGAAGCCCTGGTCAGATAAAGGTAATGCCCTAAATGTGTTTGGAATGTTCTTTCCTGAAATCCTGAAACCCACCTCTGATTCAGCCTGGCACCTCTCCTCAGGAGTAGAGCAGGCCTGAAAGTCTGGGAAGAGGCATCACAAGTCAGGGGTGCCAGCTTCTGCCCCGGATGAAACCAAGCTAACTTCCTCTCTAACCAGGTGGTTAAACAGCACTAGATCTGGAGGCCATGGATGCCACTGGCTCAGCCTCATCCACAGAGAACACAGGTTCCGTCAGAAACCCCTGCTGCTCCTGGAGGGCCCCCTGTTCACCTTCCTCCATCCAGTCCTGCGAGGCAGAGGGAGGGGTTGCAGAGCCCAGGTAGACGGGGTGCAAGTGGCCCAAATTGTGGCCCCACCGGCACATCCTGTCCTCGCTTCTTTCCCAATGTCAGCAGAAAGAGAGGGAGCCCCGAGGGTATTGGAGCAGGGGCCTCCCCTCCATCACCCAGGTTTCTTACACGCAGAGAAAACCAATTCTGGGTGATTAAACAGAGAAGTGATTTGTTGGTGAGGTAGCAGAAAGCACCTCCATTTCAGGCCAAGTGGTAGACCATACTTCCTGAAGGCCCTTCCCAAATGGAAAGACTAGGATGTTGGATCAAATATTATACTAAAACCATTGTGTGAATGCACTGCTGAGCTAGTGCAAAAGACCCACTGCTAGAGGCTAAGCCCCCGGGGAAAGTGGAAGCCTGGGTCGCCAGCAGAAGCAGATAGGACAGCAGTGCCCCTGGCCCGGGAATGGCCCAGAGGCCCTCGAGTGCTCAGCACGTGCTAGTTCTCCCCGAGGCCGTCGTGGATCTTAAAGTGTTTTGTTTCTGTGCTGGTGTGTCTTTTTTTCTGTATGAGTAAATGGGAGACCTTTGGCTTCCTAATGAAGATGGAATAGTTGAAATGACAGGCTGAGTGTGAGGATAACAACATTCACACAAATGCATATCCATGCACTGGAATTTAAAAATAGACAACAGCTGAACTTCCCTGGTGGTCCAGTGGTTAAGACCCCGCACTTTCACTGCAGGAGTCACAGGCTTAATCCCAGGTCAGGAAGTTCTGCATGCTGCAGCCAAAAAAAAAAAAAAAATATATATATATATAGCAAAAATTTAAAAAATAGAGAACAGTAAGAAGTCTGTCTAGTCAGAGCTATGGTTTTTCCTGTAGTCATATATGGATGTGAGAGTTGGACTATAAAGAAAGCTGAGTATCAAAGAATTGATGTTTTTGAACTGTGGTGTTGGAGAAGACTCTTGAAAGTCCCTTGGACTGCAAGGAGATCCACTCAGTCCATCCTAAAGGAGATCAGTCCTGAATAGTCATTGGAAGGACTGAGGCTGAAGCTGAAACTCCCATACTTTGGCCACCTGATGGGAAGAACTGACTCATTTGAAAAGACCCTGATGCTGGGAAAGATTGAAGACAGGAGGAGAAGGGGACGACAGAGGATGAGATGGCTGGATGGCATCACCGACTCGATGGACATGGGTTTGAGTGAACTCCGGGAGTTGGTGATGGACAGGGAGGCCTGGCGTGCTGCAATCCAAGGGGTCACAAAGAGTCGGACATGACTGAGTGACTGAACTGAAGAAGTAAGCAACTATGCTAACCAAAATGATAATCACGGCTACTGTGGCTGAACTTCAGATTTCTGTGCTTTCAAAAACAGAGGAGGGAAGCAGAACACCTCCAGTTACAGGTTTGCTGCAATCCAAGGGGTCACAAAGAGTCGGACATGACTGAGTGACTGAACTGAAGAAGTAAGCAACTATGCTAACCAAAATGATAATCACGGCTACTGTGGCTGAACTTCAGATTTCTGTGCTTTCAAAAACAGAGGAGGGAAGCAGAGCACCTCCAGTTACAGGTGGTTATGAGCCCTGTGTGTGCTTCCTGTGACAGAAACGCACTGTTTCTCACCTCAAAACAGCCACATCAGGCAGCGTCTCCATTCCTATTGTCCACAGGAGAGGCCTGAGGGGGAGGCGATCTTGTCGAAGGCCACACGCAACATTCTTCTCACAATTAGCTCTGAAAATAATTCCTCTCTGTATATGGGACACCCAGAAATAAAAGGAGCAGTGGTTTTATAGCACAGGCAGATGCAGGGGTTTTTGTGGGGGGGTTTTGTAAGTTTATTTAATTTTTATTGGAATATAATTGCTTTACAGTATTGTATTAGTATCATCTGAGGGGATCAGTTCAGTTCAGTCACTCAGTCGTGTCCAACTCTTTGTGACCCCATGAATCGCAGCACACCAGGCCTCCCTGTCCATCACCAACTCGCAGAGTTCACTCAGACTCAAGTCCATCGAGTTCGTGATGCCATCCAGCCATCTCATCCTCTGTCGTTCCCTTCTCCTGCCCCCAATCCCTCCCAGCATCAGAGTCTTTTCCAATGAGTCAACTCTTCTCATGAGGTGGCCAAAGTACTGGAGTTTCAGCTTTAGCATCATTCTTTCCAAAGAAATCCCAGGGTGTTCTCCTTCAGAATGGATTGGTTGGATCTCCTTGCAGTCCAAGGGACTCTTCCTCTTCACTTTCTGCCATAAGGGTGGTGTCATCTGCATATCTGAGGTGATTGATATTTCTCCCAGCAATCTTGATTCCAGCTTGTGTTTCTTCCAGTCCAGCGTTTCTCATGATGTACTCTGCATAGAAGTTAAATAAGCAGGGTGACAATATACAGCCTTGACGTACTCCTTGTCCTATTTGGAACCAGTCTGTTGTTCCATGTCCAGTTCTAACTGCTGCTTTCTGCATATAGGTTTCTCAAGAGGCAGGTCAGGTGGTTTGGTATTCCCATCTCTTTCAGAATTTTCCACAGTTTCTTGTGATCCACACAGTCAAAGGCTTTGGCATAGTCAATAAAGCAGAAATAGATATTTTTCTGGAACTCTCGTGCTTTTTCCATGATCCAGCGGACGTTGGCAATTTGATCTCTGGTTCCTCTGCCTTTTCTAAAACCAGCTTGAGCATCAGGAAGTTCACGGTTCACATATTGCTGAAGCCTGGCTTGGAGAATTTTGAGCATGACTTTACTAGTGTGTGAGATGAATGCAATTGTGTAGTAGTTTGAGCATTCTTTGGCATTGCCTTTCTTTGGGACTGGAATGAAAACTGATTTTTTCCAGTCCTGTGGCCACTGCTGAGTTTTCCAAATTTGCTGGCATATTGAGGGCAGCACTTTCACAGCATCATCTTTCAGGATCTGAGGGGATATATGTATGCAAATGCAGCCGCTATTGTGTCTTTTTCTGCAGTAGCCAAGGTCTGTGTGAAGCCCTGGCTTCGGAGCAGGGGTGGCAGCGCCGTGGGAGACTCGGGGCTCACTCCCCACTCCAGTCCCCAGCGTGACTGCTGTGAGGAGTGCAGGGAGTGACAGTCCAGGTCTCCAATTCCATAGTGTTGTGGCAGGAATCCTGAAAGTGCTGGTTGGCGCTGATATGTATAAGCTGTATCCGATCTGTTGCACCTACAGTTAAATGACTATTTCCAAGCTGGTCCCCAGGGCTCTTTTCTCACTAAGAGAGGTGTGGGGCCAAGCCTGAGGCTCCTCTGTCCTTTCAGCTGCTTTCTTCACGTAGGATGATCAGTGAAGACGGTCCAGGCTAAATTGTCTGGGGCAGGAGCGATCAGGCTGTCTCCGGGACTGACTTCAATTCAGAAGGAAAACAGGCAGGGATGGAGTGGAGAGGGGAGCAACCCCTCTCTGGGAGAAGAGCAATGTTTGGCTCCAGGTGAAGGCTGGGAACTGGGTCTGGGAAGTTCCCCTCTTCACTCCCCTTTCTCTCCCCACTTCCACCTCTTCTCTCCCCCCAACACCCCACATCCTCTCTCCTGGTCCCCTCACAACACCCTCCTCCTGTTTGCTTAAAGATGTCCTTCCACCCCACCCTCATTCTAGATGATTCTCTAGCCTATTGAAGTAGATTAGAATCCCAAATTGCTTTGAGGAGATATGAAAACACTAAAAAGAAGGGAATGAAAGGGAGATAATGTGGGAAGTGTTCAAAACCAAGAAGGGAGGCGATCAGAGCACTTTCTCAACAGCTGCAGTTTTGTTCACCGTGAGATGTAAAGACAGTATGTCTCTATTTTATGCAAGTACATATCAAGGTATAAATAAATATGACTTCAGATTGAATTCTGAAAAGTTACTCTTATACCAACAGAAGTACCGGCAACCCTGTTCTTCAGTAACACATGGAAGGCCAGAATCCCGGAAGCCAGCTGGTCTTGCCATTGCTGCTGCTGCTAAGTCGCTTCAGTCGCGCCCGACTCTGTGCGACCCCATAGACGGCAGCCCACCAGGTTCCCCTGTCCCTGGGATTCTCCAGGCAAGAACCCTGGAGCGGGTTGCCATTTCCTTCTCCAATGCATGAAAGTGAAAAGTGAAAGTGAAGGCGCTCAGTTGTGTCCCACTCTTAGCGACCCCATGGACTGCAGCCTACCAGGCTCCTCTGTCCATAGGATTTTCAGGCAGGAACACTGGAGTGGGGTGCCATTGCCCTCTCCAACTTGCCACTGCTGCTTCAGTACAATTGTGGGCAGAGAGCAGCAAGCAGAGGGGGGACCCTTGTCTGGGTTTGGGGCCAGGGTAGGCTGCCTGGAGGAGGTGGCGACAGGATCTGAGATCTGAAAGATGGGGGTTTTAGCTGAGACAAGGATGTGAGGAAGGAGAGGCAGTGACCTCCCACTCTTGGGGAATCCCTTCTCCTTCGTTGTCACTCTTTCACGTGGGGAGTGTGCAGGCAAAGCCAGGGGCTCCTCAGGAAGCATGTGGGTTCTTAGAAGGTGCACAGACAGAAAAGGACTCCAGTTGGATGGTTCTGAAAGCAGCTGTTACAGCATCCCCAGCTCAGCCTCTCAGACTTCAGGAGCCTCCCAGGGCACACCTGATCGAGGCAGCAGAGTCTGCTGTGTCCCCCAAATCTGAACACGTGGATTTTCTTTGGGGACTGATTTGAAATGATTTTTGGAGGGTGTGGCTGCCTTTGTTGGTTTCCTCTTAAGTTTCACGGATACATTGTAATGAAGATGGAAACAAGCCCTGTCTTTCTGGTGATGAAAGTTCCTTTTCTTCCTTGTCACTTGTACGGACTTAATGAGCCTCCCCACAAGTGCCTCCTGTCTGGTCCTGTGAGGGGTAGTGGGCTCAGAGCTTCCCCAGGGAGCTTACCCTGTGGTTGGACTGATCTGAAATGTTTTGCTCCTCTTATTATAAAAAAATCTACTTCTTGAAACCTACAACGTTATCCCTGGCTCTGCCTCTGGAAGCAGGAAAAAAAAAAAAAGTAGAGCTGAATAAAATGAACAATTCCACTGCTACCAGGAGCCCCAGATTTTCTTGGAGAGTATCTGTTTCTTATGGGAGGGACCTCGACATCACAACCTTCACAATTCGTTATTATAGGAATAACATCTTCCTACTTTATTTGACAAAGGAGCCTCTGATAAGTTCATCCAAATGTGAGACCAAATCATTCATTTATAAACTGTAAATGAGGGGAAAGAATCTTTTTCTCAGAACCTCAAACATCTATCTACAAAGTAAGAGCATCCTGGGTCTCCACTGATTTTTGTAAGTAGAATGCAGATTTTAGAAGGGCATTGATGTTTGATCATATACAGGCCAAAAAGAAATGCAGGCAGTTGTTGCCTTGTCCTTGCCAGCTTTTCTGCAGCAGGTAAAAGGTAGTGCGGAAGTGCTGCGTGTCTGGGAATGAGATCCAGTTGTTCCATATATACTGTGATGAGAAATCCAGACCTGAAGTTCCAAGGAGAAAACTGGCACAAGTTGAGAGGGAAAAGCTGTTGAAGTAAATGAAAAGGAATGGGAGGTGCTGGCACAGGGATGCTGGAGTAACTCTTGGAGAAGATTGGGTAAAAGATCACCTTCTGAGCTTATAAGGAAAGGCACATAATTGAAGGAGTAAGCACAGGTAAAAACTTTGGCAAAAATCAGAGCGAAAATCTGCGACTTTTTTTTTTTTTTTTTTTTACAATATGGAGGTTTAGCTATTCAAAAACCATCCCACTACAAAGCATCTTAAAATGCTGGGATTGGCAAAAAGAAAAAAACTAAAGGAGGTCAAAACTGAGTCATGAGTCCAGAGAGGTAAATTTTATGAAAAAATACTATTACCCAAAGGTCACTTGCCAATCCTAGTTTCAAAAAAAAAAATAGAGAGTGAGCCAGTAAGTAGTATAAATACAGAAGTTCTTTTCTTGGGACTTTGTTCAGTTTGGGGTGGCTGGTCAGATGGGGCAAGGTGACCAGGCCTCAGGCTGGACGGTTGTCCTGGATCAGTCAGCCTTAAGGACTGTTTGCAGGGGATATCTCCTTCCACAACCACCATTACTAAAACTGCCCTGCAGCCGAGTGCACCCCTGATCCATCTTGTTTATTAGCTGAAGAAACTCAAACTCCAGGTTTCCCTTTGCCATCTGTTGTACATTATAAGTTTTGCTTAGGCAAAAACCAAAACAAAAAATTGGACGAAGTAAACTCGGGAACCTTCTCAGGTGTTGTATTTGATCTGTTGCCTTCAACCTGCTTGGGCTTATTTTTGTTTCTGATTGTTACCAAACCAAGAACTGGAGGACTGAGACCCATGTACACAGAGGGAAGACCTTGTAAGACCAGGGAGAGGAAAGTGCTCAGTGACTAAGCAGCAGTAGCCTTGCCTTCTATTTTCCACAGCTGTTTGGTAAGCAGTCAGGATTAAGAATGAACAGCTATTGCTCTGGACTTCGTCAGCGAGTAGCCCATGCAAGAGCAGGCACACGACGGCTTAAAACAGCACCCCTGAATGTGTAGGGGGGGGGGATGAGAAATGACGTCACACAGGGAGGGCTTTGCCTCAAACAGGGGATCTGTTTTCTCATGGACCCCAATCAGGGATCACTCTCATCCGGAAGAGCTGGTGATGCAGAGCAGACTATCAACAGGTCTGAAGAGAGAATCATCTGGCTGCCTAAGAAGGAAATAAGGAAGAGCCAGTTTTAAATGCTTAGCAGAAAGTATAGCAAGGAGGAAATCTTCTTTTAAAATAACATTTATAGGATAGCATTCTAAATACGAACTCTAACAATTACACAGCTACGGGCTGAATTCTCCTGCGAGAAAATACACATGACGTGTAAACCTCCCATTGCGCTATGGACCTGCAGGAGGGCGGAGGCGGCACAGCCTCCGTCTCATCAGAGCGGCACCCTGGGTCACACCTGCCGAAGGATTTTCACCCATTTTTTAAAATCAAGCAAGAAATAGAAGCTAATTTTATAAACCCACTGTTATATTAGTAGTATTTTTTACATTATGTGATGATGGTTTTCATTTCCAAGTGTGGGTCCAGCTATCTAAGTTTTCATTTCTTACCCAAAGTCTTAAATTCAAGAAATTCTCCATGTTTTGTCACAGAGGCCTCTGTTCACAAATTTATGGCCCAATTAAGGACAAGCATCTGGTTTCTTCAATGGGGTAAAAGTAGGGACGTAGCCCTCGGCCAGGACAGAACTGAGTTAATCAGCTCATGCTGCACAACAGCACCACAGACGGAGGAGCTTAAACGACAGACATTTACTTTTCTCACAGCTCTGGAAGCTGGTGGTCTACGATCAAGGTGCCGTCGGGGCTGTTGTCTTTCTTCCTGGCTTCCAGACGCCTGCCCTCCCGCTGTAGCCTCGTGTGGCCTTTTCTCTCTACATACTCGGGGGAGGGGGCTGGACATCCACCTCTTCCTGTGACACCGGTTCTGTTGGATGAGGGCCCTCACTCATGACCTCATTTATCCTGAAATGCCTCCTTAAAAGACCCATCTCCAAATACAGTCACACAGGGCTTCAGCATATGAATTTGGGGAGGATACAATGCAGTCGAAAGAAAAAGAATACTGCTTTATGGAGGGTCATTTGTGACATTTGAGACTATGACAAAATCCCAGACTTGTGTATACCTCCCAGCTGAGAGGAAAAGCCTTCCCTTTGCCTTCGTAAGACATGGCTTTGAATCTTCTACCGCTTCTGTACTGCAGTGATCTTGGGCAAGCTCCTAGAGAGGGTTTTTGTGAGGGTCACATAAGATCTATGTGAAAATGTATAGTCCTGAGCCCTGCAGGTGAAAGAAAGCTAACATGCTGTAGTTCAGCAGGACTTTTTGATCCCTCTGTATGCTTGCAAAAAGTGCTACAAGGAACTTAACATGACTACAGTATGGGTCATTTTAGGAAAAGGCAACTTGAGGTGATTTCCAGTTTTTCAGGGTTAATTTTCTCATTTTGACTCTCTTTATTTCTAAAGAGATTTCCTCCTTGCTATATTTTCTGCTAAACGTTTAAAACTGGCTCTTCCTTATTTCCTTATTGAACAGCTATATTGACAAAAATTATGTCCTTTTCCCTATTTCCCAAACTGCCTTCCTCTTTCTTCCAAAAGTGAAAAAGGATTAGAATTAACAGTTAGACAAACTAGTCTATATGTGTCTTTCATGGAGAGAAAGCAGAATTCACTTACTTAGTCATTTTTCTAACATTCAAACACTCTGTCCCAAAGCCCTTTAAACTGATATTGTGTTGAATGATGTCACTAATGTTAATTGACAGTTTGTTGGAAACTGTCTCTTAAAAACTCTCAATTTCTGTTCAAGACCTGTTTATGTTGTTACAGAATTCAAAATCAAGGAGGAACTTCCAGAAGGAAAAAGGGTGTGTGTGTGTTCGCATGCATATGTTTTGGCTTTTATACCAGGAAGGTCATTTGCAAGAAAGACCAAAAAAAAAAAAAAAAACAAGTAGAAATGAAATTAGACCCATGTTTATACAGTTCTCCACATTGGCCCAGGACTTATTTTTGAAAGTTTGTAAACTAGCCTTCCAGTTTAAATTGAATAAGTAGGTACAGCTGAGTAAATGGGGAGACGCGGGTCTGTGGCCATGTGTTTTCACTTTAAAATTACATTGAAGAGGAGCAGAGGGGGTTAGAAACAAAAATAAGAAAGACAGACATAAGGCAGGCTGTGTTTAAAGGGAAAATGTGAGAAAACGAAGAGTTAAAACAGAAGTCCTCTTGGCTTGGCCAGAGGGACCCTAGGCTGCTCCACCCTGATAGCAAAGAATGACCTTCTCAGAGCCCAGAGCCATCCCTCCAACCTGGGGATGGATGCAGGAGCTTGCCATGCAGAGCAGCCCACATACCAAAAGGTGGGGTGCTGGGACAAGACTTAAAAGGTCAGGAGACATTCTGGAGTGGCCTGGATTAAAGGCAGGTCCATCCGGGAATCTCCCCCCTGACTCCCCAGGGCAGGGATTGGAGGCAGCCATCTATCCTATCTTAAAGACCAACCTAAAACCACTGCCCTGTTCCTCAACAAGTCATGACACCGACTTCTACTATAGCTGCTCGTTACAGGCTGATTTGTGTCTACCACCCACCCCCCAGCCCAGAGTCATATGTTGAAGAACCAACCCCCAGTATTTGAGGATGTAACCATATTTGGACATAAGGTTTTTAAAAGGGACTGAGTTAAAAAGAGGCTGTTAGTGCGGGTCCTAACTCGATGGTACTGGTGTCCTTATAGAATGGAGCCAGGGGTGTGTGCACACAGACGAAAGAGCACGTGCGGACACAGACAGGAGAGAGCTATCTGCAAGCGGAGCGGAGAGGGGTCAGGAGAGGCCGGCCCTGCTGGCACCTTGATCCTGGACTGCCAGCCTGCAGAACTACAAGAAAATACACCTCTGTTGTTTAAGTCACCCAGTGTGGAGTATTTTGTTAGAGCATCCTCACAAAGTAATTGAGTACTGGAGGAAACCATGCCCACATCACCCATTAAAGATGGGTTGTTCTCTTGCCCCCAAATGGAAAGAATCATATGGTCTCTCACTCTAATACCAGGGGAATTGCTTAATTTCTGCCCCCTTCACTGCCCAGGGCATACTGTGAAAACCATCTGGACACTATAATTATTCATGGACTTCCAGGTGATTCTGAAAGGCTTCCTTCAATTTATCCCAATAATCAACACCATCCCTGTTAAGAATTAAATTGTGCATCCCCCCCTTAAAAAAAGATCTGTTGGAGTCCTAACACCCAGTACCTCAGCAAGTGACTTTACTCGGAAATAAGGTTTATACAGAGGTAGTCAAGTTAAGATGAGATCATTAGCGTGGGCCCTAATCCAATATGACTGGTGTCTTAGAAAAAGGGGAAATTGGGACACAGAGGCAGACAGGCAGAACATCATGCGAAGATGCAGGCGGAGATCAGGGCGATGTTTCCACAAGCCAAGGAATGGCAGTGACTGCAGGCGGCGAGCAGAGGCTGGGGGAGAGGCGGGGGACAGTCTCCCTCACAGGAGAACCAGCCTGGCTGCCATCGCTTTGACCGCAGGCTCCTGGCCTCCAGAACTGGGAGACGATGCATTTCCACTGTTTACACCTTGAAGCGCGCAGTACTTTGTTACCGCGGCCCCACGAAACAAATGCAGTTCCAATCCAAAGTCTTTCTCCTTTTCATCTCTAGAAATATTGGGGCGGGGTGGGGGCGGGCGGATGTGGGGCTTAATAATTCCTCATGTTTGGTCTACGTGGGTTCTGGTTGCCCAAGACAGAGCCTAAGATGGCAGCCACCGTCTGTTTAGGGTTTTTAGCCTTGTGGGAGGGGGTATAATGGACAGAATTGTACATATTTAAGGTGTACAACTTACTGTTTTGATACATGTATACACTGTGAAATGATCACTGCAGTCAGGCTAAAGAACACTACCTCACACAGTTCCCTTTTCGGGGTCGGGGGGCAAGAACACTCAAGGTCTACCCTGTTAGCAAATTTTAAGCGTGCGAGATAGTATTGTCAGCTGTCATCACTGAGTTGTAAGTTAGCTCTCCAAAATGTGTTCGCCTCGCCTGGCTGCAACTTCCTGCCTCCCCCTTCTCCACCCCTGCATGGCAACCACCATTCCACTCTGAGCTGCAGATGCTTCTAACCTCATCTGGGAAGTGATATGGTGGCTCAGTAAAGAATCTTCCTGCAGTGCAGACCGAGGTTCGATCCCTGGGTCAGGAAGATCCCCTGGAGAAGGGGTTGGCAACCCACTCCAGTATTCTTGCCTGGAGAACCCCATGTACAGAAGAGTCTGGAGGCTACAGTCCACGGGGTAACAAAGAGACACGACTGACCGACTAATACTTTCACTTTGGAAGCAATATAAAGTCACTGCTCCTGTTTCTGTGAATACAGTGTGGGAGGAAATTACTCCCAGAAGGGAGGATCTGGTGGGCCGTCTCGGGAGCTGCCTACCCCTGACCTTCCCAGCCCTTCCACGGACTGGCTCAGGCAAGGCCTGTGACCTTTTTGGGTCTCCCTAGCTGTTTTTGTCTGCATAATGACAGATGATGATTGCAAGGTGATGGCCTACTCAGGTGGTTTCCTGTGCTGTCTCGTTCAATTGGTACAACAGTCGCCAGAGGCAGGGATTCTGTTTCCATCTTCATGACTGGGAAACCGCCGGCTAAATATTCAGGAGGTCTTGAACTCAGGGCGGCTCTTTCCTGAGCTGCCATGTTTTTGATGCATGAACGGAGAGTGCTGGACTCCAGAGTTCCTCCCGGCTCGTCTGCCTCTAAGAAGCCTTGGGCTCCAGGGCAGGCCTTTCACCCCGATGCTGGAGGGCACAGATTCTGGAGCCACTGCTCTTCCTGTGGCTGGGAGCAGCCCCACTTCCCCGGACCCATGGTGCCCTCAGACCGTGCCCACGTGGTCATCCTTCCGGGAGATTGCGTTTCGGCACAGAGGTGGTGTCTGTGGGTGAGACCGCAGGGATCCGACCACGGGAGGCCCTGGTGCTGCTGTAAAACATGCAAAGCCCGGTCATGAGCTGTCACTCAATTCACCTTTATTTCCAGACACTTAATTCTGTTATCTTGAGGAGAAGGTTCTAGACCACACAAGCCCGTGGCTTAGTGGCCGTGTATTGTGGGTGTGGGCCACCCCCTGACCCCAGCAGGCGGTCAGCAGAGGTCACCATCACCTGGAGGCCCTGAGCTGCCACCCTGAGGGCCTCATTTCTCGGTCTCTCAGTGACTGCATTTCCTGGCTCTCCTGATGTCTTTTCAAAACTTCCCCTGACCCTGGTCTGTTCCTTGGTGATCAGGGTAGGCAGGGGCTCGAGCTGGCCTGCAGGGCCAGCTTGCATGAGCAGCCCTCCTGGGACTTGCCCTGCTCCCCTCTCTCCCCCAGCAACCGTGGAGCCACGTCGACATCCCTTCTGAGCAGACTTTAGATGTTCAGCTGTTTGTTCTGACATGACTGCTGCCTTCCCTCCCTCCTCTTCCTCGTCTGTCTTTCTCTCCTGACCCTGGTTCTAGTGATCAGGAGAAATCAGTAGGCCCACGTTTAAGTTTCAGAGGCAAGTGGGAGACTCCTAAGAGGCCTGGGCTTTGAGAGAGCTCTCTCAACCCCTCTCCCCACTGTCATGGGGAGCCCCAGTGCAGAACACCTCTCTCTCTGACCCTGTGCTCGAGGACAAGCTGAAGTCTAGCCTGTGACCCACCTGATGGATTCTGGGGTGTGAGGCCAGCAGGACTGTCTCTCGTGTCCCTGGCTCTGTGGGAGATGAGGACGGGCTTTGGGAGGGCTTGGGGCTGAGTTCCTGTATGAGGGTGCCACACCCCTGACGAGGGGACACGAAGGGGACAGGCAGGTGGAAAGGCCACAGGACCTGAGGCTTTTCACTCCACATGTGCGTTCAAATGTTGGCAAAGCAGCTGATCATCAGCCAGTGTGAAATGTCACAGTGCTGGCGGGTGGGGTGGCGGTGTGGCCTCAAGCAGTGGGGCCTCGCTGAGCTGATCACCAGTGGGCACCGAATCACTGTCCCCCCACCTTTTATCCGGTGAATTAGGGAGCCCCTAGGACTGGCCTCATTAAGCCTTCCCCGCAGTAACTGGAAGGCATGCTTCCTGTTCCCCAAATGAGTTGTGTTGTTTCCATTCCTGCCCTTTGAGTACATTCACTTGGTCTTTCCTTTCCCGTGTTTAATAGTGTGTGAGCTGTGGGGGGAAATAGTTGTGGCCTTTATCCTCTGATGCTAAATGGACCTTCCAACTGCCACTTCACATACCAAGGCCACCTGGCTGGAAGTCAGTGCATCAAAGCCAAGAAGAGCTCGAGTCTGGTAACAGATATGCCCCCTCCACCGCCAGCTGTGGCACTTGGAAAACGGCCCACAGAAATGTTTGAAACTTTCTGCTTGCCTCTAAAATGGGGACAGTTACCTCTGCTTTGGGCTTCACTGTTGGCTCAGTGGTAAAGAATCCGCCTGCCAATGCAGGAGACACAGGTTTGATCTTCGGGTCGGGAAGATTTCCCGGAGAAGGTAATGGCTGCACACTCCAGTACTCTTGCCTGGGAAATCCCAGGGACAGAGGAGCCTGGTGACTACAGTCCATGGGGCGGCAAAAGAGTTGGACACAACTTAGCAAGTAAACAACAACAATAGCTATCTCTGCTTTTCAGACTTATGGCGATGGTACGAAGACCATGCGTGTAAAACAAGTAACATGTTACAATGTAGTAAATGTTCGCTTGAACAGTTTTCTCTTTCCTCTTTCCCCTTGACCCCATCCACCCAGGTGGGGTGAGGGAGGCTGGTAGCCCAGAGGTCATGTGAGAGATGACAAGTGTAGACACCCGTGCAACTCCTGTTCCCGTGCTCCTGCTGCGTCTGGATTCCACAGTCCTGGCCCGCACCCTGGGAGGCTCAGGGTACCCTAGAGCGAGCTTCTCTGAAAAATAAAGTTGCCACTTGCCTGCTACCCCAGGTTACACCGGATCACCACATAATGAAATGATTTTCCTTCCCCCTTTTATTTCCTCTCTTTCTTTCATTCTGAGACAAATGGAAAAATAATTTGATCCCCTTGAATCTTTTCACCCTGGGTATTCCCCCCTTCACACCCGAGCGCCGCCCCTGGATAAACGGGAACACATGTGCTGAAAGGCCGGCCTTCACCCTCCTGACTCAGGGCCCGCCTCCTCTCGGGACGCGGGTTTCCTTTCAGACCTCAGAATAAATTCATCACAGCAGGAAGAACATTGTTTTTCTTCAAAACTTGGAGGGGGAAAAAAAAAAAAAGCAAATCCCATATCACAATTATTCCATTTCAGAGGGAAAATGTTGCCCTTTAATCTCAAAGTTTCTTCTCTCCTACTCTGAAAGCTGTGGCTGAGGTGACTCGAAGACTCAATACAGCTGCTTTTTTTTTTTTTTTTGCAGAGTCTGCACTGATTCATTGCTTGGGGAGCCAAGGGGTGACACATACATATTTTGAATGTGACCCTGGGTGTGGATCTGCATAGTGGCTTGACTGAAAGCGCTTCTCCTTCTTGAGGTGTTCACACGTGGCTGCTTTCAGTGAAACTTTTACTTAAAAAAAAAAAAAAAAAAAGACAATCTTCAATACAATTCTTTCATTTGCAAGTTGAACTTTCTGAAAAATTATGCAGCGAACCTTAGTATGTTTTGTTTTTATTTTCTTACCATGGTTCCTCCGGCATCCTGGCCTCTCAGAGAACAAACCTTTTTCTCTTTAATGAAAACACACAATGACAACCGCTCGGTGCCATGGAAATTAAGCTCTTCGGTCTGACCATCTTCTGTAGCAGGCATCAGAGAAGCAGGATGTCTTCCTGAACTGAAATGTTGGCTCAAGAATTCCCATAAACTGCCTTACACTTCATGTTAAGAAAAACTCCCTGACACTGAGCATACTCCCCCTTGCTGCCAGGCGTCTTTCTGTTTATGTAGACTTTGTTTACATGTGCCCCCTGTTAATAAAAATCTATATTTAACAGATGCACTCAAGCACCTTGGAAACTAGTTTTTCTTTCAGACTCAAAGCCCTTTCTGGGAAGGAGTGAAAGGAGCGCTGGGTTGGCCGCCCTCCATCGCATGACCATTTGTTGTCAAGGAATGTAGCAGAAGACGGCTCCTGCTATTTCCTTTTGATTTCGGTGTGTAAATCTGCTCTCACCTACAGCTTGACCACATGATGGTGCAGACACACATTAAACTGATTATTTCTGTCTGAGCTGTGCGTAGAATGTGCACTCTAAATTGCACATAAAAATGTTCCCCAAAATAGTACCACCTGCCTGCAGAAGTATCATTTTCTTTCACAAAGACAGACTTGAATGTGTTTCTGGGATCCCGCAGCCTCTGGCTGATGAGGGTTGCCACCCTGTCCCTGCTGGGCGCCAGCCCGGCCTGGGCCTTCCTTCCCTCTGAAGGCAGGGACGCCGGCGGTCTCCCTGGCATATCTTGGACAGAAGACATTCTCAGATATTTAGGGAGCAGCTCCTCCCAAATCAAAGGGATAAGAGAGGACAAGTGGGTGGGGTTGGGGGGACAGCAATAAAGAGAGTGGGGAGCAAAGCAGAAGGTAGAAGTACAACACAAGCCATCACAACCCAAGACAGGGCTCTCCCAGAACAGGAGGGCTAAGCAAACCCAGGAAGAAGAAAGAGAAAGGGACGTAAAGCTAAAAAACAAGACTTGTTTCAGTTTTTAAAAGGCACAATGGAAACTAATCCCAGAGAGGCAAGATCAAATTATTGTGGTCTCTCCTGATTAACAAGAGATGTTGAATATCCTATTTTCTTTCAAACATCTGCTACGCCCTCAACATTCAAAGGGAAGGGTGCTTAGAGAAAGAAAGGTGTTTTGCCCACATAGGGGCACACAGAGAGCTTTTATTCTCGAAAGAACTCTTCCCTGACTTACTTACTTCTTGCCCAGAGAAAGGGGCATCTTTCTGGCTGCCCATCCAGCACATCTCGTCCCATCTCTGGGGGCCAGGGTTGCAAACTCTCTGTTTCCTCATTATCTGGTGCTGCGTGCCCAGAGGGAACTGCACAAAGACCTGAACATCCTCAGAATTTTCTTGGTCATTTTATGCTCTCATAACAGAGCTTTAAGACTGTACACATGGAAGATAGTAGAATGCCTTAGTAGTAAGGATGGAAGCATTCAGGACCATAACTTGTCCATCTATGTCTTTGTCAGCTTGAAAGGCTGAGATTTCGGCTGCCTTCTCACAGACTTGGATGTTGTCTCCATTCCTAACAGCCTGGGACCATTCATCCTTATCCTTAGTGAAGTGAAGTGAAAGTTGCTCAGTCGTGTCTGACTCTTTGCAGCCCCATGGACTATACAGTCCATGGAATTCTCCAGGCCAAAATACTGGAGTGGGTAACCTGTCCCTTCTCCAGGGGATCTTCCCAACCCAGGGATAGAACCAGGTCTCCCACATTGCAGGCAGAATCTTTACCAGTTGAGCCACAAGGGAAGGATTATTTTTTATTGAAGGATAATTGCTTCATAGAATTTTGTTGTTTTCTGTCAAGCCTCAACATGAATCAGCCACAGGTGTACATATATCCCCTCCCTTTTGAAACTCCCTCCCATCTCCTTCCTCATCTCACCCCTCTAGGTTGATACAGAGTCCCTGTTTGAGTTTCCTGAGCCATACAGCAAATCCCTGTTGGCTATCTATTTTACATATGGTAATGTAAGCTTCCATGTTACTCCTTCCATGCATCTCACCCTCTCCTCCCCTTCTCCCCATGTCTGTAAGTCTGTTCTCTATGTCTGTTTCTCCACTGCTGCCCTGCAAATAAATTCTTCAGTACCATTTTTCTAGATTCTGTATATATATGTTAGAATATGATATTTATCTTTCCCTTTTTGACTTACTTCACTCTGTATAATAGGTTCTAGGTTCATCCACCTCATCAGAACTGATTCAAATGTGTTCCTTTTTATGGCTGAGTAATATTCCATTGTACCACAATTTCTTTATCCCTTCATCTGTCGATGGACATCTAGGTGGCCTCCATGTTCTAGCTATTGTGAATTGTGCTGCAGTGAAGCCCATCCTTATCCTAACTGTGCTCCTATTTTCATGTTAGCTAAGTTCCTCAAAAATAGGCTATGTTCGTGTCTCCACAGCCTCACCTCATGTTCCCATACAGACCTCTGTTAGTGAGCTTTCCTGCCCCACACCCTGCTATTCCCCCCCTGCCCTGGCAGTTTATCCATGGCCTCTAAGCGCCAAAAGCAGTGGGTTCTTTTCGGTCCATCTCTCATCCTCTCTGTGGTGCCTGATGGTGCTGACCTCTTCCTTCTAGAATCTCCTTCCAGTCTGAGCTTCCCCGCACCCTGTCTCTGCTCTGCCTTCTGTGACTGCTGATTCTCCCTGTCCTGTGCATACTCTTATTCTCACCCATCCTCGGGGGCTGGTATCTTCCCTCCTACATCCACCTCAAGTCTCAGATGAGCCGTCCAGCCCAGGCCCCAGCCATCTGTCAGCCCTCTGCATTCTGCTGCTGTACCCCCCGGCTGCTGCAGGGAAATATTCTTGCCAAGCGGTAGGCTGAGTGTTAGTCCCCAAAGATACACACATCCTAATCTCTAGAAGCCATGGATGTCACCTCACAGGGCAAGAGAGACTTTGCAGGTGTGATTAAGTTAAGGATCTTGGGGTGGGGAGCTTATCCTGGATTATCTATGTGGACCCTAAATGTCATCACAAGCGTCCTCATAAGAGCAAGGCAGAGGGAAGTCGGACGCAGCAGAGGGAAAGTCAGTGTGACAGTGGAAGCCAAGACCACAGCGACCAGTGTCTCCACTCGCCACCCCCAGAGATGTTTCCCCGAGAGCCTCCAGAGGACCCAGCCCTGCTGCTACCCTGACTTTACCCCATAGAGACTCATTCCAGACCTCCGGCTTCCAGAACTTTAAGAAAATAAATGTGTATTGTTTTAAGGCGCCAAGTTCATGGGATTTTATTACGACAGCTACAGAAAACTGAACAGTCTCCAAGAGCTCCTCACTGACAGATCTGTTTGGCATCTCTCAGTCCCTGTGTCTCCTGGCAGAAGTGCATCATTCCATTGGTCACTTGCTCTGGAATCTCCTCTTCCTTTGACTCTCATTTATCCAGTTCTCAACAGCCAATCAAGCGTTCAGGTTCCAGGGAATCTACCCATGAAGCAGATTCAGCCTCAGTTCAGGCTCTCACTGTCTCTTACCTGCATTCCTCTGTGTCCTACCCAGGCCATTTCCAGTCTTATATTAACATCCAGTTTCCCTGACAACTCACTGCCACTGGCTTGTCAATTTCATATGGTTCAACCCAGTGGATATAGTTGAAATATGGGGGGGGGGGGGCGGAATTCTTGGACATAAACATTTTAAAATACAGCAAAATGTGTGTGAGCTTGTTTCAACATTTTCTTCTCTCTGGACCTCCAGGGATCTGGCTGAAGAGGGGACACCTTACATCCAGTTTCCCTGACAACTCACTGCCACTGGCTTGTCAATTTCATATGGTTCAACCCAGTGGATATAGTTGAAATATAGGGGGGGGGCGCGGAATTCTTGGACATAAACATTTTAAAATACAGCAAAATGTGTGTGAGCTTGTTTCAACGTTTTCTTCTCTCTGGACCTCCAGGGATCTGGCTGAAGAGGGGACACCCCCTCACTTTTCGTTCTCCACCCTGCCCTTCCCATTACAGGCCATGATTCCTTTTAGCTCCTGAGTTCTCTGCTGAAACCATTTTCCTCAGAGTCAGGGCAGCGCATGCCCAGTTTGCCTTAGCTCTTGTCTGACAGATATTTCCTCAAGTCTCTTCTAGAGGCCAGCACGAGACTCCTCCATCCTCAGTGAAAGTACTTTCAGCTCCTAAAAACTGCATCTTCAGACCCTTAGATTCAATCTCATCAGCATGGTGAAGAAATTCCCCACCTCAGCCCTTCCTGCAGAAACACATGTAAAGCCCACATTTTAACTCTTGCCCCTCAAGCAAATGGCTAAATCCTCTTGAGACTGAATCTGGGGTTGAACATTGCTATTGTTCTAGATACAAAACATGAGCCTTTTATTTTCCTTTCCAGTATTAGATTTTTTTTTAATCTACAATAAAATTCTAAAAGGAGACTATAACATCCCTGGGCAGAATTTCTCTTTGCAAGTTCTTGGCCAATCTTTGTAACTTTCCCCATTTGTATCACTTCCTCTCCCAAGCCTCCCCCTGGTCTCCCAGGGCCCAGTCCTTGCACGCTCCCCACAGCCTTCAGGGTGTGCTCATTCCTAGTGGTCTCATCCACTTCCCCACACTTTCTGTTCCAGAAACACTCAGCACTTACTGTTGCCAGAAATACTGAACTCCAGCCTTGATTTTCATGCTTCCCTGGCTCTCAAACACATTCTTTCCTTCATTGAACCAAGGACACCACATACACATATACTCAGATTTTTAAAAATAATTTTTAACTCATTTTGTAATAATTTCAGACATCAAAAAGTTGGTGACAATAATACAAAGAATTCCCCAAATGTTAACATCCTCCCTAAATAGTGTAATTATCAAAATCAGAAACATAGCACTGATTCCATGTTATTATCTAATCTACTTCAAATTTCAGTAATTGCCCCACTGATGTCATTCTTGTGTTACAGTTCCTAATCTGCTATTATGCTTTGCTTTCAGCTGTCATATCAGCCTAGTCTACTGTGGGCCAATTTTTCCTGGCTTCCTTTATCTTTCATGACCTTCACACTTTTGAAGAACACTGGCAAGTTGTCTTATACAATTGTTCTCAATTTAGGTATGTCTGATGTTACTTCATCATTGAGTTAGTTATACATTTTTGGCAAAAATGCCACAGAATTACCCTAATTCCAAAACCAGCCAAAGACATTACAGGTTAAAAATTCAGACCAATATTCCTTATAAATACAGATGCAAAAATCCTAACAAAGTACTAATCAACCAAGTCCAGCAATATATATAATTATACACCATGGCCAAGTGGGGCTTATTCTGAGACTGCAAGGTTGGCTCAACATATAAAAAGCAATTTATGTAATAAACCATAGAATAAAGAACAGAAACCACATAATCATTTCAATAGACACAGACAAAACATTTAACAAAATCCAAAACTCTTACATCATAAAAAGACTCAATATACAAAAACCAGCTGTGCTTCTATATGCCAGCAATGGACGATCTGAAAATGAAATTAAGAAAACAATTTCACTTACAATAGCATACTTAGGTATACATTTAATGAGATGATACATATACACTGAAAACTGCAATACATTGTTGAAAAAAATTAAAGGATATTTAGATAAATGAAAGGTGTATTTATGGATTAGGAGGCTTGACATTATTAAGATAGTAATACTCTCTAAATTGATGTACAGTTTCAGTGCAATATCTACCAAATCCCTCATGACTTTTTTTTTAGATTTTATTTTTTAGAGAAGTTTTAGATTCATAGCAAAATGGAAGTGAAGGTACAGAAAATTTCCGTATATTCTCTGCTCTGCCCCCGTACATAGCCTCCTACATTGCCAACATTCCTCCCCAGAGCAGTGCCTTTGTTATAACTGATGCCCCTACACTGAACCATCATAATCCTCAGACTACAGCTTATATTATAGTGTAGTCTTGGTGTAATACATTCTGTGGATTTGTACAAATGTATAATGTCATATATCCACCATTATGATATTGTACAGAGTATTTCCACGGCCCTAAAAATCCTCTGGGCTCCACCTTATTCATGCCTTCACAGCCTCATTCCTCCAACCCCTGGCAATCACTGATCTTTTCTTGTCTGCAGAGTTTTGCCTTTTCCATAAAGTCGTGTAGTATGAAGACTTTTCAAATTGTTTCTTTCACTTAGTAATATGCATTTAAGGTTCCTCTGAATCTTTCTATGGCTTGACAGCTCATTTATTTTTAGCACTGGATAACATTGTGTTGTCTGAATGTTTGACAGCTTATATGTTGGTTCACCTGCTGAAGGACACTTTGGTTGCTCCTAGGGTTTAGCCATTTGTCATGAAGCTGCAATAAACATCCTCATGAAGGTTTTTGTGTAGATACGGGTTTTCACTCCTTTGGGTGCATTTCAAGGAGTACATTTACTGGATCGTATGGTAAGAATATGTATAGTTTCGTAAGAAACTGCCAAACTGTCTTCCAAAGTGGTTGCACCATTTTTTATTCACACTAGCAATGAATGAGAGTTCCTGTTGCTCCACATTCTCGCCAGCATTTGATGTTGTCAGTGTTCTGGGTCATGGTCATTCTTACAGCTGTGTAGTAGTATTTCACTGTTGTTTTAACTTGCATTTTTCTGTTGACATAGAAAGTGAAGCATCTTTTCTGGGCTTTTTTGCCATCTGTACATCATTGGTGAGGTGTCCATTAATGTCTTTGGCTCATTTTTCAATCAGGTTATTTGTTCTGTTGTTGAGTTTTGATAGTTCTTTGGATATTTTGGATAAAAGTCCTTTATCAGATGTCTTTTGCAAATATTTTCCCCCAGTCTGTGCTTGTCTTCTCATTGTCTTGACATTCGTTTTTAGCAAAGCAGAATTGTTTAATTTTAATGAAGTCTAAGCTAATCAATTATTTATTTCATGGATCATGCCTTTGGTGTTGTACCTAGGAAGCCATTAAAATATTCAAGGTCAGGTAGGTTTTCTCCTATATTATCTTCTAGGACCTGCTAGCCACTTTGCTGAAAGTGACAAGCTGATCCTAAAATTCATATGAAAATTCAAGCTATCCAGAACAGTGAAAACAACCATGAAAAATAACAAAAACCTTGTAGGACTCATGCTTCCCAACTTTAAAATTGAATACAAAGATAAAGTAATCAAGACTGAGTAATCAAGATCAATGGAATATAATTGTTAGTCCAAATATAGATCCACACACAGACATATAGTCTACTAATTTTCACCGAAGGTGCTGAAGCAATTCAAGTGGGGGAAAGGATGAAGTTGGACCCCCCCCTTCCCCTGTACAATAAAGAAAATGATGGGTGCTTCTTGGTGATCCAGTAGTTAAGAATTCACCTTCCGATTTAGGGGACATGGGTTCAGTCCCTGGTTGGGGAATCAAGATGCCACATGCTGTGGGGAGGTTGACCTTGTGCACACAGCTACAAAGCCCACACACTCTGGAGCCTGAGGGCTGCCACGTAGATTCCAAGTATTGCAACTCAGACCCAACACAGAAAAAAAAAAAAAAATATATATATATATATATATATATGAAAATCACAGACTTTAAAGGCAACTAAAACACTTAATGAATGAAGTAAATGTTCATGATCTTGAACTAGGCAGTGATTTCTGAGATATGACATCAAAAGCACATGTCACAATAGTAAATGAATAACTTGGACTATGTCAATACTCAAAACTTTTATGCTGAAAGTAATAAAATCAGGAGAGTAAAAAGACAGCCCACAGAATAGGAGACAGTATTTGTAAACCGTATATCTGACAAGGAACTTGTATTCAGAATATAAAGATAACCGTTACAACTCAAACATAAAAAGATAAATAAGCCAATTAAAATGGACTTCCCCAGTGGCCCAGTGGTGAAGGAATGTGCCTGCATTGCAGGAGATGCAGGAAACACGGTTCGATCCCTAAGTGGGGAAGATCCCCTGGAGAAGGAAACGGCAACTCATTCCAGTTTTCTTGCCTGGAGAATCCCATGGACAAAGGAGCCTGGGAGGCTATACAGTTCATGGGGTCGCAGAGTCCAACACAACTGAGTATGCACACATGCACGCAAGCCAATTAAATAATTGAGAGAGCATTTTAATAGACCTTTTCTAAAGAAAATGCACAAATGGCATCATCCTTGGTGTGTACAAGGGTATCCTTGTATCCTTTTCTTGTCTGCATCTGTTGAGCACCTTTGCGCTTCTCCACACAACAGTTACCATGTTTCCAGGGCTCTCTGCTCTGGGCTGGGAGGACTCTGAGACCATCCTCCACTGAGCACAGTGCCAGCTGTGGAAGACGCCCAGCTCCGGCTGGTGGCTGGACGAACACGTGAGGGAAAGGATGAAGGGGTGAACAAACACTGCAATGAATGCTCAGATGTGAGTCATAGTATAAGAATATTGCTTGAGAAACTCCAGGTATCCTCTTGTGTGGCCTCGGGTGGTGGCCCTCAGTCTGGTGTATTAGTTTTCTGTCCAGACAAGATATAAAGAGGGAGGAATCAAGTACACTTCCGAGGCTTCTGGTTATGAGCCCATTGGTAGGAGGCGGTGTGAACGTTAAGCTGGGGGACCTACCTGAAGAAGATCTGTGCGTTGAGGCCGCCCTGGGTTAAGGAACTGCCCTCCACCCGGGATGCTGAAGCAGGGAGTCTCGGAAGCAGCTGGGTGTCTGGGCTGGAGCTCCCAGGAGAGGACCGGCTGGATGACATTTTGTGAGTCAAGGGCCTGCTTGGAAAGGATTACGCCCTGGGTAAATGAGCAGGAGCTGAGAGAGGAGGGGAGAAGATGGAGCAGAGAACCCTTGACAGTGCTGAGGGTCAGTCACCGGTGGGGGAACCCACGGAAAAGCAGCCTGAGAAGAGTCTCAGGGGAGACCCGAAAACAGAACCAAGAACTGGAGCAAGCGAGACCAGTAAGATGGAGACGGAAACGGCCCAGGGTTTACACATCACTGGGAAGGCGTGGCGGCGGCCGGAGGCGCATTTCTGGGACGTGAACTGTGGACGGAGGACGTGGGCCCTTGAAGTGTCGCTTATTCTCGTAGGGAATTTGAAAACCAGTAGAGGATGGAGACCCAGTAGCACTTCTTAGAAGTTTAAGGTCCATCGATCATGTTTTAAAGCCATGGAGGGTCTTGAGTATTCTGTACCTCCGAAAAGGCAGACAGGGCCAGCAGAAAGGAAGAGTCTGGTGAGACGAGGAATCATTAGCAGGAGACTCAAAGTGTGGAGGAGAGAGGATTTGGAGCCCAGATGGAAGGCGGCACGTCACAGGGAGGGCCCCCCGAGACGAGGGAGGAGAGGAGGCTGGCCAGGTGTGGGGGAGTTGGGGGAGCAGGGCAGGAGGCTGAGGTGTCTCCTTCAGGGCCCCTTGTTTTCTCTGAGGCACCTGGGGGCGGGCGTGGGCGGGCAGCAGGGGTCAGATAAGGTCTTGAAGGAGTGAGGGGGCTTCTCAGGGAGACCTGTGGAGGGGCCTGAGAGGCAGCCGACGGGGCTCTGACTCTGCAGGGAGATGGGTGGGGGAGCATTTCTCCTGCAGCCCCAGCAGCCCGGGACGAGACCAGGGGTGCGGGCCGGGGTGGGCGGGATGGGAGGAAAAGGGTGAGGAGGCTGAGGTGAGAGCGAGACTGCCGCGATGAGTGTGATCTAGGGAGGGACCCCGGGCCGCCGGCTGGGAACACAGGCTGGGGGGAGACAGGGAGAGAATGGAAAATCAGAGCTTGCGGCCGGCGGGTGGGCTGATGGAGGAGCGTCTCTGAGGAGCAGCTCGGTGATGACAAGACCTGGGTGCGGCTGTGGGTGTAGCGGCCGAATCTGTGGAGCCAGCGGTGCTGGAGGAAGTGAAGCGGGGCATCCCAGGACACCAGAGGAGGAGCCCCACCTCGGAGCCCTTAGCCAGAGCCCAGCCAAGATCGTGTCCAGTGCGCCAGAAGACAGATCCTGCCCGGGGACGGGGGAGCCGGCGAGAGGCACGGAAGTGAGTGGGCCGCAGGGCTGACCCAGGAGGAGGGAGGAGAGGCGGGCAGAGCGGGGCGGGGGCGCTGGCAGGGGTAGAGGCCAGGCTCCCGGGATAGCCCACTCTGGTTTCCGGCCTGGCTTCTGGATGAGGGCTTGGCACACATCTCTGTCACAGGCAGAGGACTCTGCTGGAGCCCCAGGGTTCAGTGTGAAGAGGTACCAAACTCCGACAAACACTTTACCTTACCATTCTCATCCAAGATATATGCAACCGTCCTCATACACATTTTATTCCCCTGAAGCGACTGATAAGGGTGTTAGGCTGAAAGAAAATCATTGTTTTTGTCACAAATGCAGTGCAGTTTCTTTTCACTTTGGCTTCTTGCCCTCTATCCTCATGACAATTTGAATTCTCCTGCCGCTCATTGCTATTTGATCTACGTCAGCCCTTTGTGGGATGTGTTCCAAAGGCACCTGGTTTCCACTTACTGGAGATGAAATATACATACACCGGAAGTGCTGGGCACTCCCAGCTCGCAGCTGAGCCTCTCAGGTGCAGATTTTCTCTTGTAGAAGAGCCCAGCCTTGCCCAGGGTCGCGCCTCCGTCTGAGATCAGCCTACAGCCAGTGACTGGTCCACTGGTCCATTTGGGAGAATGAAGCAGCAGCCAGCTCCCCTCAGTGTAGGGCAATTCTCAAGGACCATCCCAGCTCCAGAGCTCCCTGGCGAGCTGGCCGAGGTCTTTTTTCATGACCGCCTCGCAGCTGAACTTTTTTCTCTACCCAGTTCTGTTGGCTTCACTCCCGCCATGGGTGTCCATCCTGAGAATAACCACCCCCAAAGTCCCGCATCCAAGTCTCCTTTTCAGTCTGCTTCTTAGTACAGCAGCCAGATTTATTAATAGCAAATCAGACTATAGGATGCCCAGGTAAATTTGAATTTCAGATAAACAATGCATAATTTTTTTTCAGTATGTCTCCAATATTGCATGGGACATACTTATGCTAAAAACCAATTTATTGTTTGTCTGAAATTTTCAGATTTATCCAGGCATCCTATATTTTATCTCTCAATGCTGCTGCTCTGGAAGCCCAGCCTGGCCTCCAGAGTGAAGGTCACGGCCCTCATAGGTTGCGGAAGAGGAGCCCAGTGTTTTCTGTGCTATGAAAGAACTCAGCGGCTACAGAACGCACAAGAGCCAGGGGCATTTCAAGGTCAGTTGGACGCCCCATCTGGAGAACGAATGGGGAACAGTTCCTGTTGGTGAGGCTGAACAATTCTCAGGGGTGGAGGTGAAACCGAAGAGTTCTCCAGGAAGAACCCCCACAGTACCGATGTGGAGGTAACCACCTCAGGGGAGGCCACCGCAGAGCAGACAGAACCAGGCTGAGCCACGTGAGGCCAGGGGCACAGCCCGTGACAGTCACCAGCGCAGACCCTACCTCCCTCCTGCTCCCGTATGGGAGAGGGGGTGCTCTAACTGGACGGGAGGAATTTCAGAGTCACATCACACCCCTCCTCCACTTACAGCAGTGATGCCCCCAGTTCAAGAATGCAGACATTTTAAACGATAAAGATTGAATCTTAAATGCCAAATTTAAACTATTTTAGTTACTAGGAATGATGGAGATGTATGCAATCTGGTCTGAATCATGAGAGGAAGGGACCTGGCCCTTGATGAGAAGGGAGGATTCAACATGGACCTTCTCAAGGAGTAGTTACTAGGAAGAGTAAAACCATTTCCTGCTTATATCCAATATCTGAAATAAAGCAGATAATTATTTTTATCACACCAAAGGGCTGTTAAGCCAGAGAAACTAAGCTTTCCAATATCCTTACCAGAGAAGGAGGAGGAGGGGTTATAGTTTGGGAAAGGACCCCAAGCCCAACCCTACTCCTTATCCAACCCACACCATCCTGCTGGCTCGTGGCCTCTTCCCACTTTGCTCACTCTGGGGAGGAGGCTCTTTCTTCCCAGAAATGCATCCAAGTCTTCCTAAAGAGCAGCATTCAGTCCTGCCCACTTCCCCAGGTTCTTCTTTCTCCTGTGGCCCCCACAACTCTGCAAATCATAGTGGTATGGTGCAGTCAGTGGGGCTTTCTTGGGAGACATTGATGACTTGGTTGGTCCATGCACTTGTTTACTGGTCTGGATCCTTATTGACCTCTTGACAGCACCCGAAGCAGCTGTCTGTGGACTTTTCCTCCAGAGTTCTTCCTCTCTTGGAATACAAAGGACCTCCTACCTCTGAATACTCCCTATCTCTGTTGGTAACTCCACTTCCTCTTTCTGCCTTGAAGACAGGTACTCATTTTCAATTCTCAGTGTCTCAGCATCCTTGCCAACACTTGCTATTATCCGTCTCTTTTCTTTAAGTCATCCTAGTGTATATGAAAGGGTTTCCCAGGTGGTGCTAGTGGTAAAGAACCTGCCTGCCACTGCAGGAGACACAAGAGATGCAGGTTCAATCCCTGGATAGGGAAGATCCCCTGGAGGAGGAAATGGCAACCCACTCCAGTATGCTTGCTTGGAGAATCTCGTGGCTGGAGGACCCTGGTGGGCTACAGTCCATGGGGTCACAAAGAGTTGGACACAACTGAAGCAACTTAGCACAGTGTATATGAAAGAGTATTTCATTGTGGTTTTGATTTCATTTCCTAATGACTAATGATGTTGGCCATCCTTTCATGTGTTTATTGGCATTTGTATATCTTCTTTGGAGAAATGTCTGCTAGGATTATTTGCCCACTTTTTCACTAGGTTATATGTCTTTATTTTTGAGTCATGAGAATTGTATGGATATTTTGGATACAAGTTTCTTATCAGATATATGACTTGCAAATATGTAGCCTTTTGTGACTGGCTTACTTAGTTTTTGAATGATTTTGAGCTTCATCCCTGTTGTTTTGTACATAGCAGTTACTCCCTTTCTTTGCTGAGTAAGGCTCCATTATACAGATGTACCTGGTCCATATATCTGTTCACTACCTGATAGATAATCGAGTTGTTTCTGGTTCTTAGCTACTATGAAAAAAAGATGTTACAAATATTAGCACAGAAATCTTTCTATGACTTTATGTTCTTATTTCTCATGGGTCAATACTTCCCTTTTGGATTTTGAACCTCTGACTAGCTATGAGCCAGGCTAAAAATCAAGGATTCTCTTATAAAGAGAGAACAGAATAGAAACTCAGGACAACTAGCAGACTCTGCAATAATAACCCAAACACAAAGCCCTGTCTTTTGTCGTACCAGTCAGGATTCAACCAGGCAAGCAGAAAAAAACAATAGGACACACACACACACACACACACACACACAACCCCCACACGCACACACCCACACCCAACCCCCCCCCACACACACCTAACCCACACACACATACCCACACACCCACACCCACACACACCCCACACACACACACCCATATACCCCCTCACACACACCCCCCACATACCCATACCCACACACCCACCCACCCACACACACACCCCTACACACCCACACCCCTACAGATTTATCCTGAGGAATTGGCTGGCTAAGCCCATATAGAGTACTTCCTTGGTGGGTAAAGAATCTGCCCACGGTGCAGGAGACAACCTGCAATGCAGGGACTGGGATTTGATCCCTGAGTTGGGAAGATTCCCTGGAAAAGGAAATGGCAACCCACTCTAGTACTCTTGCCTGGATAATTGCATGGACACAGAAGCCTAGTGGGTTCATAAAGAGTGGCCTTTAGAAAGGGAACATCAGAAGTAGGCTGGACCTACAGGCAAGGATGGAAGCTGTTTTCCAGGGCAGATTTAAGCTTTCTTTTCTCTGACTGATTAGGTTAGGCCAACCCAGGATAATCTCCGTAACCTAAAGTCAACTGATCAAGGACTTTAAGTCCAAAGGGAAAAACCCCTTCACAGCAACACCCATGTTAGTGTTTGATCGAATGACTGGGAGAAGTGGTGTATATGGCAGCTGCTTCCCTCCTGTCCTCGTGCTCCGAAGAGAATATCCCTTGTAGCCCACCCTGTCTGAAAACATACTGGAGAGGGAATTCTGGGAAATGTTGTGTAGGACAGTAGTCCACCATAAAGCTGTCACACCCGTGGTTGCAAATTCACAAGTCCCAGGAAAAGTCTCTAACTGGCCCAGCTCAGGTCACAAGGCCACAGCAAGCCCAACCTCTGCCACCAGGGGAAGGGGCAGAATATTCAGGCCTGAACGTCATGACCATCTATTGACTAGGAGGGTAAGAAACTGTGATGCGTAACCCCACAGCACTGCATGATTGGGGTGGGGGAGGAACGGGTGCCCAAATAACTGGGATGCTGAAAACCACGGGCCCCGTGGCTACATCTTGGATCCCTCATAGGGCTGCTTGCAGTCTGCCTGCCACTTCAAAGGCAGTCATAGGCACAGCTGAAAGCCAGGTAAGAACTGGAGCAGGGCATCCAGGTGGCACAAACTCTACTGCTGGTCCAATCACTGCCTTAGACCAAGAGAAGGGCAGATCTGTCAGTCCCTGTGACTCCTCCACATGGGAACTGGCTTCTCAGCACAGTGCCTTTCCCATTTTCTGGAGCAGTTGTTATTTTTCAAGACATATTACATATCTGCACAGCAGTGCTTGCTTGTTCATACTGTTTCCTCTGGAAGTCTCTGGCAAATGCCAGCTGGCTGCAGGGAGGGGACTGATTTGTGTTGCCTCCTCCTCCAGGGGCTTTAACCTCTGCATAGGGACCCCAAGGAGCAGGCCCTCCGTGTTTGTGGATCCCATTTACCCAAAACAGCATGTTGGCGCCATTAGTCCCTATGGCATCATCCCGTTGTTGAATCTAGGCCAGCGGAAACAGTGCTCAGCTGCCTCTCTTGTGGACTCATCAAAGTTTCATGATCCTTTTCATCAGAGCAGTTCCAGCAGGAAGAGGAGCTGTCGCTGTATATTCATCCTGGTCTCATCCCCTACGAGGCTGTAAACTCCCCAGCAGGAGAAATGATGTCTGATTCCTGTCTATATGCATCCTCAGTGTGGATTCTGAAGGGCATCAGGCAAATGTTTGCTGATGATTGATGAATGAAGGAGACCAGGAAGGGCTGGTCTCTGGTTCCTCCTATGCAGGGTCCATAACTGGGATGAATTAGAAGCTGGAAAGGGCTGCACACTCCACCCCCTTGCTTTCACTGTGCTCGTTAGAGTTTGTGCTTAAATATAACACACACCTTTCATTCTGCCTGCCTCTCCTTAAGTTTCATAAAAACGGGGACTTTGCCTGTTAGCCTCACCTGGCACTCAACAGGCACTCCATGAATATGAGTTAAATGAATAAATGTCTTTGTCACATCATCTGGTGAGCATATTTCATTCAAAATATCAGAGCTTTTGAGGAAGATAAATGATCTCTGCGCTAATCTTTCAGTTTAAAGGCTAGTTCTGATTTCCTCCCAGACCTTAAATAGGCAGTGTTTATTGAGTACCCGCTATGTGCCAGGCATTTTCTATGGTCTTACATGCACACTTCTTTAAATGCTCACAGCACATCTATGTAGGCTAATGCTCATTTTACAGTGGAGGAAGCAAAAGCATGGTGAGCTTAAGTACTTGCCCATTGCTAAATTGTCGGGGGAGCCACCAGATAATGGAAATTATCTGCCCCACCCTTCGTGTCTAGACCTGTAAGGGAGTAAACCGACTAACCTCCAGACCTTGGAAGGTGGGATGGAGCCCAGAGCTGAGCTGACTTATCTTAAAATTCATCACCTTGGTATTTTACTCCTTGTGTGAACTACCCAAGGGCATTCTTAAACTCCCCTCTTCTTCAAAAAATAGTCCTACATATTACTCGATGAATGCCAGGCAACCCCACTCTGAGTTGCTTCCCCAAACTAAATGAAAACATTTGATTTCGCAAAGACCTGTAAACAAAATATTCATAGCAGCTTGATCCTCAATAGAGAAGAACTAGAAACAACATAAATATTCATCTGCGGGGAATGGATATACAGATTGCAGTGCATCCGCATAAAGGAATCCACTCAGCAGTAAAAGGAATGCACTGCTGGTACCTGCAGCAGCGTGGATGAATCTGAAAGGCATTGTGCTCGCTGAAATAAAGCAGAAACAAAAGACCAGATACAGTGTATGATTCCATTTATACAACAGTCTAGAAAAGGTAAAACTAAAAGGACAGAAAACGAATCAGTGGCTGGGCGTCCTGGAGGTGTAGAGGGGGAGGAGTTCACTGCAAGGGGACACAGGAAACCCTTGGGAAGGAGTGGAAGCTTGATTGTGGTGATTACACAGCTGTCTGTATATTTGTTGGGGCTTCCCTGGTGGCTCAGTGGTAAAGAACCTGCCTGCCAATGCAGGAGACACAGGTTCGATCCCTGGGTTGGGAAGATCCCCTGGAGAAGGAATTGCCAACCCACTCCAGTATTCTTGCCTGTAAAATCCCATGGACAGAGGAGCCTGGTGGGCTACAATCCATGGGGTCACAAAGAGTCGGACACAGTTGAGTGACTCAGCACACCACATCACCCAGTCCACTAAAGAAGGTGGAATTCATTGAATGTAAATTATACTTCTGTAAACCTGATTAAAACTTCTTTTTTCTTTTACTCCAATGTAATAAAACTTTTTTCTATACATTTTTTAAAATTCAAATGATAACATCACTCTTGAAGTACATATAATTAAAAAATAACAATAAGAAAACCTAACTTGAAATGTGGGTTAACACATTCCCACTGAGCAAGCTAAGCATAGCTGCTTCCTGCACACCAGCTAGAACGGCTCCTCTGTCCAAAGGGCAGGGGCAGCTGGGAAAGCATCTAATCCAGGCGTGTGTTTCTGCGGCTCGGTGTTAATCAGATTCCGTATGACTGCGTTGACCTTTGTTCTCCTTCTGGTGGAACTGCCAGCGCTCAGGGAAAACCTGTTTACTTTTAGCAAGTGCCACAGGGTGCAAGGTAAACGGTATTCACCCCAGGATTCAGACACGCCTGAGAAAAATCAGAGGGAAGAGTGTAGGACTGAAGCAGAAAAGGCGGGTTAGTGTCAGAACCTAAGCAACTGGACAGAAAGCGTGATGTCCCCCTGAGCCCAGGCCTCCCCTCTCAGGGACTGATGTCATGGCCCCAGGCCTTGGAGGCAGCAACACAAATAAATAGAAGAGCTGTTTCATTAAAATCTCTGTGAGACGTGGTGAGCTCTGGGCGGTCTTCCGTGACCCCTGGAACAGAGGAGGCCGCATGTTAAAGACAAGATTGCCCCCGAGGCCCGTCTCTGGAGTGAGACAGGGACAGGGCAGCTGAGGGTCAGCCAGGGCGGCCTCCAGCTGCAGGGCGACGTCAGGCCCCAGCAGCATCGGCAGCTCTGCAGGTTCAGAGACTGCAGATGCGGTGGGAGACCTGGGGCAGGAGGAAGCTGGTGTGAACTGCGGTGACCAGTCTCCTGGAGCCCCAGGGGAGATGCGGAGGACGAAGGCGGGCTAGGGTTCCTGCGAAGAGGGTAGGTCCAGAGTTACAGGAAAATTGCTCTCTCACTGTTATAATTACTCCCGGTATCCGTCCCCAAGCCCTCCAGCTGGCGGATAGTACAGTCCACGGACATCGCTCTTGAAGTAGCTGGATTCTGTGCTAACATGGTTGTGCAATCACATTCCTCCTCTTCAAAAATTCCCACCTGCATTATCTATAAATCCCCTTAAAGTTTCTGCCTCTACGTGCATCTCCTGGGAGCTGTGGTCCATAGCAACTAAATTAGCATCCAGGCCTGCTTAATTAATAAAACGAGCCAGCATACATTTGCAATCCTTCTGTGCAATTATGGCATTGCTCCCATTCCTACATGGAATTAAGCCTGTTAGCAGGAGAGGAAAAAAAAGAAAACACGGTACACCAGACAATTATTTTGCCCTTTAAAACATTTTTAAAAATTCAACTTGTTATGTCTGAGACCTTGTGGTCATTTTTTTTTCCCCCTTGAATTGTGCTTGCTCTTGTTGGTAGCTGAGAAAACCCTGGCTTGGCACAAAGCAAGGCCTAAAATTTGGTGAAATTAATTGTGACCTCAGATCTGTTATATGATCTCTCTCCTTGAACCTTAATTTTGCCATGTTTAAATGAAGGTAATGATACCACTTCTGCAGGATCGAGGTGAGGATTACATATACTACATGTAAAAACATGTGCATGTGTTGCTAAGTCACTTTAGTCTTGTCTGACTCTTTATGACCCTGTAGACTGTAGCCCACCAGGCTCCTCTGTCCATAGGATTCTCCAGGCAAGATTACTGGAGTGGTTTTCCATGCCTCCTCCAGGGGATCTTCCCAATCCAAGGATCGAACCCCTGTCTCTATGTCTCGTGCATTGGCAAGCAGGTTCTTTACCACTAGCACAACCTGGGAATTCCCAAAACTTGCAATATAAAATATGTATTATGCTGATCCTGCAGCTGAAACTCCAATACTTTGGCCCCCTGATGCGAAGAACTGACTCATTGGAAAAGACCCTGATGCTGGGAAAGATTGAAGGCAGGAGGAGAAGGGGACGACAGAGGATGAGGTGGTTGGATGGCATCACCAACTCGATGGACCCGAGTTTGAGCAAGCTCCGGGAGTTGGTAATGGACAGGGAAGCCTGGCATGCTGCAGTCCATGGGGTTGCAAAGGGTCAGACATGACTGATCAACTGAACTGAATTAAATTACATAAATATATATATATATGTTAAATATAAAGGAGATATAGCATTTTATACATCATGTAAATGCTTGGAAAGAATAAAGACCTGTCTGAATCCCAAAGTGAAAGTGAAGTCGCTCAGTTGTGTTCGAGTCTTTGCGACCCTGTGGACTGTAGCCCATCAGGCTTCTCCGTCCATGGGATTCTCCAGGCAAGAATACTTGAGTGGGTTACCATTTCCTTCTCCAGGGGATCTTCTCGACCCAGGGATCGAAACATTGGAGGCAGACGCTTTAACCTCTGAGCCACCAGTGAAGCCCTTGAATCCCAAATATATCACTAAATTGTTGACTGACCTTTAGGAAAATCCTTTAACCTCTTTCTCTGTTTTGCAGAGATACTAATACTGGTGCCCACAGGATTTTTGCAAACATTAAATGAGATGATATAGACAAAAGCAGGTCAAAAAGTAGGACTGGTTATTTCATTTCTGTAGCTTTGTGATCATTGTGCTTCCTTCAGAGTTAACCAAACTTTCCTTTCCCTGGGAACTAACCCCTCCCTGGCTGTGGAATCAATGTGTGTTTCTATAAGAGCTCACCTTGCAAGGTTCACAGAGCAGTGCAGCTCATCTATGTACATTTCTGGTATAGCTCCTCTGTGTATATTTCAAGTATAGCTCATCTGTGTACATTTCAGGTATAGCTGCCCATCCATGTACATTTCAAGTATAGCTCATCCACGTACATTTCAGGTATAGCTGCCCATCCATATACATTTCAGGTATAGCTCATCCATGTACGTTTCAGATATAGCTCATCTCTGTATATTTCAAGTGTGACTCATCTGTACACTCATCTCAACCTGAGTTTGGCAGGAGCATCTCAAGCCCAGGTGGGATCTCACATCACACCTGAGAAAAAGAAACATGCCCATGTCCATAAGTAAACATTGTCCTTTTCCCCATCTGCACCCCAGAATTGCTGTGCAAGTTCCCCTTTCTGCACCTCAATCTGTCGGGATCAGCATGGCATCTATTTATTTATTTTGCTCGTCCATGCTCATTGGAGGCGGTCTTCACTCTCCCCATCTTTCGGTCACCCTTTGTAGATCGTTCTTATTAAGCATTAACTTGGTGAATGGATGCGCGTCACTTGGGAACAGCTCTGGAATATTGCAAAACATAAAGCAGTCAGTGCAAACATCTGCAAAACTTGGCAACTGCTGTGGTTTCAATGAGCTCAGGGCCAAGTCCTTGACAGGCCTTGAGGTCCTCAGAGAACGCTGCGCACGGAAGATTTATTTGGGGAAAGGATGAGAAATGTCACTTTGCCCTTCAGGTAGGAGGTAGACTCGGTCAGCATTTGCAAGCATGAGTCATCGTCTGATCTTAGCCCTCTCGGTGTTGTCTAAGCTGCCCTCTCCCTCATTCCGAGTCCTCATGGTGATTTTGAAAGAAGCTTAAAACCCAGGGCCATCCTTTGCAATGTTGGGGGAGCAGGCAGTCCTCCAGGCTGGGTCCTAGATGTCTGGGTTCCACTGACCGCCCTGTCCTTCCCACCGCCTCTGGGACTAGCACTTGGAGGGGCCTGCATTCCATTCTCCACCCTTCTGGTATGCTCTGGGTTTCAGCTTTGGCACCTCCTCTGAGGCCCCACAGTCTTCTCAGGGAGGCCCTGGCTGGTAACAAGAGCCTGTCTCCCTTGCCAGCAGCTGTCATGGGCTAGGGGGCCTGCCTGCTGCCCCCATCGACAGGCATTGAGGTTTCAGCAGGTGAGATGGTGCAACCTCCCTTCTGGATTCTCCAGCAGAGAGCATGGATTACTCACTCATTTCCAGAGTGTGGCTTTTGCTTTTTATGCTTTACATGCTCAGTAGGCCTGGGAAACAGATTAGGCTGCTTTCTTAGAAACTGATTCTAGGGATCAGAGTGATACTGCTGGGGTCCATGGGAGGAATGCTGGTATTAGATCTTCTTTCCCAGGTATAATAAAGGCAAAGTTTCATGGTTCTAAAATCATTTTCCCCTCACATTTGGATCTTGAGATGTTAAATCCCTTCTTGAGATCGTCAGTAAAACATTATCACAAGTTTCAGAGTATTCACTTTAAGTCAAGCACAGCTCTCTGTTGCCTATAAAATCCAGGGTGCATCGAATGGTTGGGGTTGGGCCATTATGTCAGAGTCAAGTGAGGACTGTTGTGGGCCCAGGCACTTTAACTTTCCGTGGCTCTTTCCTCTGTGAAAATGACTAAATGCATAATATTGTTTATGCCTCTGTTGGCATAAGACAAATATAATCCAAGCTAGGTTCATTATTACTGCTTTTTATTCTTTTCTGATTTTAAAAGATAAGTAAAAATAGCTCTGGGGCCCCAGAAAGTCTCATGGGCCCTAGGCACTCTTCCTGCTGTGCTCAGTGGGGAAGTCAGGCATGTACCGAATCTGACGGAGGCTCCCACGGGTCTCAGTGGCTTTGCAACCTGGCCTGGAGTCCAGAAGTTTCTCAGTCCCTGCACAAGGGAACAAACTGGGTCTGATGGTTTTCTATTCCTCTTTCTCTCTCCTCCCCACACATAAATCAGAACTATCCCAAGACGAGAGATTATGTCTTGTTTACCTTTGCATCACAGTCTCATTTCCACCTCTTTAGGTGTTCAGCAACATTTTGTGGAATTAAATTGAAGTTCTAAGGTAACATTTCACAGTGAGGGCAAAGAAGGCGGCTTAAGCAGTTAGCCAGTTGATTCTCTCCTCCCCACACATAAATCAGAACTATCCCAAGACGAGAGATTATGTCTTGTTTACCTTTGCATCACAGTCTCATTTCCACCTCTTTAGGTGTTCAGCAACATTTTGTGGAATTAAATTGAAGTTCTAAGGTAACATTTCACAGTGAGGGCAAAGAAGGTGGCTTAAGCAGTTAGCCAGTTGATGACACCGACTAGAGGCCACATCTGCATGGTGCTCTGAGATATTCCATGAAGCACAGGTTGGCACTTGCCCCCCCCCCCAAGTTGTTCACAACGAAACAGTGGGGACACATGAGTAACAACACTGTCACCTGGGCAAGCCGTGTGGCCCCCTGGTTAGGAGCTCGGACTTGAAACCCTTCAGCCTGACCTTGAACCCTAGCCTATCAACTTCAAGGCCCTGGAGATATTCTTGAAACTGTGTAAGGTTTTCTCACATTGACTTTGGGTAATAATGATATCTACAATCTCATTCAAAGCGATGACGTATGTGAAGATACCAGGGCATTACATGGGCTGGGACATACATGGACAGCATTAGATGAGTTAGTTCTTTGGTGGTGGCTTGACCCACATCACTGTTAAATCATCACTATCTCTTAAAGGTTCCAGCCTCAGCTGCAGAAATTTCTGCCAGTCACACATTACGTTTTCAAAACTCCTTTTCTTACCTTGAATCTCATGTTTTGTTCCGTTTCCTCCTGTGGCTGAAGCTCCTTGAGCGCAGGCCTGCCTGTGCCTTTCATCTTTGGTGTTCCAGAGTCTAATAAATCCCCTTCGCGGGAGGTATGAGCGAGTTACCCAGTGATGTTCCCCAGGGGCAGCAACCTGGGAGGTATGGGGTGGTTGATTGACCCAGAGATGCGTGGCGGAGTTGGGGCTGGTCAAGGATCAGCTGAGCACAGATTCTGTGGTTTTCCCAACAAGCTACATCATATCCACCTCGTCTCTGCCTTGAAGAAGGGCTGAGATTTTCCGTTAGGGACTGAGGGACAGGGTCAGAGGAACAGCGGTAAAGCTGGGAGTAAACCTTTGGCAGAGCGGGCAGTGGAGCCACCCAGAGGAAGTAAATGAAACCAGAAGATAAAAGATGGTTCTTAAAGTGAACTTGGAACTTTGTTTAGGGATAAAAACTAAGAACACCTCAATGTAGTGCATGCGTGCTAAGTCTGGAGAAGGCAATGGCACCCCACTCCAGTACTCTTGCCTGGAAAATCCCATGGACAGAAGAGGGCTGCAATCCATGGGGTCACTAAGAGTCAGACAGGACTGAACGACTTCCCTTTCACTTTTCACTTTCATGCACTGGAGAAGGAAATGGCAACCCACTCCAGTGTTCTTGCCTGGAGAATCCCAGGGACGGGGGAGCCTGGTGGGCTGCCGTCTATGGGGTTGCACAGAGTCGGACACGACTGAAGCGACTTAAGCAGCAGCAGCAGCAGCATGCTAAGTCGCTTCAGTCGTGTCCGTTTCCCTCTCACTTTTCACTTTCATGCATTGGAGAAGGAAATGGCAACCCACTCCAGTGTTCTTGCCTGGAGAATCCCAGGGACGGGGGAGCCTGGTGGGCTGCCGTCTATGGGGTTGCACAGAGTCGGACACGACTGAAGCGACTTAAGCAGCAGCAGCAGCAGCATGCTAAGTCGCTTCAGTCGTGTCCGACTCTGTGCAACCCTATGCACTATAGCCTGCCAGGCTCCTCTGTCCAGGGAATTCTCCAGGCAAGAATACTGGAGTGGGTTGCAATGCCCTTCCCCAGGGGATCTTCCTGACCCAGGGATCAAACCTGTGTCTCTCACATCTCCTGAATTGGCAGGTGGGTTCTTTAGCACTAGCGCCACTTGGGAAGCTCATCAATGTGGTAGAGTAACATTTTTGAGATATTAACTCATCTCACTCCTGGTAATCCTTCTCAGACCTTGTCTTCCCTTACTCTGTGTGGCCTGGGGTACAGGTGGCAGCCTAGAAATGCAAAAATGTAGAAGACACCTTGCCTTCCTTCCCAGAGAGGAAACCACACAGCGTAGTCCTGGGTTTCCATGGTAACTTAAAGAGAAACTTTCATGGTGTCAGGAGCCCTTGATGGCAATTTAGGAGAAAGATGTCCTCAAATTCCTCACAGAAGGAACCCACCCAAGTGGCACTGACCTTGACTTCTGAATGGAAGGGTGTGTCTACATAGAAGCAACGGCTTCCATTAATACACTGTGGACCTTGGAGAAGCTTCTGCTGGAGCTTGCGCCTCTGTTGCCCTTGCAGACCTGGCTGATGTCAGCGCCACATGCTCCAGGAAAACTGGCCAGCAAGCTGATCTGATCCTGGCAGGCTTCCAGGAGCCACGGCTTCTGGTGGGTTCCTGACCCCAGGGACAGCCCGGCGGCCTCTCCCAGGGGCTCTTCCATTAACCAGCCCCATTATCCCACAAAGCGCAGCCTCAGCCCTGGGCCATGTGGACACTGCCATCCGTGCCACCCCAAGGGAGCATCCTCAGTGCGTCTGATGTGGTGAACGCTGCCCGGGGAAGCTAAGCACACCGCGTGGACACCCATGGAGGTCACGGCTCACCTCTACTTCTGCCGAGCTCCTGAGGAGGCTGAAAAGGCAGAGCAGGTTGCTGCTGGAAGGGCTGTGACCGAGGAGGGGTGTCAGAGTGAACGGAATCTGCACCTTTTTGAGATATTAACTCATCTCACTCCTGGTAATCCTTCTCAGACCTTGTCTTCCCTTACTCTGTGTGGCCTGGGGTACAGGTGGCAGCCTAGAAATGCAAAAATGTAGAAGACACCTTGCCTTCCTTCCCAGAGAGGAAACCACACAGCGTAGTCCTGGGTTTCCATGGTAACTTAAAGAGAAACTTTCATGGTGTCAGGAGCCCTTGATGGCAATTTAGGAGAAAGATGTCCTCAAATTCCTCACAGAAGGAACCCACCCAAGTGGCACTGACCTTGACTTCTGAATGGAAGGGTGTGTCTACATAGAAGCAACGGCTTCCATTAATACACTGTGGACCTTGGAGAAGCTTCTGCTGGAGCTTGCGCCTCTGTTGCCCTTGCAGACCTGGCTGATGTCAGCGCCACATGCTCCAGGAAAACTGGCCAGCAAGCTGATCTGATCCTGGCAGGCTTCCAGGAGCCACGGCTTCTGGTGGGTTCCTGACCCCAGGGACAGCCCGGCGGCCTCTCCCAGGGGCTCTTCCATTAACCAGCCCCATTATCCCACAAAGCGCAGCCTCAGCCCTGGGCCATGTGGACACTGCCATCCGTGCCACCCCAAGGGAGCATCCTCAGTGCGTCTGATGTGGTGAACGCTGCCCGGGGAAGCTAAGCACACCGCGTGGACACCCATGGAGGTCATGGCTCACCTCTACTTCTGCCGAGCTCCTGAGGAGGCTGAAAAGGCAGAGCAGGTTGCTGCTGGAAGGGCTGTGACCGAGGAGGGGTGTCAGAGTGAACGGAATCTGCACCACCTCCCAACTGTATTGCTGCTCGGTCTGAGGTCGCAGACTGGTTCCACAGGCCCAGAGCCTCCTATGCTGGCTCGGTGTTTTCCCAGCAAGGACCAGAGTGCTCAGCCGGCCGATGAAGGTGGGACTGCAACTCTCGCCGCTCAGACTGCTGAATGGGGAGGGGAACGACCACAGATGGGTCTTAGCTGTTCTTCCTCAGATTCTTAAACAAAAAAAAATGGAAATAAGGTTGATGAAAATTAACACTTTCTTTAAAAAAAAAGTGTGGAAGGCAGAAAGAAGGAAGAGCTGCCTCCATCTCAGTTTCCCAAAGCCTGAACCCACTAAGAATACATTCAGTTCAGTCGGTTGTGTCCGACTCTTTGCCACTCTTTGCCACTCTTTGCAGCACGCCTGGGTTCCCTTGTCCATAACAAACTCCCAGAGCTTGCTCAAACTCAAGTCCATCGAGTTGGTGATGTCATCCAACCATCTCATTATGTGCCTCCAAAGCTAACCTGAAGGTACAGGGAGTTCCTCGAAGGAAAAATCCTCAAAGGTGAAAATGGTTTTCCCTCTCTGCTGCTGCTGCTGAAGTCGCTTCAGTCGTGTCCGACTCTGTGCAACCCCATAGACGGCAGCCCACCAGGCTCCCCCGTCCCTGGGATTCTCCAGGCAAGAACACTGGAGTGGGTTGCCATTTCCTTCTCCAATGCATGGAAGTGAAAAGTGAAAGTAAAGTCGCTTAGTCATGTCCGACTCTTAGCGACCGCATGGACTGCAGCCCACCAGGCTCCTCCATCCATGGGATTTTCCAGGCCAGAGTACTGGAGTGGGGTGCCATTGCTTTCTCCATTTCCCTCTCTAGTGTCTTTAAAAAGCATTCCCCAGGACTGGAAGTAGAGTCCCAGGATGGCTGCTCTGACCATTTTACTGGACAGAGTCAGTCCTAGAAGTTGAGACCCTAGAGAGGGTCGGCAGCCTGGACTGGGCTATGGCATAGGGAACTCACTGCTGTGTCTCTGCTCAGCAAAGACAGCCTTGAACCCGAGGGGCTGTGGGCAGGCTGAGTATACACCTCAGAGGGGACCTTCACTGACTCATGACTCAAGGACTGAATTTCCTCTAGCCTCCCTCAACACTTGTCAGATTCAACCAGTGGAGTTACACCACCACCCTGGAAATAAGGGGAGAGGAATCAGAATAAATGGAAAATATGTTTCTGACCATCAGGTGGAAATTAAAACTTATAGAAGAAATATTTAAATCTATATTTTTTAGACCACTGCATTTGTGGACGAGACTAAGTCTGGTGACAGTAGCCTGAACCCACGTCAAAGATGCCAGCCTGGGAGCTTCCCTTGTGGTCCAGTGGTTGAAACTCTAGGCTCCAATGCACAGGACTTGGGTTTGATTGCTGGTCAGGGAACTAGATCCCATGTGCAATTAAAGATCTCGCATGCCACAATTAAAGATCTCACATGCCACAACTAAAAAAAAAGTTGCAATGCCACATGCTGCAACAAAGACCCAGCACAGTCAAATAAATAAAAATAAGTATTTTTTTAAAAAAAGATGCCAGCCCAGCAGAGTGTCCTCTAGGATGGCCAGTGGCTGGACCCAGAGAGGAAGAATAGGAGAATCTAGCAAAGGAAAAACATCTCTGCTGAAAACAGAGTCATTCTGATCAAACTGGCTGAGGCTCCTTTGTGAGGAGGGATGGGGACGTGGAAAGCACTCTGGTAAATTATGTACTATCTTGGCTTCACATTCCAAAACATGGGTCAGTTGTTTCAAGCAAATCTCAGCAGCTTAATAAAAGACACGAGTTCAACAGAGAGGTCTTCCAGGGTTGCTGTCTCGCACCCAGAACCAGGTGGATTCTGCTTGCCTAACTGGAGCCATGATCCTGGTGTCCACCGCGCGTGCCGCGAGCCTCGCTGTGTGGTGGGGGTCGGGGGGAGCCTCGCTGTGTGGTGAGGCGTGCCGCCCCAGCCTGGACTGGAGTCATGATCCCGGTGTGCACTGCAGGTACCGCAGGGCGGGGAGCCTCGCTGCATGGTGAGGCATGCCGCCCCAGCCTGGTTTACTGGGACTGGCTTTGTTGCCTGGCACGTTGCAGGTGCTCCATCCGTGTTAATGACTGGATGAATGTCGGAGCTTCTGTGGAGTTTCTGCCTGCCCCTGCTCGCTCCAGGAGAATAGAGTTGCCCTTCTGCAGCCAGGCCCTCAGGATACAGAGATGCTGGGGATGGTTCTATTCCGGATGCCTAAGGGACTGTCCAATGACTCATCCCCCAGGGCTGAGGCAGACGAGATGGTGCCCTATTCTGAAAGCCTTTCTCCCCCAGCTCTTGCCCAGGCACCCTGTTTTATAGGCCTATGGACGTTCTTCCCTCACTAATCTGTAATCACTAAAGTATGGCAGTTGGATCCCCAGCACAATGCCTGGCAAATGTTTGAGGAATTAAATGATAACATACTAAGATCAGGCCAGACGAGCCCTGCCCATCAAGGCCAGGCAGCGCTACCCAGCCTGAGCTCAGCATCATCAAGTGGCAGTGAATTGATCATCTCTGAACTGGGCTACTTTTCACAAGGTGCTTGCACTGCCAGTAACCTCCATTGGTGAAGTCTTTGAATTTTCAGTAGGAAACATCTTTGTCAAGTGGGCCAAACCTGGCTGACATTCCCAGATGCTCAGGCCAGAGCAGCAGGCTCTTTGCAGTCCCTCTCCTCTACCAAGCACTATGGTGCCATAAGTGGGAAGGAAAAGAGAGGGGAGGTGAGGATCTCGTAACTGTCCTCCAGGGATGCCTGAGGCTGAGAGAGAACCATGGAGCCCAGCAGACTGCAGCCAAACAGATGCTACCTCCTGAAGCTTGTCTGGAGCCTGGAACAGGGATCTTCCCGGTCCATGGGCCAGTCCCTGGGGAATGGGATGATGCGCAGGTGCCCCCTGGTGGTCTTCCTACAAACTGCAAGGCTTCGAAAGCAGGGTCGTCTCCAGTGGAGAATGGTGTGTCCACACCCAGAGGAACAGCATCACCTGTTAGGGAAAGAAAAGAATCAATCGGGGGCCGCGGAGCCGCGGTGCCTTAATTAAGTGCCTGACATCGAGGGATGTCTTCTTAGTGAGTCTATGCCCAGTTAGTCTATGTGGATTGATTTTGTGATTACATCCTGAAGCCCGGCCGCCAGGAGGCTTGATAAAATCTTTACATCTACATTAATCAGGGAATCCAGGTAAGAACCACTGACCGCTTGCCAGATGCGCCCAGTAGATGAAGGCCTCCACTGAGGAGGTCAGTGTTTCCAGAGTCAACATTAATTGTCAGGTTCGGTAGTTAAAACGGGCAGAGCAGTGCGAATAGGGAGGGAGGGAGGTGTGGCCTTGCCTGGAGAACTTATGGAGAAGCCATCAAAGCCAGGTGCCTGGGAGGAGCCAGGGTCTCCACTCCCAAGCTCTCAGCAGCAGGGAGACCCCCCCACCGCAGCAGTGGGGGGAGGGGCTCCAGACCAGGCAGCGGCCCATTGACTCTGAAAGAGCTTCAGGACTTTCCCAAAGACACGGGATCGTTTCACAGATTAGGACCCGTCCTAAGGGGTAACCCAAAGTTCTTTCTTTCCCATACATAGATGAATCATCCTGTTAAGTTCTGAATCTTTTTACAGTTCATGCACCAGGTAGTTAAGTGTTAAGTTGATGAGTTTAACCAAAGGGGTTTTAGAATGCAAAGGCATTTCATGGTCCAAAGGTAGACAAGACATTTGGGAAGATTTTTCTTACCATTAAACAAATGGATTTTAAAACTAAGGACTTCATACCTCGAGTTCTGTTCAAGAACCTGGAGGGACCAAACTCAGTCCAGAGCCCAAACACTCATGTAGTTTGAACTGTTTCATCTCAGAATTACAGCTTGTACTTCCACAGTTCTTTTGCTTATGCCTCTAGAAGTTTCCAACGGTGTTGTTTATACAGTATAGCTAAGAGTTTTGCTTTTTGGAAAAGCACGCTCTTGTTAACCAAAGGTTTTAAAACATGAGCTAAATGTGCTCCATTTATTATCATAGTCACACACCCATTTAATGGATGATTATGTTGAGGATCTTGCTGGATGGTTCATGAAAGGGAGTTAGAACAAAGAGAACCTGGCTTTCCTCTATCAGTTTACATGGAAGATGCACGTTTCATCAAGTGTGTGCCTTACCCAGGGCCCTTGAAGTCAGGGCTGCAGCAAACGTCCTTTCTTCTGGCTTCTTGGAAAAGGCAGGCCTTGAGAAGTGATTTCTGAGAAAAGCAATACCCCTCAATGAAAAACTGGCCATAAAACATGAAAGAGAAATTCCCTTCCTTTCCCCAACAGCAATGCGTCTTCTACTGTATCCTGCCTTCTAAAGGCTTCAAACAGTGAAAGAGCCGAATTTGAAACATTCACCGCATTAAGGCACAATTGAGCTTAGCCAGGATCTTTATGGGTCTTATAAATATTTATACTTAATAACATCTGGGCGAGCCTTAGCTTCGAAGCTCATGTTTGCAGAACGAGTCTTTTTTTTTTTTAATGAGAAATGAGGTTGAGGAGGACACCTTTACTTTGGTATTTTACAGTTTTCATATTCGTTTCTCTTAGCAGAGCTCACAAGAGCCAAGCCAGGGTCTGTTTGATTTATTCATTTTATTACTAATCAAGAGGCAGAAAGTGAAGCCGGGAGAAAGGGGGCGAGTGGAAGGTGGGAGCTCTCCCAGGACCGGCTCACACAGCTGAGGGTTGCACAATTATCTACAAATGTCAGGGCCCCAAATCCACTTTTGCCTGAATTATATGATCGACTGTCCCAAAGGCCCCGAATTTCCTCTAAATAATTGCACAATATTCTTACTTCGTTGTAGCTGAGGAGGCGTAGTCATGGGAGTAGAGAAATGTTGACCTCTTCAGGTTCTCCAAAAGCTTTTCAAGGAGTGATTTATCATTTTTGGACAGGTCAGCATCAGCCGTGTTTCATAGGCAGAGAGAAAGTACGGCTTTCAAATTCAAGGACCAGAAATGAGTGGATACAAATGAAGTCCCCCTCAGTTTTCTGCGCCAAGAGAAAGGGTTTTAAAACTCGCCGGTGTTTGGATTGGAAATGGGTTTGTGCTCTTAATCAGATCCAGTGCTTGAAAGTGTTGTAGACATTTCACTTCCCGCAAAGCAAGGAATCTTGCTCTGAAGACTGATTAGAAGGACCTAGAAAGAGATTTCCTTTCCCATATCATCTCTTGTTTATACCTCAATAAAACCTGGGGTTTCGGGTGGAGAGAGGCAGAGCTTTCTTGCTGGCCCTGAAATGTTTACCATACTGCCCTTTCAAATACCCCTGGAGCAAAAAATGGCAATGCGATTTATGTTGCAAGGGGCTCTCCAGCCAGGATGGATGCTGCAGAAAAAGCAAGTGAAAACTAGAAGGGATCGACATGTCAGTAAAGTAAGGAATTGAAATGTTAGTGTTTCTTGCTGAAAGGGTTAGCTGTCAACTTGAAAAATAATTAAATGCTAAGTGCTGTCAATGAATTTGAAAGATTTGCCTCAGGTAAACCAAAATGCAGGTAACTGATACATACACACAACAAATACACAAAGAGAGAGTCAAAGGTAGAGGATATTTTGATGTAGAGAAGTAAACTGACTTACGCAAGGTCACTAAGGCATTCCATTCTCCAATTTGTTCCATAAAGTGACTCCATGACTACGGTCCTCTGATCATCAATACGGACATGGCATTGCCTTGAATTAGTTCCATAGGCGTTTCTTCTTATTTTCTGCTCAGATATGAATGCAAGTGCAAAACTTTTAACAATTCCATTCTGGGCGCTGGCCTGATTTTCAAACGCTCAGTTCCCTCTGGGTTCACATCATCTCCTTTGAAAGAAGAGATAGGCCTCTACTCTATTATTAGAAGCAAATGGTTTGAGAAAGCGATTTTCCCCCACCCTCCTCTTGTCATCCAAAATGTGGCAGAAAGTGAGAGTGAAACAGAAGATAAGAGTCCCACTCCCTGACTTAGATGTTGGTTTTTGTCCAGACGTAGAAGACGCCTTCAGAACGAGATAGCAGGTAGAATTACACTTTGTTTTCCTAATGATACAGGCACCATAATAACCTTAGAAAAGTAATCCTCAACATGATACCCATAGGAATATTTCTAATAAGTAACTCGGAATCATATAATATTCCTGCTGTGGTGTGGCCCAAGGGAACCGTGAGATTAGATTTATTTTCTCGTGTTCTTCTAAATGAGGCCAAGAGGCAGGAAGAGGGGCATCGCCTACTTAATACTAATACTCTGACATTGTGTGACTATGTTCTTAGGCCCACATCCAAATGGTCCTCGGACTGAGAGAAACTGAAGGTGAAAGCTGAGAACCATCAATCTCTGATGCAGAACTTTTTTCAGATGCTTTCTGAAAACTGAATATGCACGCACTGACAAGTGCGTCCTGGGATTTCTACAGGCTGGGGACTCCCGGAACCCCAGGGGGAATCCACAAAATCTAGCTCTTGAAACAGAGACTCAAGTTCCAGAAATAACACAAATTATTTTGCTTAGAACAGTTAAAAGAAAGCTAATGTTACTTTAATTTGGGGATTCTACAAAATTCAGTATGCAATGGAGAAAAAAGGATAGAAAAGACTTCAATCAATAATTTTAACTATCATGAAAAGATAATATTGGTAAAATAGTAGCACACAGCATCTGGCTGAGAAAAGAGAGATTAATATTTTAATTTTAAATTATTTATTTTCGACTGTGCTAAGTCTTCGTTGCTGTGCGGGCTTTCCTCTCATCGTAGTCAGCGGGTCTTTTTGTCGTGGTGTGCGGGCTTCTCATTGCAGTGGCTTCTCTTGTTGCAAAGCATGGGCTGCTAGGGCCCTCGAGCTTTCATAGTTGCAGTGCGTGCGGTCAGTAGCTGTGGCTCCCAGGCTCCGGAGCACAGGCTCAATAGTTGTGTTGCACGTGGTGTTGCGCAACATGTGGGATCCTCCTGGATCGGGGATTGAACTCATGTCCTGCATTGGCAGGTGGATTCTTTACCGCTGAGCCACCAGGGAGGCCCTAACATTTTCCTCTAAATGGAATAGGAACCCTTTTAAATCTTGACTCTTCTGTTGGACACACCCCCTTAGTGACAGCCACCATTGATTGGGTACTTACTAGATATCAGGCACTGAAATAGGTGCTTACAAGCATTACCTTGGTTAATCCACATGAAGGAGGAGTTATTATTCCCATTTTCCAAATAGGAAAGTTGAGGTTCAGAGAGGCCCCAAATCATACAGTTGATGAATGAAGAAGCCAGGATCCAAACGCAGGGCTGTGATCCTATCACAATGCATCATTTTAATAATTCAAGGCCCCTCCTGTACCAAAAACAGAACTAGCACATAAGTCATCCAGGGAAAAGTCAGTTTTTCTCTGGGAAAACCTCAGGTGATCAGCCACCTGGAAACCCCCCTCTAATCTAGAACTGGCCTCGAAATGTTTACCAAAACACATATTTCCAAAGTATTGTCAGAATTTGATAAGGAAGAGTGACAAAGCATGTGATCATCCTGAATTGTGCCCAGAACGTGAACCTTAAGGCCAAGGGAAGGCTGTTCACACCAGATTGAGCTCAGGCTGAAAAAGCAACAGAAGAGAGGTCTGTGATTAGGAACAACTAGTTCACTGAGAGAAAGCAGAGGGGAGCCTTCCTGACAAGCCTGGGTGCCAAGACCAATATTATCTTATATTAAAAAATAGTTGAGGCTGATACAAGGCTTTTGCAGATCCAAATTCACCACGACCAGAAGAACTGGGGAGGGTGAGAGGGGTGGGGAAGAGAGGACCACCACCCCTTTTCAGTAGCCTGGCGAAGGAGGAGACAGAAGCAAGTGAAATTCAATATCCCAGAAGTTAGAGCCCTGTGCTTGTCGAGGACAAAAGAAAACACACCTCACCGGGTAGAATAACAAAGAGAGCGCTCTGCATTCAGAGTTTCGGGCCCTTCAAAGATCTTTGCAAATGGTACGGGGCTCCACAGCTGTACACCTGTGAGGCATCGTTTGTGCCGGCTGCTCTGTGGAGTGGAGCTGGTCCTGACAATGGTGAGAAAGCACCAACATAATGGTCGCCTTCCCGCCCTCAGAGGGATTAGGCTCCAAAGCCACCTGGGAAGAGAACAACGCAGGCCTGGCAGGCGGCCCGCAGCCTGGGTGGGGCAGTTCCCTGTGGGCTCCTGGTTTCCCTCTATATTCATTGGTTGCCGAGTAACTAAGGGTAGGTGGGTATGGTTGACAGATTTTTTTTTTTTTTTTTTTAATAGAGGACTGGTTTTCAGAGAATGAGAATGTCCTAAAGCAATGACCCGTGAACTTTTTGGCTTACATTCCTTTTAAAGTAATTTTGAAAAACTTTGTAACCCCACCCATATTATGCAGTTGACCTCTGAGTTCTTCATCATAAGTTTTTCATCATAAGTAATTGCAAAGTAATTGCAAAGGATGTAACTTCTGGCAGATTGTACAATTTGACAATGCAAAATATAGCTCTTAGTAACTCTCTTGAATATGTCCAACTGAATGATTTAATGTCCACCAGCATTCATTTTAAAATACAAGTACTGACACTTCTCTTCAACTTTGCATTTCCATTCTACTTCTCTTTAAGAACTATCCAAGTTAATTATATTTTTGTGCTTGTGTTTTACGACAGCTCTTTCACATATTTCTGTGATAAATATATATGTGTGTGTATATATGTATATTTTCAAGTTTATAGGTTTCAACATTTTCTTCTGAATTGAGGTATTATTATAATTGTTAATAAATAATTGACCACAACAATATGGGGCTTCCTAGGTTGCTCAGTGGTAAAGAATGCGCCTGCCAATGCAGAGCCAAAGGAGACTCAGCTTCACTCCCTGGGTTGGGAAGATCTCCTGAAGGAGGAAATGGCAACCCACTTCCGTATTCTTGCCTGGAGAATCCCATGGACAGAGGAGCGTGGTGGACTGTCGTCCGTGGGGTCGCAAAGAGTCAGACACAACTGACCACACATGCACAGAAATGTAAAGATTTGCAAATTTTGAAAAATAATTATAAGCATAAAGCTCTAAAGGTTTACTGAATTTATGCATTAATAGGATGGGAGGGCATTTATATGTCTTTCATTGTTTCTTTGTTTGGTGCCCTGGAGGTTTTTACACCTGGAGAAATACAGCATAGTAAATTTTGAGGGTTGTGGATTGTTTTTTATTTTATTTTTATTTTATAAAATAGAGGAAGGCATATGGTGGCAGTGGAAATGGCAAAGGATAAAACAAAGACTTGTCCTCAGGCCAATCTCTCAGGAGAGAACTCATGGAAGTTGAGTTGGAGATTGAAATCACCCACATGCAGGTAGCAGAAGGAAAGGCCGTGGTAGAGGGTCAGACTGGGACCTGCGCTTCAGTTTGAAGGTGACTGTCTTCAGTGGCGCTCTGGGCACTGTCATCTCCTCTTTCTGGGGGGCAGAATCAGGGAAGCCATCCGAAACCTTGGGGTCCCAGGAGAAAGCGGAGATGTTGCAGGCTCCAGCTCCGCCACTGGTTAGCTGTGTGACTGTGGTGAGGAAGGACCCTCTCTGGCCCTCAGCCCCTCCTCTTTACAGCGAATGCACAGAAGCTGCTTCTCCCACAGGGCTGCTGGAAGGCTCATGTGGCTCAAACAGGCACAGTAGATGTTGAAAGTGGCTGCTCGGGGCTTATCAGTTTCCTTTCCTGCGACAGAAATAACGATGCGTTAGATTTAGCTGTGTGGACATGTGTTATGGTCTCTGTAATTCTTACGGACGAAACACACCAAGACAGTCTTCGGCCGTAGTGAACTCAGAGTCAGGACTGCCGGAAAAAGAATCGGCGCTTTGTGCGTCTTCATTCCTCGATCTGCCCCTTCTCTCCGGGGTTTTCCTTCCTCTTCTCCCTGTGCCTTCTTAGTCCTTAGGAAGACCCTACCCCAGGCTGCAGAGGGCCCTTGTTGGGTAGACGCAGCGCAGTATGGTCAGGCTTGCAGTATGGTCTTCGTGGCAGCCCAACTATTTGGGTCTCAAGTTCAGCTGAAAAGGCATTTGGAGCCCTGCAGCCCTGTCTGCATTTGGAGGCTTGGAGGAGCTCCCCTTTGGCTGAGAGGAAGCTTAGCTTTGGCAGCCTGGCGAGGATAGCTCAAGACCATGGACTATGGCATCAGACTAATGCAGTTTCAAATCCTAGCTCCCTCACTTACTGGCTAACTAGTCACTTACTACCTGGGTACTCTTGGTAGGCCATTTAACCCTTCTCAGGCCAAGTTAACGTGTTGATAAAATGTAGTTGGTAATGACACTTACTTATTGTGTTTAGAGACTTTAATGAAATATTGCACATTAAACAATTACATCAGGTGGCTAAAGTATTGGAGCTTCAGCTTCAGCATCAGTCCTCCCAATGAATATTCAGGACTGATTTCCTTTAGGATGGACTGGTTTACATAAGCAGATATATCTGTTGTCATTAATCCAATATACCCCAAATGTTATTTCAGCGTGTGATCAATATAAAAATTATTAATGAGGCCTTTTACGTTTGTGCTCAATCTTTGAAATCCATGACGCTTTATGCTCGTAGACCGGCTCAGTCCACACCGGCCCCCTGTCAAGCGCTCAGTGGCCACGTGTGGCTGCACCGTAGCCCTCACAGACCTACAACACTTGCTGGCACGTGGCAGATGCCTGCACAGAATTAAGAAGTACAGCTAAATCAGAGTCTCTGTGTTTCCTGGGACTGCAGTAACCAATCACCAGAATTTTGGTGGCTTAAAGCAATAGAAACATATCCTCTCCTGGTTCTGGAGGTTAGAAGTTCAAGATCAAGGTGTCCACGGGGTTGGTCCCTTTCAGAGGCTCACAGGGATAATCCCCTCATGCCTTTCTCCCAGCTTTTCCCCATCTCCTTGGGATTTCTTGACTTGTAGACCCACCAGTACAATCTCTGCTTCTGCCTTCTGTGTCTCTCTGGGTCCTTTTCTGTTTCTTATAAGGACTCGGGGTCTCCTCTAGTCCGGGATGATCTCGCCTTGATCCTTACCATCATTACATCTGCAGAGATCCTTCTCCAAACAAGTTCACTTTCTGAGCTCCTAAATAGACATACATTTTGGAGGGGCATTACTCAGTCCACTATGGGAGCCTAGACATTTATATTTTTAACAGCTCCCAGCTGATTGCTCTATGCACTGTGGCTTAAGGAAGCCCACAATATCACCTCATTGAATTCTTAACAACCTTGCAGGGTTGAATTACCATCTTACTTTTACCCAAGAGAAATCTAAAGTCGTGAACTTAAGTAATTTGCCCAAGTTCTCGAAGCTGGTAAATAGCAGAGCTCAAGCTCAAACTCCAGTCTATATGACTCTAAAGTCCATAGTCTTAAAACATGTATTCAACCCAATCTCATGTGTTCAACGTCTGTGGATTTCTGTTAGGTTCCCTAAATGAAAGTCCTTTGTAAAAATACTTCCTCTTTCATATTTCTAGTCTTTGAGTCAGTGGCTTGACATCACTATGCATTTTTCATATTTGATCAGAATAATGTATTCTGTATGAGAACCATCTTTAAGATTGTGCAAAAGACATTACCATGGTTAGAAATGGCTAAGAAAAGGATTTGCTTTCATTTTAAGGCTGAGGAGACTGTGAAGGAAGCAGGGACTAAGTTCAGTAATACATGTGGCATTTGAAAACCATCATCAGATCTGGGAGCAGTGTGTCCAGAGGTGGAAATAGCTCCTGGAAAGAGCTTATGAAGAACTGTGTGGGAGAGGCACCCCGTACTCCCAGGAAGGAACTCAGGATTACTCCAAAAGGAACTTTTCTTTATACAAAGGAATGATCCTCCCCTCCAAAGTGCGTGTTCTCTACTTAATAGCAGAGACTCAGAGGACAACTAGGAAAGTGATTCCAGACACTTCTGCTTGCAGGAGGGTGACCTGGCAAAAAGTGCTCAGTGGGGAGATGGGGATGTCTCATTTTTCACGTACATGTGAGAGTAAACACAGCTCTCTTCATCTTTTCTTTCCAGGTTTTTATTTTCCAAAATAAGTAGAACCACCTAGCTTCCTGTACTGGTATCTGGAGTCCCCACTGCAATGGGAAGGACAGGGCCAAGGGTCAGGTCAGGGTTGTCTCTTGGTGAACTGGAAGCCTGTCACCAGCCCTCTGCCAAGTGGCTTTAGCTGAGCACAGTGGCATCACAGTGTCCATTGTCTCTGGCCCTTCCTGGGCCTGACCACTGGGACCTGGGTGTCACTGACCTGGAGACACAGTTTCCAGCTGGGAAGAAATCCCTTTACTGAAATTGGAAGAATGATTTTCCAGGCCTGGACCTGGTGTCTAAAGACTTGGCATTTGCTTCAAATTTGCTGGAAAGGCCTGGAGAAGATGTTGATTCTCTGCCTCTACCGTGGCAGTGCAGAAGGCCCTGGGCGCCCCTCATACATATTTGCTGTGGTTAAAAAAAAAAGCACAAAAGCAAAACCAAAAAAAACAAAAAACAGCAGCAACAAAAAAAACTCAAACCCAAATTTGAGCAAAACCCAGCTTGTTACACTACTGCCTGGGTAAACCAAAACTACAGGATTGTGGCTGCACTGGAAAGCGTCCCTCTTGTGGTCTAGAATGTGGATTCTTGTTTGCTTTTCTAACAGCCCCTTGCTCTGAGCCATACAAGTTCTGCATGCCTGCCTCATGGACTGAATGTGCGCCTTTCCTCCAAAACTTAAATGTTGAAAGCTTAACCTCAGTGTGGCTGAGTTTAGAGATGGGACTTCTAAGGAAGTAATTGGATTCAACGAGGTCATAGAGTGGGGCCTGGAGCCAACAGAATTAGTGTCCTTATAACGAGAGACGCCACACTGCGTGCTCTCTCTCATTCTTTCTGTCTCCATGCACATGTGCGTGCGCTGAGGCGCAGTCACAGTCAAGTGAGCACACAGGAGGTAGCCATGTGCAGCCCAAGGGGAGAGCCCTCACCAGACATCAGCCCTGGCTGTTGTTCAGTTGCTAAGTCATGTCCAGCTCTCTGTGACTCCATGGACTGCAGCACACCAGGCTTCCCATCCTTCACTATCTCCCAGAGCTTGCTCAAACTCATGTCCATTGATGAGTGATGCCATCCAACCATTTCATCCTCTCTCGTCCCCTTCTTCTCCTGCCTTCAGTCTTTCCCCATCAGGGTCTTTTCAAATGAGTCAGCTCTTCGCATCAGGTGACCAAAGTATTGGAGTTTCAGCTTCAGCATCAGTCCTTCCAATGAATATTCAGAATTGATTTTCTTTAGGATTGACTAGTTTGATCTCCTTGCTGTCCAAGGGGCTCTCAAGAGTCTTCTCCAGCACCATGATTCGAAAGCATCAGTTCTTAGGCACTCAGTCTTCTTTATGGTCCAATTCTCACATCTGTACATGACTACTGGAAAAACCATAGCTTTGACTATACAAACCTTTGTTGGCAAAGTGATATCTCTGCTTTTTAATACACTGCCTAGGTTTATCATAGCTTTTCTTCCAAGAAGCAAGCGTCTTTTAATTTCATGGCTGCAGTCACCATCTGCAGTGATTTTGGAGCCCAAGAAAATAAAATCTGCCACTGTTTCCACTTTGCCCCCATCTATTTGTAATGAAGCAGTGGGACTGTATGCCGTGATCTTAATTTTTGCAATGTTGAGTTTTAAACCAGCTTTGTCTCTCTCCTCTTTCACCCTCATTAAGAGGCTGTTTTTTCCCTCTTTACTTTTGACCATAAGAGTGGTATCATCTGCGTATCAAAGGCTGTTGATATTTCTCCTGGCAATCTTGATTCCAGGATTGTGCTTCATCCAGTCTGACATTTTGTATGATGTACTCTGCATAGAAGTTGAATAAGCAGGATGACAATATACAGCCTTGACGTACTCCTTTTCCAATTTTGAACCAGTGTGCTGTTCCCTGTCTGTTTCTAACGGTTGCTTCTTGACCACACCCTCTTGGCAATTTAATCTTGGACTTTCCAGAAAGTCCAAGAAAATACATTTCTGAGAAATAGACATATTTTTATTTTGAAAACAATTTCTGTTGTAAAGCTCCCCCTTTAACTGTGTGGATCACAACAAACTGTGGGGAATTCTTAAGGAGATGGGAATATCGGACCACCCTACCTGCCTCCTGGGAAACCTGTAAGACTGAATGCCAAAAAATTGATGGCCTTCAAACTGCAGTGCTAGAGAAGACTGTTGAGAGTCCCTTGAATAGCAAGGAGATCCAACCAGTCCATCCTAAAGGAAATCAACCCTGAATATTCATTTGAAGGACTGATGCTGAAGTTGAAGCTCCAATACTTTGGCCACCTGATGCGAAGAGCCGACTCACTGGAAAAGATCCTGATGCTGGGAAAGATTGAAGGCAGGAGGAGAAGGGGACGACAGGATGAGATGGTTGGATGGCATCACCGACTCGATGGACATGAGTTTGAGCAAGCTCCAGGAGTTGGTGATGGACAGGGAGGCCTGGCATGCTGCAGTCCATGGGGTTACAAAGAGTCAGACGCGACTGAACCGAACTGAACTGAGGGAACTTCTGAGAAGGGCCAGGCCAAGAGTGGGAGCCCAGAGGCAGGGAACTGGATTCTCAGAGCATCCCTGGGGCACCCTGAGGGACTCTGGGAAATAGTGAAGGACAGGGAAGCCTGGTGTGCTGCAGTCCATGGGGTCACAAAGAATCAGACCTGACTTAGTGACTGAACAACAGCAACAGCAGCAAAGCTCCCCAGTCCATGGAACTGCAGAGGAATCCACTCTGAGAAACAAGGCCGGCAGGAGGGCGGGGTGCAGAGCAGGCTCCGGCTTTCACGTCTCCTTCCCGACCTGCTTCAGTCTCAGTTTCCTTCTAGGTGAAACAGTGTTTGCAAGGTTGCCAACGTAACCCCCAAACAAGCGAGACTCCCACGGTGGGGGGCCCCTTTGGGATGAGGCTTTCTTCCTCGGAAACTTAATCCCTCTTTGACTCTGCTCAGTGAGAGGGGAGACGTGGATCTTGACTTCCCATGCGAGTTCTGAAACCCTGAGAAGATGGCTTCTCTTGTCAGGCTGGCATGATTTTAGTTCTCTATAGACTTACGTGTCAGTTAAGGGTATAGAATGTTCTCTCAGGTCCTTTCCAGCTCTAAACCCAGCTTTTCACTGTCACTGTTTCTTATTATTATTCGTCTTTATAAGATATATAATTTTTTAAGGAAAAACGACGACAACGACAACAACAAACCCAAAACCAGCCAGAGAAGAATAGAGCTTTCCTGTATTATGAAGGAAATATGTGCATATGGGTGTGTAGAATGGTTCAGAATGGTTCATTCTGTTACACGGTCTGCTGGGTATAGGGAATACAAAGACAGAAGGTCCCTACTTTCAACGGTTTAGAATACACTGGAAAACATTCAAGTAATTGGTCTTCCTTTTTATTTTAAGCTCAAAAAGAAAAAACAAAATACAGTGATGACCTGTTCTCCTACCATTCCCTACCTCATTTATAGAGCATGCCTCATGTTTCAAACCTCTGGGAAATAATAGCAACAGACGCCAAGTGTCTTTTAACAGAGCCGAGTATCTGGCTCAGGTTCTAAACACAGACAGGGGACACTTGTATTAAGTTAACACACATTAATATATGAGCTCATCTGATGCACGCAGTGAAGGTTCAAGATGGCAAATAGCTCTTACAGCTGCTAAACTCAGCAAAAGCTAATTGCCCTTTGGAACTGGACAAGGGTGGTGGCTGTAGGACATTGTGAAGGTTCTTAATGCCACAGAATTATATACTTGAAAGTGGTTAATTTTTATGCAAATGTCACTTCAATTAAAAAAAAAAAGCTGATCGTCACTTGGGCCTCTTGCTTGACGAAGATGCACTTCCATACCCGAGATTCAAGGTCTTCTGAGAATAACCTTAAATCAAAGCCGCGGGGTCATGTTTCCTATGAGAACGCACAGTAGAGATGAAAGCCATGGGCGTGAGCAGATGATTAGACCCAGAACCACGTTCTTAGCCCAGCAGGACCCTGACCTGCGCGCCTCACTGACACATCTGACGAGGTGAATAGGATTCCATAACTTTCTTTGCTATGGCTGTCTGCCTCCTCAGAGTTACTCTTTATTTAACTTTTGCCATATAATAGCGTATTTCACTCTTGCCTCATCACCCCTCCACCTAATCCGTAATGTTTCCTACATCTGAAATGCCTGGCAGTGTGCAGCGTAACATTGGTCTTACTATGCTGTGGTTGCCGTTTGCCCTTTGAGAGCCTCCTGAAAGTGCCTGTGAGTGGAATGCCTTATTTTCACACATAGGGACACACCTCCTTCTTCCTCTTGGATTCCTCCCAGCTGGGGGTTCAGCCTTAGTAATTTAATCACCCAGCTTCTTGGCTTGGTTTCCATGGCCTTGGTTACATCCTAATTTCCTTTCACCACACAGTGTATATTTTCTGGCCAACTGTCTTGTTTCTCCTCTTCTGTACAATTGTGGGACAACAATGGAAGGGCATGACTTCAAGCTCTTGTTTCTTTTCTTTGCGGGAATGTTCAGGCTCTCTTCTCAGCTCCCTGAACGCTGATTTCTTTCAGCAGCACTTGCACATCAGTGCTCACGGGGTGAGCCGTTCTCCTCTGTCTTGACTCCATCTTTACTGTTCACACTCTGATGTTTTGCATGTTGGTTGGTTCCCACCCTCAGGAATAATGGGGCTCTTTTTGGAAATTTGCATGTTTGTTTCTTTAATCTTTGTTCTTGTCGGCCCGCACAGATGCCCTGTGACTTTCAGTGGGCCCAAATGCATCGAGGTTGTCACTGCCCTTCAGTACACAAGCCACTGGACCTAGGGTTCACATCCTGACATGGTCACTTTCTGACTTTGGATTCTGGGCTCAGTTCTTAATAATTGTTTAGCAGTTTTGGGAATTCAGTAAAGTTGTGCCTAGGGGAAGACATATAGAACACACATCCAGGGGATAGTAGGTATGCCATAAGGGTTTGTTGGATTTAGAGTAAAATAATTTTCATCTCAGGAAATATTTTCTCTAATCTGAATCTCTGATTATAAAGACCCATTTAAGGGATTAAGAAAACAGTCATTCATTGTGGTGGGAACATAAACTGATACAACTTTTCCGGAGAGTGATTTGACCACATGTATATTAAAAATAGGTAAGCTCTCTGTCCCAGCAATTCCAATTGGAGGTATTTATACTAAGGAAATAGTTGATCTACCCAAAGATTTTACTGTTTACTTGAAACCATGTTTGTATTCATAATTTATTGAAAATATCTAAATGTTCATCAGTAGGTGATAATTAAAAAGATCATAGTATATCCATAAAAGGAGTAGTATACAGCTGTTTTTAAAAGGTACTGTAGAAGAATACTGAATGACAAGCACAATATGCATGACATTTTTTAAAAAACATTATTTATTTTTGGCTATGCTGGTCTCCATTGCTTTGTGCAGCTCTCTCTAGTTGTGGCGAGTGGGGGCTACTCTCTAGTTTTGGTGCTTGAACTTCTCATTGCAGTGGCTTCTCTTATTGCAAAGCATGGGCTCCAGGGCATGTGGGCTTCAGCAGCTGCAGCTCATGAGCTCAGTAGTTGCGACTCGTGGACTCTGGAGCTCAGGCTCAGTATTGTGGTGCATGGGCTTAGCAGCATGTGAGATCTTCCCAGGCCAGGGATCAAACTCGTGTCCCCTGCATTGGCAGGCAAATTCTTATCCACTGTGCCACCAGGGAAGTCCCTGCATGACATTTTCATTGAGAAATCAAGGTTAAAACACACTTGGATATTTAAGAGATAAAAAAATCAATCCTATCAATTTAAGAAGTAGAAAGTCTCTCTCTACCAACTTGCCGAATATGCTCTACCGGTGGCTGCTGCCACAGCAGACAGAAGTTCTGTCCTTCCAGTGGCTCAGGACAGAACTTCAGTGTCATTTTTTTATTGTCACAGCCAGTCTCAGTTATCATGATGTCCTTTGACCCTCTACCTTGAAGATCTACCCGGAACCTCAGCCTCACAGGAATCACAGCTATCATCCTAGTGCGGCCACTGCCGTCTCAGCTGAATTAGTGCAGCAGCATCTTCTCACTCATCTTCTTGGTATCACGCCTCACAGGTTACTTCCGACAGCAGTGGAGGGAACCTGTGAAGGCATTAAAACTCTTCACGGAGTGCCTCTGCTCACTGCTTCCCGTCTCACTCAGAGTCAAAGACACAGGAAATGGCCTGTACAGCCCTCCACGCCCTCGCCATTAGCTTTCGGATTGCATCTCTTACTCCTTTGCCCCTTGTCCTCCCCACCCCAACCACACTTCCCATTTCTTGAGCACACCAGCCAAACTCTTACTTCAGGGCTTTTCTGCTGGATGTTTACAGATATACCTGCATAGCTCCTTCCTCACCTACTTCCAGTTTTCGCTCAAACCTCAGCAAAGTCTCCTTTGACTGCTTTATTTAACATTCCATCATGTGTCCCTACTGCTGGCACGCTCCATCACCTTTACTAGTTTTATACTCTTCCCATTGTCTTATGACTTTCTATCATCTTTCATTGATTTGTGATGCATATTTTTTCTACAGTTAAACATCTATGAAATTGAGATGCAACTGACAATCACATATGTCTTCCAATGAGTTGTCAGCTGTTATCTTTCATAGTGGTGAATGAGATGATGGTGGACCTTACAATCAACAGTGAGGAATTGCTTGCAAAAAGTGATTGCGATTGGTTTCTCTTCCTTGTATCCATGCTTTTTGATGTGACTTTATAGCTCCTCTATTTTCTTACTCCCTGAAAGTTACCCAGTCCTGTGGACTGCTTTGGTTAACATATTGTTGCAGAAATGAGGGGCCAGTTCTGAGCCTGGTTCTGTGGCGGTCTGGTGTATATCCCGTCTCTCCTTTGGAATTCTGGCTCCAGTCCTATAAGCTGGCCTGCTGGGTGATGAGAAACAATCAGCCCAATTGCCTCCCCTGCCCCAACTGGCAGCCAGGAGAGCTCCCTTGCTGATAGGAAGCTGACCATGGATGCAGAAGTCATCTCAGAAGAGACCAGAAGTACCATTAGTTGAATCCAGACAAAATTATTCATCTCTGGAATGACCTAAAGAATGGCCTTTCCTTTGATCTGTTTTATTATGCAAACAGAGGTGATTGATACTGCTGGTGTCTGAGAGTAAGTGAAAAACAATGAATGATTTTCTTATTATGTTTATACTTATATGTATATTTCCCTCTAAGTAAAATACAAGTTTCAGGAGAGAGGGCTTTTCCACACCTTCATTTTAATTATGTGACCATCTCCTCTGCCTAAAGGGCTCAATAAATATTAGCTGAATGTCTTATATGTAGGTAAGTGCAGGATAATCCTCTTTATGTGAAAGACTAGTAGACACATGTTGAGGTCTTCATCGGGGTGGAATGTTCCCCCCTTCTTTTGCTTTGCTTATGATGTCCAAAATTCAGCAATAAACAAGCCTTCCTTTTATCTAAAAATCATTTTTGATATATTAATACTTAATCTTTGCAAGCAATAAAATTGTAACTCAACTAGCCACTACCCTTAGGGGTGATACCTCCTCACTGGCTTGGTGGGGTCTTATTTTTATGTTTCTGGCTTCAGGGGTTTCTGGTGTTAATAATGGGCTTCCCTGATGGCTCACAGGTAAAGAATACCCCTGCAATGCAGGAGACATAGGAGTTCAATCCCTGGATCAGGAAGATCCCCTGGCGGAGGAAATGGCAACCCCCTCCAGTATTCTTGCCTGAAAAACCCATGGACAGAATAACCTGGTGGGCCACAGTCTATGGGGTTGCAAAGAGTTGAACATGACTGAGCACACACACAAAACAAAAAAATGGTGCTACTAATACAGCCATTTTAACTGCCAGGAGAAAAGTACCAACCCTGAATAATTCCTTGTTTAGGGCTTGAGTCTTTTGAAATTGTTATCCAAAGATTATCCTAATCAACTACTTCAGTTCCAGATATGCTAACATTTAGTTAACATCTCTTCTTACCTGATCAGTACAGTTCTTATCTGCAGCTATTAGTACATCAAAATGGCATCAAAATGTTCGAGAATCAAGACACTGCCTATGTTGACTTCTCTGTACTCAGGGTAAAATTTTCTTGCTAGACATCCTTTCCACAAAACTTATTAAAAGTCAGATTTATGCTAACTAAATAAACAACCCCTTAAGTTGAAGAAGGTTGTAGGGTAACATTTCCACTATCTATTTGTTCATTACTGATGAATACTCATCACTGGCAAACTTTTAGCCAATGTATAGACACAGTAATTGTTGTTTCTTTATTTTAATGTAGAAAACTAGAGTATTTTATAACAATCTGAAAGCTTTCTCTTCTTCACTGACACCCCAGTTGCTTCATGAGGCATTCTTCCTCTCTGTCAGTCCATCCTTTTGCCCTAAAATATCTGTTAAGCATCTCTTCTTTTTAGACACAGTGCTAAGTGATACATAGAAAAACGTGGGTGAGAGGTTCTCCCAAGAAGCTCCAGTGTGGTGAGACAGGCCTGCAAACATATAATCGTCCTCTAGTGAGATGAGTGGAGAAGGCAATGGCACCCCACTCCAGTACTCTTGCCTGGAAAATCCCATGGATGGAGGAGCCTGGTAGGCTGCAGTCCATGGGGTCGCTGAGTCAGACACGACTGAGCGACTTCACTTTGACTTTTCACTTTCATGCATTGGAGAAGGAAATGGCAACCCACTCCAGTGTTCTTGCCTGGAGAATCCCAGGGATGGCGGAGCCCAGTGGGCTGCCATCTGTGGGGTCGCACAGAGTCGGACACGACTGAAGCGACTTAGCAGCAGCAGCAACAGTGAGATGAATGTTAATGATAAGTAGTAGTAAATATATAGTGGTGCCCAAAGCAGAGGTGACCCAGTTTAGTCACTGGGGTGGAGGTTAGTGAGGTTGGCACAGTCTTCACCAAGACTGAGATGCACTCATGGGGTCTTACGGGATGAGTAGAAATGGAGAAGAAGGTGTCGAGGAAGGGGAGTGTCACAAGCAGCAGGTGAGGCAGAAGAGAAAAGGGTCATAAAAAGTCTTAATTAAAAAAAACAACAACAAGATACGGTTGTTTTCGCTGAGAGCACTGGCATTTTGGTGTCCCTTGTCAGACCAGAGGGCCCAGGTGTCATGGACTTGGAGGACCAGCTGTGCAAAAGCCCCCTCACTTAGCAGGATTAGGAAGATCTGTCTCACTTCACATCTTACAGAATTTATTCTTTTTAATGTTCGTTTATTTTGTTTGGCTATGTCGGTCTTAGTCGCAGCACATGGCTTCTTTATTGTATCACGCAGCATCTTTTGTTGTGGCTCACGGACTCTCTAGTTGTGTTGCAAGGGGTTAGTTGCTCCACGGCATGTGGAGTCTTAGTTCCCCAACCAGGGATCAGACCTGAGTCCCCTGCATTGAAAAGCAGATTCTCTTCGATGCATACCTAGGAGTGGAATTGCTTGGTTCCATAATAACTTGTCCATATACACCTAGGAGTGGAATTGCTAGCCTTTCTTGGCTACCCTTGGTATCATGCAGGGATCCTTTTCCATTCTGCCATGACAGAGGGTTGAGAAATACTGCTAAGGATCCCTAATAACCTCTGCATTGCTAAATTCTACCAACATTAAAAATAAAGATTTTTAATTTACTCTCTACCCTTGGCTTTCACAATACAGCCCTCTCCTGGGTCTTGTCTGCTTCTCCAGCTGTTTCTCTGTCTCTTCTCTTATACATTTTCTCCTCTATCCAGCCACTGTAGGTTGGAACTCTTAAGTGCTCAGTCCTGGACCTTCTCCTCCTGCTCCACACTTGTCTCAGGCATTCTCATCCGTCAGTGGGTTCCCATGTAGGGATGCCTGAAGATTTATGTTTCCTCTGGGCTCCAGGCTAACATATCCTACAGCACACTCGAGGTCTTTTGGATGTGTCAGAGTCACCTCAAAAAGAACATGTCTACAATTAGGTTCAGCATCTACCTCCACTCCTTCAAGCTGGCTCTCTTCCAGAGTTTCCTAACTCAGGGAATCAGAGGGACCATTTTCCCTTCTGTAAGCCAGAAAATGGAAATTACCCCTAACAACTCTTGCTTAAACCCTTCATGGTCAAGTCCTGTTAAGAATTCCACTGCTGGGCATGCACACCGAGGAAACCAGAATTGAAAGAGACACATGTACCCCAATGTTTATTGCAGCACTGTTTATAATAGCCAGGACATGGAAGCAACCTAGATGTCCATCAGCTGACGAATGGATAAGAAAGCTGTGGTATATATACACAATGGAGTATTACTCAGCCATTAAAAAGAATACATTTGAATCAGTTCTAATGAGGTGGATAAAACTGGAGCCTATTATACAGAGTGAAGTAAGCCAGAAAGAAAAACACCAATACAGTATACTAACACATATATATGGTATTTAGAAAGATGATAACAATAACCCTGTATGTGAGACAGCAAGAGAGACACAGATGTATAGAACAGTCTTTTGGACTCTGTGGCAGAGGGAGAGGGTGGGATGATTTGGAAGAATGGCATTGAAACATGTATAATGTCACATAAGAAACGAATCGCCAGTCTAGGTTTGATGCAGGATACAGGATGCTTGGGGCTGGTGCACTGGGATGACCCATAGGGATGGTATGGGGAGGGAGGTGGGAGAGGGGTTCAGGATTGGGAACACGTGTACTCCTGTGGTGGATTCATGTTGATGTATGGCAAAACGAATACAGTATTGTAAAGTAAAATAAAATAAAAAAAAAAAAAAAAAGAATAGCTCCTAAATATCCAAGTCCCCTTCTCCACACTCACTACCAGAGTGAGTTTGTCTGTACTGCTTTCTGCCTGTCTTCTCAGCTCCACCTTCTTAAAGCTTGTACTGCTGCCAGAGTAATCTCTTCGAAATGAACATTTGATCCCATCACCACCTCCACCTCTTACTTAAAACCCGTCAGTTTCTCTGAGGAGAAAGATAAACCACCATTCTCCCTACAAGACCCACCAAGCCTGTCTCTCTCTCAGGCGTCTCTCACCTTTCTGCCTCCACACTGTCCGTTGGGTTAGCATGGTCACTTCCACCACTGAGGCTTTGCATAATCGTCTCAAAATGCTCTTTACCCTCTTCTTTGCTACTTAACTCTAACCCAGCCTTCTAATCTCACCTCACGACACCTTCCCTGACCTCCTGTCTCCATCAAATTTCCCTCTCAGATTCTCTCATTGTACCCCTATATAATACTCGTCACAGCTGAAACACTGCTTGTGCAATTATTTGATTAATGTTTATCCACCACTAGACTGTGAATTTCAAGAACCAGGGGGTTGATTTATTTGGTTTCCTATTATTATTTGGTTTCCTATTATTACTCAGTACCCCACACAATGGCTGGTGCATCATAGATGCTTACGAACTGTTTGTGGAGAGAATGAATGAGTGCCATCCTAAGAAGCTGGCTATTTATCCTGTGGGCATCATTGAAAGAATGCAAGCAGAAAAATAAGGTGATTTGAATTTTAAAAAGAAAACTCAGCAGTTTTAAGATAGGACAGACAGGGGTTTAAAGGACCAGTTTGAAACCTGTCACAATAGTACAACTGAAAATTAATGAGATCGTAAACCAAAGAAGTGCCGTGGGATTGACGAGCAGGAGATGGGCATGATGGTGCTTAGAAGGTAGAATCAATAGAACTTAGTGATTCAATGACACGGATGCCTGGTTGAAGGGGAGTGCCCACTCATCCAGGGTGTTCAGGGCATGAAACTTGTTGCAGCAAGAGAGAAAGTGAGCTCAGTTTTGGATCTGATTAAATTAGAGGTCCATGTGAGTCTTGCATGAGATATGAGATATCTACCAGGCGATCTGATATTTTCAGCCCTCTTCATGGTGGCTTCTTCTCATGCTGTTAACAAGGTCCCAGTTCATTCTTTTAAAAATCGAACGCTCTTGGAGCCTTATCACCCTTTCATTACTCCCGCTCTTAACAGAATATCCCTGAAAGGGCAGGGGACGCATGCTCTGTCTACATGTGCTTACCTCCTGTTTGTCCCTGTACTCTCTGCTCTCTTGGCGTTTCTGAAACTGCTTTCAGTAAGGCTCCCAGAAGCTAAATCTGAACCCCTGGAGACTGAATATACAGATGGACAATACCAGACCATACATAAAAACAGAACTTTGACCCGCAACCTTTAGCAAGAAGCCCAGGAAACCAATCCTGTACATACAATGAGCAACCCCAGGAAGCCAGCCTGTTATCCATCAGACTTGTTGGAAGCTTCAGATCGCCATCCCCAGGGACGGTTCAGGAAGTTAGGCCGTAACTTCTATGACAACCAGCCCCAGATGACCAGGACTTGATTCAGAACCAGAAGTTTCCCTATTTTCTTCCCCACCTGAGGGCGCCTTCCTCAGCCTTCTTCTCTACTTAAATTCTTAACTCTGCACAGCGGCGGCATCTGCTCTTAAAGGTTTTAAATACCACTTCTGGTCCACTCCCTCACCCCTGTGTGCAGCCCAGACTTGTTCTGCAGGTTGTCCCCTTCCACATGCACCACAGTCGCCCAAACTCATATATATATATATATATATATCCCGAAGCAAGCTGGTCTCCCACCCCAGCACACTCGCCCTATCATCTTCCCTCTGTTAATCAAGCCACACTCACCAGATCACCCCAGAGAAATAAGTAGATTCCACTGGTTGCTTTGGCCTCCTAAACACGTCCTTACTGCCTCTTCTTCATCCCTTTCACCACTGCCTGTGTCAGGACTTCACTATGTCTTCCTAAAATGTAGCCAGTCCCCTAATGATTTTTCAGTTGCCAAGCTTGTCCCCTTTCACACAAGCCTCTGCTCGTCTTTCATAAGCATACATCTCAGTATGCCACGCCCTACCCCAACCCTTCACTGCCTCTTGACTGTTTCATAAGGCATGTCAGCTCCCATGACAACTCAGAAATGGAACTTAATGTCCTAAGTAGACACGACACACTGTTGAGACCCTGAGCGTGTGCAGTGATGTGTGCCAGGTGGAGGGAAAGCTCTGATGACGCCCTCCTCACAGGTGACCTATGGTCTTAGCTTGGAGTCCTGATAGAACAGTCACAGCAAGTGGTTTGACGCCTGTGAAGAGATCTCTGCTCAGACAGCCGCCAGCCAGAGGGCCATGTTGGATTCAATTAGCTGTGGTTCATGAACTTGAGAATTCTCTTTCTTGGACGCCCTGGCTTCTACTTGGCTTTTAGGTATGGATGGAACCAAATAGAGGAAATAGATGCTTTCCCAGGAGCAGGGGAGTTTCAGACTCTCACCCTCAGAAGTTTTCATCAGCTGCACAGAATGAGTCCTTGCTTATGCTTACAAATGTGGCCCTTCCCCTCCTGTAACCGTATCACCAGATGAGGGTAAGGGGGACAGTGGGCTCCCCCCGACTCTCCAGAGACATGGCCAGGGTCCCAGCAGGCATCCTGTCAGCCAAAGCAACAGGAAGAAAGAAAGTCAATATTGGAGGGCAACGGCTGATTGTTAGAGCTGGGCTCAAGTGGAGGAAAGATAATGGTCTGGTGATTTCACACGTAAACATTTTTAAGATGCCAATAGCCAGCAGGCAGCTTTTCACATCAGATATCTGTGAAGAGCTGCGGAGTCAGGGGAAGGTGGGCAGACAGGGTTCTCTCACCTGAAGCTGAAAATATAGGAGCTCAGACTGGAGGAGAGGGTGTCTCATTTTCCAAGTGCCAGGTCGCACCTCCCTGATTTACGGCCAGACTTTGAAGCTGACTGCTCAAATCTAAAGTTACCGCAGCGGCCTCCTGTGCTGGGGGCAGAGGATGAAGTGGATGACAGTAAAGGAGAGTAAATAGAGCCCTCGGAGGCCGGCTCTGGCCAGGAGCTGGGCCCGTGTCCCGGCAGACTGTGAAGCCTGACGCTGTGTGAGTCGGGATCATCTTTACCGCGGTGATACAAAGGCAAACGCCTGGGACACTTAAGCTGCCTGCAGCGGGGAGCTGGCTGTGCTCTGTGATGTGGGCTCAAGTTTTAATCACCACACCCCCCCATATGCACATATACACACACACAGCACATTTGCACCACACATACATGTATACACACTGCACACTCATGCATACATACATGCTTACACACATAATGTGTATTCATACCATACATACAGATACATGCATACATGCATACCACATACACACACACACCACACATGACACATACGTACACACATACACTCCTGCGCACACACACCCATGCACACACACACACTGCCTGTTCACACCATACATATAGACACATACCACTCACACATACACACTTTCAGGATAACTTTGTGGTGAGTCCACTAGGAACTCCAGTGCCGGCCGCCACCGTGGATGCTGTGGAGTGAGGGGGAAGGAGCCTGCTAACTACAGCAGCACAGAAGCCGTGGTGGTTATGGTTCTGAGCTCTTAAAGCTACATGGTGATGCAGCAGATGTCAGAATGGAGAAGCTCCATCTCTAGCAGGCCCACTGGCCTATGATGGGGGTCGAGTTTGCCCAGAGGTCAGTCTGGATATAGGGCCACATTAAGGAGAAGCGAAACCTTGGGCACTTATAGTGGAGCGACCGCCTGGTTTTCAGGCGACAGATGTGCCTCTGAGGAGGGGCGCAGATTACAGCTTGGGGTGAATGAATGTGGCTGTGGAGGGGTTTATGGGGCTGTTTTTGCTGGAACGCCGATGAGTAGAGCCGAGCACTGGGAGGAGGCAAGAGCCTGTGCAAGGAGGCCTGACTTGGCCCAACAGACCCTCGCCTCCCTCTCACCTAGAAAGTTCTTCCCTGCTGGCAAGTGGGAGGCAGAGCTCAGTTGGATAATCTTGATTGTGATGGATAGGAGTGATCCTCTAAGTCTGAGGGCACCTTTGCAACTGTAAGAGGGACTCAAGGAGGCTCTGATCGGCTGACACTAAAGAGATTGAGGCTCAGTAGTGAGCAGACCTCCAGGCTGGCAAGGCTTCAAGCTCTTTTATTCCAGAGACCCGATTACTCAGGTGACAACTGCCTGCCTTCTAGGCTTCCCTTGTAGCTCAGCTGGTAAAGAATCCGCCTGCAATGCAGGAGACCCCGGTTCGATTCCTGGGTAGCGAAGGTCCCCTGGAGAAGGGATAGGCTACCCACTCCAGTATTCTTGGGCTTCCCTGGTGGTTCAACTTGTAAAGAATCCACACACAATGCAATCAATTCCTGGGTTGGGAAGATTCCCCTGGAGAAGGGGGCTACCCACTCCAGCGTTTTGGCCTGGAGAATTCCATGGACTGTATAGTCCATGAGGTTGCGAAGAGTCGGACACGACTGAGCGACTTTCACTTTCTTTTCTCCAGCAGGGCTGCCCTTGGTGTGTTTTCCTCAGACATTTTTGGTACAGACTTGTTGAGAGAGGGAAGCCTTGTTGTGAGAGGCAGAGGGATTAAGGTATACATACCCACTGACAACATTTTTGCAGAGAAGCACACCAAGGTGTGGGCAAATCGGGAGAACCCACAAAACCACTGGGCAGGAGAAGTCCCTTGAGAGAATCAGTGGATGCAAGTGTTGGAATGAGGTCTCTCTCCCATCCTGAGCAGGAAATGTTCAGTTTTCCAGTTTAAGAAAAGAGCGTGAACCTTCCTCTACTGAGAAGCTAGGAAACAATAGAAGCTATTGATGAAGCCCAAACGATTTGCCCAGCACGAGAGCAGAGAACTTAGAAAATGTTCTTGAAAAAAAGAAACATCCACAGCCGTGAGAACAGAGGGAACCATGTCGAGAGAGGAAATTAAACATGTCTAGGTTGATTTGGCCTTGATTTACCTGTTGAAAATGAAAGGATATTTCACATTCTGAACAACGTGCCCTTCATGACAAGTTCACCGCTTCGTCAGAAGAATCCAGAAAATTAATAGGTAATTCTGATGGAATAACGAAACCTCTCTCGGGTGGAACATTAATTATCACCCCGCTGCAGGGAAAGGTGATAATGTGGATTTGTCCGGGAGGAGAGAGAGAGCTATTTTCAGGGTCAGTGGATTTCTCTTTTCCTTTTTTTTTTTTTTTTTCCAGTGGTGAAGCAACACAGGAGAGAAAGATGTGATTCTTTTCCCCGCTGGGATCTGAGAAGCTTTGCGATTTGGAGACTCCACTCCTTGTAGGAAGGCATTAACACAGGACCAGCCCCTCTGTTTGCACAGGGAGGCTGCCCTCTTGTCACTGCCCTGAGGAATCCATCAGGGTTCCTATTATTTCAGAAAGGGAAGAGTCTCTACTGCCCCCTCAAGTGCTGTTCCCCCGGCTTCACCTCCTCCTTTAACCAGCCCCGGGGACCCAGCATCTGGGCTGTTTGGTTTCTACCCACCACGGTCTCGGTGGACCACACGCGCCGCCCGCACGCCTGCTCTGCGTGCCAGCGGAGGGCGTGAGGGGCCCACGCCCGGGCTGTTCCCTGGCCGCCCCAGGCCCGGCCGTAGCCGCCGTCTTACCCACCCCGAGCTCCGCCGTGTTCTCTCCGTTCCCATGGCTTGAAACACACTTCTGCTTCTCCTGGCTGATTCCTGCTTCTCCTTCGGACGCTCCCCTAGGGCCACCGGATCCAGGAAGCCTCCTCTGTCCCCCCAGGCCTGTGTCTCGGTGCGGGGAGTTTCCGGAGTGCCCACGCGCACCCCGGGCTCGCTCCTCAGCCCTGAGCGCGCTGGGTGCCGCCCTCCGCTCGCCCGCGTCCCACACCAGACCCCAGCGGTCAGATCCTCCATCTCGTGATCCCAGGATGGATCCTGTGATCCAGCGCGGGGACTGGCGCCTGACAGGGGCTTGCTGGAAATGGGGCTAGAGGGTGCGCCCTGAGGGCGGATGGCGGAGAGGCTCCCGTTACCGGCCGCAGGTCCCCCGGGAAGTTCCCGGAAGTCAAGGAGAGAATGGGCAGTGAGGTGTGAGAATTAGACCGTTCTTGGGAAACACCTCACCTTCTGCTTCCTAAAGGGATGCACTAACGGTGCCATGGGTGGGATCTTATTGCTCAGCCTATCTCGGGGAAGGGGGCACTGCTCACCTGGATGAAGAGACCAAAGCCACGTTCAACCTACAGGAAGGTGTGCCCTGTGATTCTACGGAGCACATCCTCGGACTGGGTTTGAGGAGCACACTGTGAGACACTGCACTGTGCACACTCTGAGCCCCCGTGGCTCAGAGTGTAAAGCGTCTACCTGCCATGCGGGAGACCCAGGTTCCATCCCTGGGTCAGGAAGCTCCCCTGGAGAAGGAAATGGCAACCCACTCCAGTATTCTTGTCTGGAAAATTCCATGGATGGAGGAGCCTGGTAGGCTACAGTCCATGGGGTTGCAGAGTCAGACACAACTGAGTGACTTCACTTTCACTTTTCTGTGAGACATTAGTATTCTTACCCTCAAACGACAGGCGCGGTCCTAAGACGCGGGCAGCCTCAGTCTTGGCAGCTGTCATTCCTTCCTTCCCTCCCACTCTCGCTCCCTGCTTTCCTCCCCTTCTTTGCCTCCTTCCAGGGGCTTTCTAAGGGCAACACACGGATCTCTGAATTGTTGTAAGAGAGCAAGCCACAGATGCGTGTGCGCGTGACTGAAGCTTGGCCTGCAGACTCAGCTGGCTGAGAGGGCCAGTCTCAGGCTGGTAGGGGTGCCTCGGCCCCCGACAAACTGGAGTTCGGCCATCTGTGAGTGATAAATCAGGTGCCCTAACTTGTGGGCATCCAGAGAAGAGTTCTCACCAGATCTGAGATTCTCAAGAACAGGAATTGTGTCTTGTTCATCTCCGCCTCCACGGTGTGTCACTCACTGTAGGTTCTGGACGATGCTTGCTGAATAAATGGGCTAGTTTAGGACAGCTGTAAATCGCGTGCTAATTACGAAGGGTGGAGAGGACTCTGGGAGGCCTTCTACCTCAGAGGGCCAGGAGCAGAGCCAAGGGTATCACAGGGTGTGGGCACCACGGAACAGGCAGATGGCAAACACATCCTCAAGTGAGAGAATCCAAGTTGCTGTAACCACAGGGTCTGATGGGATGTGATGTCCAGGTTGTCTGAACCCCAGACCAGGAGTCTCAGAATAAATAGCAAAGCTTTCTTCTGGAGACCCCTGTCCTTGTCTTAAACATCTTCTGATCATAGTAAAAATGAAAATGGACAACAGAGTTTCCCTTTTTTTTTCTAAACCCCAGTGAAGTGCCCCAGTAAGTGTGGTGTTGGCACTTACTCAAGAAACATTTGAATAAACGATTTGGATGTGCAGGCAAGCTGGCAAGGACATCTGTCACAGAGCTGGCGGCCAGCGTGGATTTGGCTGGTCCAGCTGGCTGGGCGGGGCTCCCCGTCTTCCCTCGGTGCCCCTTCTGGAGCTGGGGAAGCTGGCTACCTTCGAAGACAGAGCAGAGCCTCTCTTGTGTGTAAGGAATTCCCCGGGATGGTGCTTTCCCTGTTACCCGTTTACCTCCATGTGCAAAACTTCCTTAACTGAACATTAGTCCCGCCCCGCTGGAACGCCCTTCTCCCAGTTTCCTGACATGGCAGTGTTATCCTCCTCAATCCCAGAGATGCCAGTGGCGTTTGATGTTTCTGTGTCAGGGCACTTTTTTTTGTTTTTTTCTGATGGCAGGTTTTTGGGGAAACTGCCAGCCTCATAAAACAAGGTAATAGACCTTAGGAAACAATCACTTTAGCTATTGTTTCACAGGAGTTGCCCAGAAAGCCTAGAAAGGACCCAGCAATTTCACTGCAGAGGAGCAAAAGGCAAAACAACAGCCGCAGCGGCAGCGGCCGCATGTAGATGGCCGGGAAGGGGATCGCTAATTTTACAAGTGCTCCGAGATCCTCTGGCACCTTCATAGGACACCAGGGGACCTGCAGTCACGTTTGCTGGCCAACTTTTCAATCTCTTAGCTCTGAACAACTCACATAGGAAAGAACTTGATTCCGCTGTACATTTTTGCAATTTTCTCTCAGGTCAATATCACACGTGGGTTGCCTAATGGGACATCACTATAAAAAACAGCAGCTAATTACAGGGTAGCGGATAAAACAACACTCTTCTCTGAAGAGCTGGGGCAGATAGGTGGAAGGATAAAATCCGGCTGAATGGTATTTGATTTCTTTGTGTATATCCGAGTCACTGGCCCAGGCAGGAAGATAATATATGAAAAGGGACATTTTTGAAATAGTTGTTTTTGAATTATGCTCATGAAATAGACACTCTGCTACGAAGGACATGTGGGAAAGCTACACTCTGACCGCATGACTAATTTTTAAAGCCTCGCATAGAGAGAATTCCCCCCAAGAACACAGCTGGGTTATTCCTTCGTGGACTGAATGTGTCAATTATGAACTGAACTAAAATGAAATTTTACTCCATTATGGCAGAGTGAACTGAGGAGTGGACATTGGAGCTCGGGTATTACGTAGTAGTTCATACACCAAGTACTATTCTTTTATTAACCTTTAAGAACATGTTTTACATAAAAACAGGCAACAGCAAAAAAGCTCAGTTGATAAATGAACATAATATATCACAGATGATTTCATCCACATTAACCTACATTTATTAGCTTAAACTGAGAGATTAGGAAAAAAATCAGATCTCATTCCAGCTTTAATCATGGATACAAATCGTTTGATAGTTACTTCATTAAGATTCTGAAAATCAGAGATTAACCTGTGCCATCTGATCCATGCAGCAATTGATAAATTCAGTATTTTCAAAGGAAACATTGAATTTTTTTTCTTGCACCAAATTGAAACCTTTCAGAAACTTGTTTAAATGCATCAAGTTCTGAGCCCACCTTTTCAGTATGCATGAGCAAAATACTATTTAATTTCACACTCAACTAATCCTTTAATAATTTTCTTTCACCCAGAATGAAAAAGACTATTATTAATTTCCTAATAAAATTAAAAAAAATAGTTATTGAGGATATGACTCTAACCTTGGTCCAGTTTCATTTTTTTTAAATTTTTTTCTAAGAATACATCAAAGATTAATGTCAATGGCCAGTGAGAAATTGTCCCTAGAGAACTATTCAAGGTCTTTTTCTTACCGCATTCAATTGGACTGGAATGAATTGACATTATAGCATCTTTATCATCACTTTTAAAACCCTACTTTCTCTTAATACCAACAGTGAAGGGTTTTAGAACTATTATTTAAGTTAATAAAGTATATCACAGACAAAAATATACAATTTTACACTGAAGCAACATTAAGGGTCTCATGTCAGTGGACCAAAAAAGAATGTTGAGGAAATTTACAGGTAGGGTTTAATTACAGAGATTGCACTTCCTTTATGAAAAAGAATGAAACTAGGGCCCTCACTTTTCTCCAAGGGCAAGAGATTGCAAACCCCGTGATCAAAACACCTGCCAGTTAGAAGCTCACTCACTGAAAAATGATCGCATAGCTCCAGCATTGAAGCCCATGAACGACAACAACAGCAACACACACAAAAAAAACCAAAGGGGGAAATAAAGACCACCTCACCCAGAGGCATCCTAAGCTTCTACACTGAATTTCCTGTTTCCCACCAGTTTATGACCCTTAATGTTACTGGACGGATGGTTGCATATTTGAGATGATTAAAAAATGAAAGACTGCCTTAAAAGCACCTCCTCCTCAAGTATGTAATTACATACAAATGAAAGATTCCTTCTGACAGTCCTAGGGACCCCATTTGTTACTGTTTCATGTATAAGCACCATTGAGCCAATTTTTAAAGCACATTTGCAGTGATCAAATGTGTTCTCAAATTTCGTTGATTTTGGGTTTTTTTTTTGTCTTTAAACCAAAAAATGTGTGAAGTGTGTCCATTGATGCACGCCTTATCATATCTGAATTGACAAAAATGTTAATTTTGGAAGTGCTTTTAATCACTATTTTCCCCAACAGACTAGAATGGCTTCATGAAACTTGATTAAAGAAATCCGTATCTCCCAAAGAAGCACATATCTGACCCTCTATCACTGCATGCAAAATAAGGGTCTGTCTGAGAATATTTTTTCCCCAAACTCCTAATGGAAATGGCAGACAACACACAGGAAAGGCTAACCCTTGAACTGACCAACTTCAAGTTTTAAAAAAATCTTTGATTGGATTCCCACCCCCACCCCTCCCAAATCATGTAGCAGTTTAAAAAATTAATGATTTACAAATTATAGAAAAGATATGTTATCTACAATATATGCCAAGTGACTCATTAATTTTTTAACCCACACCCAAATGAATAATTATATTAAACTACCATCTTGGATCTTGGTGCTTTCCACAATTCTGAAATTACAAGGTAAGAGGGGAGACATACCAGAGTTTCATTTTTTATTTTTGGTTATTCTTTTCTCTGCAGAATTGGGCAGAAAAAAGAAGGCAGTGAACCTTCATTCTTTGGAACAGGCCCTCTATAGCAAACTTCAGCCTGGGGCACCTTTTTATGATCAAATTAAAAACCTTTGAAATCAGAAGTTTATCATGGAAATGCTGACAGACCCTGACCCAGAGAAGGGCTATCGGGCAACACAATAATATGAAGAAAGCTCTCCCTCAAGCACAATTGCCCTTCAGCATGGGGACAGAGTTGTGTAATAGGCGCCACTAGCCAGCAGACAACCATGATTTAATGTGCGTGAGCCTTGGTCACACAGTAGCTCCGTGACCCTCTCAGCTAAGCCAATTTTTCTTTTCTTTTCTTTTTTCCAACTGAAATATGCCTCAAAGGGTAAAGGATTGCAATTTTAGCCTTCATTTATGGATATATTGCTTTCTTTCAACAATATCTGACGGGCCTGTTGAGCACCACCCATGGGGTTGCTGAGCAGGTTCTAGGAAGGTCTCACTGAATACAGAACACCAAGCATTTTCAGTAGTTTATTTGCATTTTTTTTCTCTCCTTATTTTAGTATGCACCACGTGTAAAATCAGATGAGGGCTACAGAAAAAACATTTTCAATGACCAAAATCTTACTTTTCCTTCTAACGATATGGAGCAAATCACATATGCATTGATTATGAGAATAAATGGTTTCTGCTACAGTGCTGAGAAAAAGAAAATGTGTTCATCAATATGAACGGTTCTCATCACAGAGATGGTTTACATGATGCAAGTAATTAAAGAGTTTTTCCTTAACTAGTCTACTACCAAAACTGAAACAAATGAGTCTTAAAATTCCCCTTGAAAATACCATATGGTTGGTCATGTATCAATAGAGGAAAGACAGTCCCCATCACCAGGCCACCACCATAAAAGCTATATTAAATACATAGAAAAGAAAAATATGGGGACACTTGTGGCAATGAGTAAATTGATAAGTACAGAGATACACTGCCATAATGGTACATATTTATTCTCTAATAAAGTGAAATAAAAAATAAGATCAATTTGGTTATAGAAATTCCTTAAAGAACACCACCACTTAATTATTTCAAACTTGAACTATCCCAAGAATGTCATGAAAAAAATTAGCACTGGCTAAGAAGCAAAAGCAGTCTGGGTACACCCACGTAATCAGCATGCCTTGTGCTTGTCTGTTAACCCTCTGAGTACATCTCTGACATTCAGGATCTCGATAGCTTAGTGCTGAAAAGATTGCATTCCATCTGATTACTCAATATTTCTACTTGACAGGTCGCATTCCACTATTTATTCAGCATAGATCATTCAAATTCTGCAGCGATGCGCTGGGATCCCCATGCTGAATGGCCCTGCATTCTTCCGAGCGGCCCCTCTGCAGTGTTATGGGAAACACGCCACAGCTTTACACAGTCCACAGTCCTTCAAGACTTGGGTGAAAAAGGCCTGAGCCATGCACTGTAAGGTATGTACACTAGATGCTGGCATCATACACGCAATGCCCACGGGAAAAGCAGTAATTCAGAGAAAGAAAGTGAAGTAAAGTGAAAGTTGCTCTGTCATGTCCAACTCTTTTTGACCCCATGGACTATAGAGTCCATGGAATTCTCCAGGCCAGAATACTGGAGTGGGTAGCCTTTCCCTTCTCCAAGGGATCTTCCCAACCCAGGGATCAAGTCCAGGTCTCCCGCATTGCAGGCGGATTCTTTACCAGCTGAGCCACAAGGGAAGCCCAAGAACACTGGAGTGGGTAGCCTATTCCTTCTCTGGGGGATCTTCCTGACCCAGGGATAGAACTGGGGTCTCCTGCATTGTAGGCAGATTCTTTACCAACTGAGCTACCAGGGAGGCCCAAGGAAAACCACAGACTTACTGCAGGTAGGTCTTCACACATAGGCTTTCTTCATATTCACACATTTATAACTGAGGCCAATCTAGGAACCTGCTCCTTCGTCTTACTTTGAACAGTGCTTTGCTTTAGAGTTCTAGAGAAAGCAGTGATTTCTGACCAGTTCTGAGCACTTTACTGTCTGTGTCTGAACTGACTGTGGAAGTGTTGCACACACATTTCAAGACTTTCAGGTGTCACAGTGCACCTCAGAGCAGAGACAGCGAGTGCTGCCCAGCCATCTAGATGCCAGTTTCATGAGCCATCATAGTTGTCTTCCGGGCCAGGAAGCGAGCGAAGCAAACCTTAGGAGGACATTTGAGTTGGGACAAACCCCACCTTGCCAGACACCCCGGCCAGCCTCTTCCCTAAGCACCTAAGCAGTGACCGCAAGCTGCTGCAGGCCCCCATTCCAAGCATAACATACTCCAGGGGAGACACAGGGCTAGGGAGAAAGATTTGGAAACAGGAGTGAAATACAGCTGTGGGACAGGACTTGGACCAAAGAAAGAAAATAGCATCTCTCTCTGGACAGCTAAAGACAGTGCTATATAAAGGTCAGCCTAGGGAGCGGAGGTTTTATCCTCAGGGATACCCTCTAGCTCTCCCATCCTGTTCTCCCTGAGACTATATGTAAGGTGCACGTGGAATCATCTCACCGATGGTTTATTTCGTTAAAAAGCATTTTGAGAATATTCTAGACTGCTGGTCCACTCTGCTTTCTCCTTGGCCACCTTGCAAAGCACTTGCCTCTGGGCGCCTAGTCCTGGGCGCTCCTCCTGTGTATGGACTTCATATTTTGTGTATAGACTTCATACTCTGTGTGGATCTCATACTGAAGACTGAACTGTGTGAAAAAAGCAGATAAGACAAAGAACAGGGTCTTGTTGCCTCTTCCTGTTTGACATTCCAGCCCTGTAGAGCACCTGGCAATTTATTGCTCTTATCCACCAGTTTGTTTATTTTTTTCCTGTAGATGTTTCATACTGAGCAGGCAGACCCTGACTCACCATGTACAGGGCAAGCTATGGTGACTTCCTGAGGGTCTGCACTGGCAGTAGTAGCAGCTGAAATGGAAGCAGCATTTCTGGGGCGTCATCAGCACGTCTTCATAGGGAGGTGATTTGGGGGAGGGGGGCCACCGTCTATATCCTGGGTCAGGCTGTTGGCCACAGACCCAGGTCCCTTCACTTGGGATGCAGGACTCAGGGCAGCTGGCAGTTAGATCTCTTTCTTTAAAAAAGCCCCTTTCTTAATAGGATTGTGAAGTGGAAAGGGATGCTGATGCTTAAGTTATAAACCTGCCATGTTCTAAACCCACAAAAAAAGGACAAGCAAGACAGCATGCTAGACGCTCTTCCTGTCTGGACATCTCAGCATCTAATAACCCCTTAATCTTTAGCAAAATCAAGAAACATGTGCATATAAATCCAGAGGCCTGAAAGATTCCCTCAAGCATTCTCCATAAAATCCCATGCACTCAGAGGGTTAACACGTGCTATGTTACATACTGCAGAGCCTAGCTCCACTGATGAAACATTCATTGCTTCTACATTTTAAAAGTCGCAAAATAGCCTTAACCCTTTGAGGACCCAATTAGCAGCAAGTTGTCATCTTCACCAACAACATGTCACAGTCTCATTCAGCAAAAGGGAAATCGCTACAAGGATACCAGAAAAACACACTGTTCTGCTCGGCCATTCAAGCATTGAGTGCTAGGTAGATCAGATGAAACTGTCTGACATAAATTTGGGGGTGGGGGGGGAAACAAACCTCAGAGTCTCAAAGGGTTAAGCTAGGACTTCGAGTAAAAGGGTCTTATTAAAAGGGCGAGTTTGGGGAGCGAACAGTCTCGGAGGAGCTCGGCGAGTAGTCTTCCGACTCCGAGTTGAGTTCCGGCGGAGCTGGCTGGGCCTTGTACCGGCTCCTCACATCCGGGTTGCGTCTTCGTCGGAAAACCTGCCTCTCCTTATCAAGAGCGGTGGTCTAGCAGGGGCATAAAATGAGAAAGAGGGCAATTAGGCCGAAGGAAATGGCATACACACACACACACACACACACAAACACACGATACTTTACGGAACTTTCTGAGGTCAGAAAAATATGCTGGCTAAAGTTAACCGTCCACAATGGCTCACTTATGGTGCCCACAGTCACCACTGCTGGGGTGCCCTCTGCTCCCCAAGACGCAGCTCCTGCGAGCCCCTCGTGGTGACATCGCAGGCACAGGCAGGATGGATGATGTGGGGTTTCAGCCTCTCGCCTGCCCTCCCTAGACTTCCCTGAGCTCCACATCTGTGACCCTTGGTTGCTCCCAGCCTATCCAGAGACCCCCGGCCCCTCCACCTTCCCCCAGCCCCGCCAGTAAACGGGAGCCCAGGGCTTGTGCGTCTGACATGCGAGGACACCGGGCAGTGCCTCGTTCATCAACATGCAGCTCCAGGCAGCTGTATAATAAAAGATGAGAGGTGATGAAGTTGTCAGACTCGGAAACAGAGCCACAAGCTCATCCCGTTATTTTAGCACCTCCTCATTCTAAATGATCTTATTATCTGTTGATGAGGGAGTGTGGGAACGGTGGGTTTAATTTGAATGAACCAGCGCCTGACGTTGAAAACTGCTCTGAATGCAATTAAACCTGATGGAAACCTTCCCGTGGATTTCCCTCTACAAAGTTCATTTTCATTGTAGTACATGGGAATCTACGGAACTGAGGTTCAGCGTCAGGGATTCCAACCCCTGCCTCCTTTTCCGGAGGCAACCTCGGATCGTCTCCAGGATGTGCTCTGGAAGTTATTATGACATCAGGATTGGGAAGGGCATAGCTTCATTACAGATTTAATGGGTGTGAGCAGGATGGCTCATTACAGAGAAACCTTACAGAGAGAGCAGGTACAAAGCCTGAAGAAAAATCCAGAACACACATAAAAGTTTGAAGGCATCCTTGTTTGAAAGTCCCTCTTTAAAAGGATGTAGCCTGGAGGTTATTCTGCTTTTAAGAGATTACTTTTCCTCTACAGGGATATATACCACCATTTTTCCTCTTGGAAATTTACTGTTAACTTCTTCAAAGAACAGAGATAAATTTATAGCCAGGCGGGTTCTGAGAACAAAGTGAAAACTAAGCCCCTCATACAATTGCAGTGTAGCATTAGAGCAATCTTAGATCTAAAATGGGGCAATCAAAGTTACAAAATGAAGTAATAAAGAGAGAAAGAGATGCAGTGTGTAGAACCAGTACAGTAAATGGCTTCGTTAGGCTGAACCGCTCGGCTTTAAAAACTACCCACACGTTGAGTAACAGTGTTAAAAATCAATGAGGAAGATAAAACTTTAATAATTCACTTCTTGTTTCACTGGATTGTTAATACAATAATTCAATAACTGGTGTGTTGAAATGCCTACCTTTGATTCACCGACCTCTTGAACTTTTAAGGGCCCTCACGTGAGGCCCTCTTGGTCTTATACCTGCCGATTTTGTGATATTTTTCAGCATCATAAACCTAAATTCCTAACTTTATTTAAAACATTGTAAAGTTACAACACATGGTATTTTGCTTTTAAAGTAAACTGAAAATGTTGTGTTTGTGTAGAGCTGAACATAAAAAAGCAGGAGTCTATTTAGTCTGATGTACATAAACACCACCCTGTAGTTAATTCAAGAGTAATATAAATTCTTCTCTTGGTAATAAAAAATATTTCTATTTCTACCCTTTTTTTCTTTCTTGAGAAAGAAAAAATCACTTGGCATCAAACTGAATACTGACTAGCAGACTGAGGTTCCCCGGTGTTGCCGAGAAAATTGCATGTTGGGTTTTGTTAGAAATTTGGAGTCCTGCTCAGTCCACTGGGGGGTGTGGGAACCATTTACTCAGTTCTCAGGTAAATAAGGAGCAAGGATAACCCCACCCCCTGCCGCCCTCCTGAGTTGTTAAAAGGTAAAAACAGAAGTGCACATGCTCTCGAAATAGCAAAGACGCCCAGGAATATAAGGTGGTGGCTTGTTTGTTCTCTTTACAATGTAAGATGTTTTAAAATGAAGGAACTGCACAGGTCAGAGGAAAGCGATGCAGAACCCAGCTCACATTAGAACCTAGAGTACGTTCTCTCCCTCACTAGCACCTTCTCCGCGTCTACCTCATCTCCCCACAGGACTCAACCACTCCAAGTCGCTCTTGGCGGCAGCCACTGACAGGCGATTTCTCTGCCGACACCGTAATGCCCCGTCTGCACGCTCCCAGCTCGGACGGCACCACTCCTTACGTTCACTCCTCCAGATGCTCTCAGGGGCAAATCATATTCTCTTCCTTCCTTGTCCCTCTGCCTGGCCAGCCCTTTGCTTGTCCCTCTTAAGCGGTCAGTTCTGGCCCCTCCTGCCACCTTCTCTAGTGAGCGGCTTTTAAACGCTGGCCTTTGTTGCTCGGCCTGATGCGCAGATGCTCCTGGGCTTTCAGTTGTGCTGAGTCTCCAGGATCTTGCCAGCAGCTCCTGGGCTTCCCTGGTGGCTCAGAGGGTAAAGCGTCTGCCTACAATGCGGGAGACCCGGGCTTGATCCCTGGGTTGGGAAGATCCCCTGGAGAAGGCAATGGCAACCCACTCCAGTACTCTTGCCTGGAAAATCCCATGGACTGAGAAGCCTGGTAGGCTACAGCCCATGGGGTCGCAAAGAGTCGGAGGTGACCAAGCGGAGTGACTTCACTTTCACTTTCCATTGTTGAAAACATAGCATGTCATGATCACAGGTCATGGGAAAGGGTGTGATGGTTGTTTCTGCTGGATGTATAGACTCCATTTTGAGAAAGCATTTGTAAAGCATTCTTTGCCTGGGGCCTTGCCTGGGCCCAGACATGCGGAGAGACCCGCCCTTGTCACCAAAGAGGGACAGAACTTGGTTCTCCTCCCAGCTGGGGCAGCTTCTTCCCACTGATTCTAAAGCCTATTGAGACAGAACTCGAAGGAGCCACTGCACTCCAGGGCTTGCCTTCTCCAGTCCCCAGCCACAGTGAGCTGGGGAGGAGACACAGACCATAGGCAGCATCCAAGGCCAAAAGCCCAGGGCTTTCTCATGCCAGAGACCCGAGAACTCTCTCAGGGATAGCAGGCCAGGGTTCCCCGCGTATACAGTCCCATTCTGGGCCTGTGAACTTTGAGGGACACCTGGGCATGATGACAGGCGGGCAGTTTCCAACCCACCCAGCTCTGCTCAATATTCTCAAAGGCTCCACAAGCAAGGTTTAGGGCTCCCAACACACTTGCTCTCAGAGATGATCCAGAGGACGTTACTGCCCCCAGGCCTCTGCTCCCTGGGCCCCTGCTCACTCTGCTTCCACCTTGAGGGACTGAGCTTCACTTTAAGAACTTCTCTGCGTTCCCATGAAGCCCAGCACAGCTTCACCGGGCACCCTGCCCACACCGTGGCCAACTCTGAGGCACTGTCTTCCTGCCACGCTGCAGACGCTGTGGAGGGCAGGATCAGGTCTGGGCATCCTGTCTCCACAGTTCACAGCACAAAGGAGATGCTCTCAGATGTGCAGCTTTTTAACTGTGGGGAAGTATAACAGAGGTCCTGGGACTTCCCTCCTCCTGCACACCCAACCCCCGGGCTGTCCCGCACCCAGCTGACAGGTCAGTCTGCCCAGGACTGATTTATTTACAGTTCCTCATACAGTCAAACTCCTTGTCCTAGCAGTCACAATGTGCTTACAATAAAATTTTCCAGCGTCTAGTTCTTAATATTACTCAAAGTAATTCTGTGATATCAGGTGACTCAGTGTCCCCATTAGCAGACACAGCACCCGCTTGCTCTGCTTATAGTTAACCATGTCTGTGTCCCTTCAGACACCCCCCGGTCCTGCAGTCTGTGGTTCCATCTCAGGGGGTGGGCAGGGTTGGCTTGTGACCCAGAAGCAAGCCTGTGCTGACTGCATTCCCCAGGACCCGTGGTTGGTTCAGGATGGGCACCCCACCCCGTTCCTAGGCCAGAGGAGACTACCCAACGATTTGGACTCACAGTGACTCCCAGCTGAGAGGGTGGCCAGGCGGGAGGCGGTACCATGTGAAGCTCCAGACTGAAGCCGTTATGGGAGGCAAAGAGGAGGACTGAGTCCACCCATGACTGAAGCCGCAGCCGCCTCTGAACCTCTCAGGCTGCATAAAATCATACTTCTCCTTTTTGCTGAAAGCCAGTTGGGTTTGGTTTTCTTCACGTGAGACCCCAACAGTGCTAACTGATAGCTCTCTGCAGATGCTTCAGTCACGCTCGTCTCTGCATCTTGGCTTAAGGCTTAAGGCCTTCACCAACCTGACGTCACCCTCTCTCGCTTCCTGCCCACTCACATTTCTGTTTTCTAAGATTTCATCAAACCTCACCTTCTATATCACACTTTTTTCTTTCTAAATCCCTCAGGCAAGTATTGTCTTGACCAGACTTTTGACATTTACTACACCCAGGTCTTTTCTGTGCATTGTTTTCAAATCCTATGCAAGCTCCTTCTTTGCATTTTCCAGACTGCCTAGCCAATTGTGGCACACATCGAAGAGTATATTAAATATCTCTTAGCTAATACATAATTAAATTATTTTAGATGATTATGTACTTTCTGAATAACAAAAAAACAGAACCCCAAGCAACTCTATAGTATAAAAGAGTAAGAAGTTAAAAATATTGTGTCTTACTATTTAAGAATGCAGTTTATGTTTTAGATATGATCAAATGCTTACATCAGATAAAGTTAATAATCTCTTATACTCCTGTTTATCTACTAAATAACCTAAATTGGTCATGGTCCAATTTCTTATCACAATAAGCTCTGTCACATATGATCTCTTTGGAATTTTAATTGTGGCTATATAATTAAGTTTCCTCTAAAATCTGTGTTGCTCAAGTTTTTCAGCTAAGTTCTGTAGCCCCTACAGGTAGTTAAGGACAGATGAATTCTGCAAAGAATAAGAATAATATGCCAATACATAATTTTAAAGAATAATATGCTAATACATAATTTTTAAGAATAATATGCCAATACACAATTTTTAAGAATAATATGCCAATACATAATTTTTAAGAATAATATGCCAATACATAATTTTTAAGAATAATGCTACAAAAATATTTATTATCCAATTGGTAATTTTTTCCCCAGAAAACATTCATAACTTTCCCTTTGAAGTGCTGCCTCATAGATTTAACTTCCAGGCTCTTTCAACCATTTCTGAAAGCCTGTTTTCTCTTTCTCAATCATAAAAATTTCCCAGATATCAAGCAAATAGGGTCTCTCCTCCCTAACACCTGTCTTTATAAGGTAAAGTTGTCCCCAGCCTTGATGTTTCATTAAAACTTAAGACTTTCTAACGGATTTATTATTTCATGAGTTTATTTTGCTCACAGTTTGCAGCTCTGTGCAATAGACATGAATGGACTTGCTGTGGAATTCCCAAGTGTTTCCTCAGTAAGTTATCACTTCATTAAGCGCTCGTAAGAAAATCTGAAGCCTGCATTATCACATTTTGGTGCTAATTATTACAGGTTAGAGGTGAGCAAGCAATCTCTTGAGATGCTGGAGTTGACCAGTAGTAACCACATAGGAAGCTCTGATCTAGTTATTGTACACATGTACCCAACAGTGACAGCTGTGTGCACGGGGCTACAGCCAGCTAACAGCAGACTGGGGGATCCTGATAAACAGAACCAACAACGGACCAAAGGAAATGATATGGAGTAACAAATATACTCGTGTTCTACACAGAAGAGACGCTACATGCTCCTACCTCAGACTGCAAGCCCCTGCTGATCAGGGTGTCCTGAGGAGCTGCTGGATGAAATGTGAAACCCGAGGAATGGTAAAATCATGCCGGTTACCTCAGCAGCTCATGGGCAGATGCACATAGCAGTTGGAGCTCTTAAAGAAATTCAGACTGATCATGTTTTGGTGCCTGTAACACCAGGCATGCACGATGAGAGACAGTGCTTGAATAAGACCAAGGAAATGTATTCCAACAACAGATTCACCGAATGAGTTTGGCCAGTGGTGGCTTCTATTCCAGTAAAACTACTCGAGACAGTACTCAGATTTTTGAAATCCTTCTTTCTAACCTCGAATTTGGAAAGCAGCATGAACACCTAGGCTGTACCCACCTGGCCTATGTTATGGGAAAAATACAGCATGGGGGGGGGGTGGAAGGTCAGAAATGAAGTGAGAACAGGAGATGGGGCGTGACTTTGTTTTTGCCAGGCTGAGTCACCCACATCTGTGCAATGCTTGCCTTGCCTGGTAGCTGTAGCCTAAGCCCCCTTGGTAGCAGCAGCAGGGGGAAGTGGGGAGAGCCGGCCTTCTGTCCTGCCTCAGCTGATTATGTGACCCTGGGCACGTTTCCTAACCACCACGTCGGTTGAGCTATTTCGCAGTGCAGAGAATGATGGGAGGTACTACAGTGCCTCACCCCCAGGGGGACTTCCACCTATGAAATGCCATGAATATGCTTAATATCACCATCAATCTACTAGAACGGGTTCTGTTTTTCTCTCAGTAAACAACAGGCCTTCTGTCTGTGGATCAAAAATATTTGTCATGGCGGACCAGCAAGAGATACACCTCATTTAAGTTTGGAGGCGATGCTTTCTGATGTGGCAGTAATTATTGGATTTAAGTAACTGCGTTTTTCAGAGGCAAGCAGTGACTGTTTCTCCTTTTTTACATTTCTAAATTTATTGCTAGCCATCACAAACAGTCTTCATTTCATTAATAAAAGAACATTATTGTGCATGTTGCCTTTGAGCCCATCCATTATTCATACCACCTAGGAGAGTGAGCCGGGGATGCAGCTGTTGGGGCATTAATCTCAGGAACCCTCTCCTTCGCTTGTCCTTACTCTGTGGGGACTGAGTTACGATTCGCTTGCCACTTTGGAAATGTTTTTCTTGCTAGTAAAATTAAGCTGACACCTCAATTGATATATCACCCTACTCATTTCTTTTTTTTTGGATGCAGCCATACTTATTACGGTTTTATTTTGTTTTGCTTTAATATCCGTTTGGGGTCTCGCCAGGAGTTGCACAGTATCTGGACTGAGACATGGTATTTCCCTGAAGTGAAAGAGACAACAGGGGACTTCATGGAATGAAACTGTCGGCCTCTGAAGCTCTTTCCTAGGCACCAGCCTCTTAAATGGGGTTTCTCACGTCCCAGGGTAGGGGTGCCCCAGGTTTCCCTACCGCTTCATAAACGCAGGCTCCTCCCGCTGATCTGGTTCTTAACAGAATCTTGTCCAGCTCTGCAGAGGGTTTCTAGTGGCCTCCTATCAGAAGGTCAAAATGATAGCCCCTTGCTGAGCTCAGGCTTCTAGAGGGTGAATTCACATGCTTCCTCTGCTCTATGACCCCTGAGTGTCTCACAGCAGAAGTTAAGCTGGGCTGCCATGTTGCTTTTCCTTCATCAGGCTAATAAACTAAAGGACAACTGCAGGCAAAGTTGATCTTAAGAAAATCTATGGAAATTTAGAACTTACTAAGCAAGTGGGTTAAGGGGTGACTCCTTTTATTAGAATTTTTTGTTTTAGCTGTGCCAGAATCTTACTCCTGGGTTGATGTAATCGTGGAGCATTTCATATGTGATTTGATTGCTTAGGCTCTCAGATATCCCAAACTCTTAAAAAACACATTTATTCTCAAAAAATCAAGGTTTCTCTATTAATGGGCCCCTCCTTGGAAAATTCAATCATTTATTTATTAGCAAATATTTATTGAGGCACCTACTCTGTGCCAGGCATTCTATTCCACTAGGTGGTGGTTATACAGTTTTTAACAAGCCCACCAGGTGGTACCTTTTTCTACTAGAATAGGAGATGAAAATTTCTTTCTGGAAAGGGTGAATAATTAATACTTCAGGTTTTGGAGGCTACAGTTCTCTGACACAACTACTCTATTCTGCCCTTGTAGAGTGGAAGTGGCCATAGGTTGGTTGTAAGTGAATGGATGTGTTCCAATCCATTCCAATGTGTTCCAATCTGTGTTCCAATAAAACTTTTATTTACAAAAACAGGCAGTGCGCTAGATTCAGGCCGTTGGCTATAACATGGCAATCTCTGCCCTAGAGGATAACTTTTTAATTAAACATATACTTAAAAAAAAAAAAAACCAAAAAACATATACTTCATCAGGATTTGGGGGTATAGACTACTTTAAGTAAAATTTAATGCCCCTCAATTCATGAATAATCTAACATATAGCTTATTCAAGTTTGTTCCAATCACAGCATCAAAAAAGGTCATGGTTCTACTTTAATAATAAATGCTTTGCTCTGGAGAGAGATGAGTTTTCTCAGGAAAATCTCTCTCTCGTGTGGAATGGATGGTTTTCTCTTGGAGCAGTCTTTTCTGGACTCTTGGGCTGAGTCCGTGAAGGCACTTTTGTACCGGCAGCTCATTTAATTCTTGCCACAGATTTGGAAGGTTGATAATACCCATCTCATGTTTATAGGTGGGGAAACTAAAAATCAGAGAAGGAATGCATGCCTTGCCTGTGGTCACAACACAAGGAAGTGGCACAGGCTGGATCCGAAACAGGGCTTCTCAACACCAAGGCCACAGGCTCTCTATGCACAGAGCTGCCCATCTTTAATCAAGCTGGATTCATCTCGATTTCAAGGCTCTTTAGTTTCTGCAAGTGTCATGTGTTTGACATGTATTTGAGAATTGTCTAACTTCAGCATATGGATATTTTGCACTCTTTCTTAACAAAATAACAGTGTGTCAATACTTTCAATTAAGTTCTTTATGATCATTCTTTCCTACATGTTTATACCCCATAAAACCTACATTCTATCAGTGAAATCACTGGCGAACATGTGGAGTCAAAATATTCAGGAACAACTACATAGAAAAGAATGTATATGTCTTTTTAAATCATAAAGAGGGAAAGAGGTGCTGAGGCAAGATTAAAATAAGTACAATACCACAAAAGTTCCCATTAATACCAAATTACCAAGACTTTCAGGAAAACATAAAATTTCACTTCAGTTTATACACAATCAGTAAGTCTTGGAATGCCATGCAAATTTCTCTTTTCTAATATAAAATACATTAAGCTTTAAAAAGATTATATATATACGTGTGTGTGTATATATATATATATATATAGGGATCCTCTCTTAAAGGGGCTCTGAAAATAAAACGAAACAAAATAAAATCTCAGATAGTGAGCAACCTGTTTGACTTGGTAAAATAATACAGATGTCTCACTAGTTCTGTGTTTCTCTTAATGACCATTTGTGGAACTATCAATAGAAAACAAAGTACTGTTGCTCAGCTTTTGAACCTAATAACTCACTTTTTAGTATCATGGGACAGGTGTAAAACAAGACCTCATACTTTCTCTATACTTTTCTCTGTAATCACAGTCTGGGTGGTTTCCAGGTTTAAGTCTGTGCCTTTTCTGTGTGTTAAACTTTCTGTTGCTGAGGGAGGCCCAGGCCAGGGTCGGGGAGAGTGGTTAATCCTTTGCTAGAACTAAGACCCCTGCCCTTCCTTCCTACAGCACTTCTGACACTCTTTGGGGGCTGTGGTACTTTTCTCAAGGGCAGAGCAAGGCCAAGCCAACTTCCACAACCTATTGCAACCTCCCATGTGCCTTTGGAGGTGTCTGCCTCCAATGCGGGAGACCCAGGTTCGATCCCTGGGTTGGGAAGATCCCCTGGAGAAGGAAATGGTAACCCACTCCAGTATTCTTGCCTGGAGAATCCATGGACAGAGAAGCCTGGTAGGCTACAGTCCACGGGGTCGCAAAGAGTTGGACACGACTGAGCAACTTCACTTACTTACTTACTTCACCCTGTGAGGAGTTCCTCTCTGGCTTTCGTGGAACTGATCTTTCAAGCCTACACCAAGCAAAATGCCTTTAACTGACCCATTCCTTTTAGCAGCAGAGCTCGGCAGCATTGAATAGGCTACAAGGGCTGCGTGGCTGCCGCAGCTCAGCCTCATTACTCACTGTTGCAGGACAGCGCTGGAATCCAGGGTGCTCACGAGTCAGGTCAGGGCTGGAACTCCAGCCCCTATCGCCCTAGCTCTACTCCGCGTTTTATCTTATGTGGCATTCTTAGCGTGTGTCTTGCTTTGCTACTTGTTTCATTCAGTTGGTTTCTGGCTCTTGCCCCGTTCTGTGTGCAGAAGATGCAGGAATTCTTCTTCATGTGCTGCTGGGCACAGCACCTGCCAGGGGGCAGCTTCCCTTGAAAAGCAGGATGGGGATGACTGCTTCCCCTTTGGATAAGGTTGCATTTTCAGGCAGGAAAAAATGGAACAGAATGTCAGTGTTTTCCAGGGCCTTTGGAGTCCCCTCCATGAGAAGGTGGAATGGCCCAGGCAGCCCATTCCTGGGAGAGGGTCACCCAAGGCTCTGGAGGACAGGAGTAAGGTCTCCTGGAAAAAGAAGCCTTGCAGGATGTGGCTCCCTTGGCCACAGCCTGGAAGCATCTCTGTGTTCAAGGCAGGCGACTGAATGAGAGGAGGAGGAACAAGCCCCCCTCCCCCATTTCTCCACCATGAGCAATAAGCCTCCTAAGAGGGACACTGCCAATGCTGGGCGCCCTGAAGAGATGCTCGCTCAGCCTCTGCCCTGATGTGAGCTGCTTTACCAAATGCAAGCCCATCTCTGAGTGTTCTGCTCAGAGCAGTGAAAACAGCCAGGAGCACTTGTAAACACAACAATTAGGAGCAGGGACATTCCACCAGCAATGATTGTTTATGTTGCGAGTTGGCTGCCACCGTGGTTAGACAAATGCTCCCACTTCCGTGGAGATAAAAGGCAAGCATTTGCAATCAGTGAGGGGAGTGTGTTCGTTCTGGAGCTAAATGGCATTATAAAACTTCCTAATTAAGCATATACGCAGATGAGTTTTTAGCATCATTTCTCCAATTTAGCTTTACATACTGGGTGTGCTGTTTAGTACAGCATTAACTATAAACATTGTTGTTACTGCCCCCAGCTGGAAAACAGAGCAGTTTATGTGTGGAAGGAAAAAGAGATTATTTCCCATCTGCTCCTGCCCATTATTCAGGGATGTGTCATTTTGTCTGCTGATGGGAACCACTGCTAGGATTTCAGTTAAATGGTCTTTTCTATCCTTGGCTACATCTATTAATTATTGTGTTTATTTGGGGGTTTGCACCCACCCTCAAGCCCACAAATTTAGTAATATAATTATCTGGAGATTTTTGTTTTGAAATTAATGTATATATATTGTCATTTGTGTTATACAAATAGGCACAACTGTAATTAGACACATTTGATACCTATCTTTAACGGTATATCTTTATACTCATATATGTTTGGTTAATATCCCTGAGGTTAGGAGACACACAATTAAAAAAAGGGTGGCGCATGATTCGATTTATATAAAGAACAAAACCAGGCAAGACTAATTAATGCGGACAGACTCCAGGTCAGAGCTTGCCCTCGGGGCTGCGTGGCCCTCCTGGAAGAGCCCTGGGGGCAGGGGTCCTCTGGGGGCCTCATCTCACATGGGGCTGCTGTTTGTGAAAATGCACTGAGATGTGCACTCGAGTGCACTTTTCTGAATGTATATTACATTTCAGGAAAAAGTAAAAAACTGGATGCATCATCTTCCATGTAAAAAGAGTCTGCACAAATCATGACTGAGTCATCTGCCCATCAAGAAAAAAAAAAAAGGTTAAGCTTTCTGTATCTATAAAGCTATTTACTTAGGTAAATAAAAAGGAAGGAGTGCAACTCCTGCATGTACATCCGTCCAGAAGATACAAATACCTGCTGTGTAAAACTGACTTTAAGATACTTCTTGAAATTTGAGTATTTTCTTGTTTTTAGCAGGCTTAGAAATGGCCACAATCTTAAGACAGTTGTCAAAGATTAGCTTTGTCTGCTTCTCTAAGGGCTTTGATCCTATTGTCAAATTATAGAAAAAAGGGGGTTAAAATTATATATTATTATACATATTATTCTTATTTTTTTTAATGAGTTAGTCTATTTCTGGAAACAGTATAAGGCACCGTCATTTGAGGGGAAATGCCAAACCCCAGTAGAATTTTTCTTAGCAAATGCTAAAATGTGGAGCTTTACCTGGAGATCATTTCAAAAACATTAAGATGGAGGAGAAAAGTTGCCTAGGACTTCTCAGAGTTCATTTCTCAAATCATCAAAACTCATCCTGCCTGTGGATAACTTAAAGAGACACAAACAATGCCCTCTGAAGGAAATGACCGGAATAGAAAACGATTGGATAGAATTCTTAACCCAGTTTAAAAAAAAAAAATCAATACCTCCCATAGTCCCTTTTGCTTGAGCAGATAAGCCAGCTAAGTAATCTGACAGTTACAAAATATCGAAAAATAAATTCATGCAATAGCTAGTACATAGAGGGATTTCCAAGGGGAGAGAGGTAACAATAAAACAGAAACAAAATGAAACAAAAAGGTGGAGAATCTGAAAACACAAGCTTACCAACACACACAATGCATTCTATAGCTCACTGTGTTTAGAGGAGCTTCTACGACTAAGGTGTAAATGCATTGTTTCATCCATCTACTAAGGTCAAGGTCGGGCTTGATGATTTTAAAATGACAGTATATACTTCTATAGAATATATACTAAGGTACTATTTTTCTTTCATTTGTTAAGGGACAGAAGAACACTAGAAATCATTGATTTAATTAGCAACATCAGGAAAATGCTTTGACATTAACACTAAATATACTGTCCTTTTAACTGTAAGGAAAACTGATACTGAGCATGTGCAATGGAAAGAAAGCTGGCAAATGTCAGTGTGAATAATGGGTGAAAAAAAGGAATGAGGGGGTGTGGCATCTCAATCAAGATTAAAATGAAACTGATAAAGCAGCATATGGACTGGATAACAAATCAAAAGCATGTTTATCCACTGAAGGAACTGGTTAATGGAGACTGCCAGCACGTTGCCATGGAAACACTGACTTGAGCTGCACCATCTCATACCTTATCCAATACATTCCTGGTTGTTGGTAGTAGTCCAAAGACCCTGATCTCTTGATGGTAAACCCGTGGTCCAGCTGAGCAGAGAGAAATGGGGGCAACTCAGTGGATCGACATTGTGCTAAAGGATTAAGACTCCAGACCAAGCTGTTCTTCACTGACTATATATGTATATAGAAATAACGGCGCTTCTTGTGCAGGGCGATTAGCTAATACCCTAAATCTATACATTGAAAATAAAAAGGCAAGAAAAGACTAATCCCTCATGAGTATCTCGGAGGCCAATTTGTTACAAAAGATCTAATTTGTCAAATTTTTGAATGCACATTTAATAATATCCTCTCAATTTCAAAAGAGATAAACACCTCTTCATATTCTAGAGCAGTGTTAAATGCCTTACCATAAAGTGTTGAAATCAGCTTTAGCCACCTAAGAGAAAGCAGATTGGTACCCCCAACCCCCGCCCGCCAAAAAAATCTTACCCCATCAAGCTTAAATTTGAGGCCTTCATAAAAAAAAAAAAAAAAGATGAAAGGAATCGAGTTTTGAATCACAGCACTTGGGATTTCTCTCAGAGTTAATCTTCAAAAGCAAAGCTACTCTTAAAGAAATTACATTTCTAAACTAGATATAGTATAAAACAGTAAATTTTCTCTAAGAAATTATAGAAAATAAAATGAAAGTTTTCACTGTATATTAAAAATGCACACGTACAGGTAAGTGCTTATGACAAAAGGTACAATAAATAGAAGACAGGATAAGTTCTCAAGGTTGTTCCTCCTGGAATAAGATGTTAGCTTTTGTTTTGGCTTCCTAGGAAGAAAAGATTCAATCCCCAAAATTTGAGAAACAGTAATCATGCCTTACGCCCAACTCCCCGTTCTGCCCACAAGAGGAAGCGAACTGATCACTTTTCTTTCTGGAGAGTCTCATGAGTGCTTTCAAGTGTGGTACTGCCATGATGCTGAGAACAGTTTCTACTACAAAATTCACAAAGGCATTTCAGAAACATGCCAGGGCACCCGTCATTTAAACTAGAAACTGCTCAGAAGATTTGGTATTCTGATGACAAACTAGGCTATCCCAGTATTCACAGAACAGCACTGTGAGCTTTTAATCTTTTTTAAAAAATGTACAGTTTGTTTTATTTAGGGGAAAAAAAAATCAAAGTACACTTGCTGTTAGGAAGATGAAGGCCTGCATTTCTGTTTCAGCTCAGGGATAGCTACTCAGTAACTGGCTCTCTATTGCCACCTACAGGCAAGGCGGCCCATGACACCGCATTCGGAAATGGCTCCAGCGCAGGGGTCACCGCCTTCAGAAGGAAGCTGCCCACTATCACAATTATTAGTACACTGATTAGTATGGATTTGTTCAATTAGACTGAAATTCTCTATTTGCATGAGCAAAATGCAAAATAAGAACTTGAAAGCATTAGGAAAATTACCGGTTAAAATAATAAACAGCATTAAATGAGGAGAAATAAATTGGAACTGACATCTGAGTCATCGGTTCTTCATCAAGCTGAGCAAATCTAATAACGCCTCCCTCCCCTCCCTCGGCTCTCAAGAAGTCCACCGTTAAAATGTCATCTCTAATTCCATTTTATGTCTATAAATTGCATTTTAATAACCTTTTGTTTCCCTTTCTCTGGTCTGTTCTGGGTTTCTTTGGTTTGGTTTTGTTTTAATCCCCCAACTACTGGGAAAGGTAGTGAGGCAGCAGGGAACAATGGAGACGGGGTGTCACAATTGTAAGGACAGCAGTGGGCTCCACCCAGTCACGCCATCTGACCTAAATGCCAGACACCTGTCCTCCTCTGAGAAGGGCCCTACGATCTCCGGGAGCCTCCAGTGGGTAATTACTCTCCCAGCCAACTCGAGGACCTTAATATAAAGTTATCATTTGTCCTCTCTTTGGTCTTAATCATGTAGGGGGTGGGAGGCAGAGAAGAAAACAATGACAACACGGACAGAAAACATTAAGGTTCAGAACCATGAAAGTGTGTTAAACTACCCTCATGTCATAAAGTATACCTGTGACTAGAGTCTGTTACGACAATATGCTCTTTTTTCCTTTGTCATTCTGAGAAAGAAAAAGTGTCATGAATCTCTGTATGAGCAGATAGTGAGGTTTCTAACAGTGAGGTTTTTAACTAAGGGAAGAGAATTGCCAGTTAAAGACCAATAATTTAATTGCTGATTTTCTGAAGGAAAAAAAAAGCCAATTGATACACCATTCTAGACAGTATATATATTTTTGAATTTTAAAGGGTGCATATAATTTCCAAAAAAACAATCTTATAATCATGGCAGTTTAAAAGAAAATACATCATTTGATAGCCTCTGGGAAAAGCATACATGCCCATGAGAAAAAAATTCTGTCTGAACGAAATCTATGGTGAAATCAGTTTCTTTTCCCCCTGTATCTATCAAATAGAAGTCATTACAGTGTAATTATTACAGAAATTTCTATCATGTGGGTGAATCGATAATTATATTCATTATTAAATTGTCAAATGATCTTTATAGAACGCATCATTTATGAAAGCTATTCCTTCTACCTCTCACTTATATTCTGCCTCACAGCAGAATGTCATTCCTTTGCAATTAAACTTTAGTTTGAGGGGTGAGGGTGAAGTCGCTCAGTCGTGTCCGACTCTTTGCGACCCCGTGGACTGTAACCCACTAGGCTTCTCCGTCCATGGGATTCTCCAGGCAGGAATACTGGAGTGGATTGCCATTTCCTTCTCCAGGGGATCTTCCCGACCCAGGGATCGAACCCGGGTCTCCCACATTGGAGGCAGACGCTTTAACCTCTGAGCCACCAGGGAAGCCCTTAAACTTTGGGATATTTTTAATGCCAGGGCTCCTTCACCGGGCGATGGTCCCCTGAGTCTAATTCTTTGCACTTTAAGAATGGGAACATGGGTATGGAGTATATTTTAACTTATCCAGTGCCATTTTGAAAGCTAAGCACAGAGGCAGTCAAACTGGCTGGTTTCTAACTCTCATCCTGTACCTGGTGACCTACCCCAGGTTTTTATGGAGGGTGTGGACATTTATATGAGGAAGAAGCATTCTGGAGAAGATGCATACATGCACCTATTATGGCTCGTGAGCTCCTCCTGAAATACTGTCTCAAATTTACAGCCATATTCTCTTCCATTTGAAATATTAATCATAGTGGTCAACATGTGAATTGTGCTTTAGAATTTGACAAGGCACTTTTTCAGTTATTTCTCTAAGAAGTCAATTATTTGAGCCTGAGTTAAGTGGATGATTTTTTTCACAACTTTGTAGTGGATAAAGAGATTAAATCAGCTTGCAACTAATGCACAACTCAGCATCACACAGCCCATTCTACAGTTTATAAGTTTATTACCAGTTGGTACAGTCTCCATGCAAACATGTTAGTGATGAACTGAGAAACTGATACTAAATTGCATTCAAAATGGTCCAGTAATGATATTTAGAAAGATATCAGTGGACTTTTAATCTTCAAATACTAACTGAAGGTTTTGGGGGAGATCTACTTAGATGAAGTTTTAATAAACTCATATGGAATAGGTTTCAAAATTTATCCATGTTTGATTAAAGTAGGATCTCCCCTTCCATCTGTGTTGTCTTTCCACTGGAGAATTTCCCTGAAGTTCCTGCTCTCTGTCATTATAAGATTTCCATAAGATTCCCAGAATACTGTGAGCAAAGCATTCTTGAGCAACCAAGGCAAACTTAACCCAAGACTAATTAAAATAAAAGGCCAGGAAAAACGCAAACAAACCCCAGAATGACAGGTGGGAAAAGCACCCTCTCTAGCGATTGTAAGCCCTCAGCAGGAGCAGAAAAGCAGTTCTTTTCATGGACAAGCGTGCTGGCAGTCCATTCCAAAAGGAAACTGTGGAAGCAAACATTTTGGAATAGACTTATGTCTTGAATGAATGATGAAAGCAGAGGATAGAATGTCTGGTTTCCCTGAGAAGCACCATGAGATTGTTACTTTCAAAAATTACTGACTGAATGTTAGCTGATAACAAAGAACACTGATGAAGACGGGAAGGACACTGTGCTTCTACACTGAATTTCCTTAGAAAGAACCAGAGAGATAGGGCCAGAACAACAGCTTGTATATTAAATCCCCAGCAGCGCAGAGGAGCACCGGGAAAGAGTATGCATTCTATTTAGCGCTGTCGGTATGCTCGTGAGCCACTGACTCATAGTCACGTAACTCCCTGCCGAAAGGGTTCAATCAAAAATCATGATATGCAAACAGTCCAGGGAAGTGTATGCATGCCCTCGTGCCCCCTGCAGATTCTGGAAGCTCCTCTCAAATATTCAGTAACCCAGATCTGAGACTGCTTGTATCTAATAGGTCGTTCATTTATCTTTGTCTCTTTTCTGGAGTTCTGAAACAACCAAAAACAGAAAAGAGAAAGAAAAACACTGGTAGAAGTAGTTAAATATTCAGTATTGCTGACAAGAATGATGCGTACTTAGTAGCACAAATACTTTTAAAAATTTGACATAGTGCCTAAGTTGTTTGTTTGGAAAAGAAAAACAGCTCAAGTGATTTCACAATGAATACGCTGGTAAAATGTACACACTTGGGGGGAAAAAAAAGGGAAATTATTAAAAACTCAAGTAATCTGGGACTTGAATATATTTACTCTGGAATATGACACCAGGAAGTATGAGGTTTCATTATTTCTCTGCCCAATTTAATCTTTGCCTAGAGCTGCTATCAAATTGCGTGTAGTATATGTCTGCATGTATGGAACAGAGGGAAAGAAAAAAAAAAAAAAAAGCCTTGTGCAGCCACATCAACAAAATGGTAAATATTAAAAGACTTTCCACTTTGAAAACAGAAATTTCTAAGGAGCAAGAAATCGTGATTTCTTTGGGTGTTCACAGCAATTCAGTTTCACTGAAAATCTCAGTGGGTAAGCATCCTGCCATGTTTTTGGCCTTCGTTTAAGTCTTGTACAAAGATCTATAGTGTTCCAACCTCTCTCTGCCATGTCTCAGGTCCCCTTCCCTCCCAGGTCCTGGAAAAAGGACACTAGGAACTCTTTTTTTCTCAGAGCCCAGAAGTTTGCATTGGCACAGAGTCCAGTGTGGGGGAGGTTTTCTGCTTTAAAAAATAAATCATGAAATTAATATATACTGCAAGGCACCCTGGAGGTGTCGGATAATGATGCAACTCCCACGGAAATGATCAGCAAAAACACATCATATATATAAGCCCCAGACCTCCCCCGGTGCTTTCCATGGTCGAGCTGTCTAAAGAAATGACCCATTCTGCTGTCTCTGGGTGGAATCTCCTGAGTAATGCCTATCTCTTCGGTGGATTGCTTTGAAAAAGTTATAGGTGGATATTTCAGATGCTTACTGCTATGACAGAAACTCCAGCTGCTGTACTATTCGGTTTGGGGCCTGTGTTGAAATGCTTCTTTATCTTTCCTGCTACTGACAGCTGATGTTCATTTTCTGGGAGGCCGTCATCCTGGAGGAAAGAAAAAAAAAAAAAAAAAAGGAGAAGAAAAAAAATGAGATAAATGGGAAATGAGGCCAAGATATTCCGGTAACAGGCAGTGATCTTAAAATTCATAACATTTCAGGAAGAAACCAACCAGTGTCCCCTCATTAAACACTGTTGTTAGAAGTACTGCTCCAAGGGTTCCTTCATGTCCACATTTGCTCTGAAATTAATTTGCTGTGTCATTTCGCCCTCTTACTTTGTCCCTAAATAAAATTTTTCTGTTTTTGGTTATTAGTAAAATTGATTCCAGTCATCACTCTAGAGACATATGTCAAAGAGCAGCAAGTTAGTCTGGGCAACCAAAATAAAAAAATCTAAAAAACGTTTTTTTCCCCCCTAACACAAGAGTTTTATTCTCTTAGCCCATAATTCTGTCCCACAGCCAAGGGAAACTGATGGACCTGGGCTCAGGCAGGAACCCCTAAATAAACTCAGTCTGGTTCCACAGCCACTTGATCAGCCACTCTATAATCCCAGGCAACTTTCCAGGGGGAAGGTTCGGTTTTCTAATTGTGTGCGTTTATGTGTCTTATTTTTGGCTGTGCCAGGTCTTCCTTGCTGCTCCGGCTTTTCCCTCGCTGCGGAGATTGGGGCCTACTCTCTAGCTGTGGCGCGCAGGCTTCTCACTGTGACGGTTTCTCCTGTTGCAGGGCAACGGGCTCTAGGGTGCTCGGGCTTCAATGTTCCATGGCACGCGGGGTCTTCCCAGATCAGGGATTGAACTTGTGTCTCCTGCATTGGCAGGCAGATTCTTTACCAGTGAACCACCAGGGAAACCCCCTTCCTTAAGTTTTTAATCCTTCTTGCTGCCCTCAATTCATCTGTTGTCATGACATACTCCACAGTGGAGCTCACTTGAACTAAGGCTTCTGCTCTCTGCCGGAGCCATTTACAATGAAGACTGGACTGATTTCTCTCCTTTGCTAACTACTGTTGGAATAAGAACCAGGGTCAAAATTATGTGCCACCATTTACTAGTGCGTGCCAAAGAGACTGCACGATCCTTGAAGACAGAAAGTGTGTTTTGTGCACTATAGAATCCCCAGGTCTTGGCATGTACCATGGCTCATAGTAGATGCTTAGTAAATATTTGTGGGATAAATGAATAAATATACAATTATTGCTATGTATTCCTGGCAAGACTTGAGCAACATTCATCATTTTCCTTCCCTACTTCCTCTCCATAATTTTGCATGGAATTTCTTGGCTCTACCCAGGAAAATAAGTTTGCTGCTTTCCAAGCATAGCAAGCTTGCTCCCTGGTCCCTCCACATGGGATTTACTCCTTTTTTCAGCATTCAGCTATTTGTTTATTAAGCTAATAGTAACTGCATGCCTGCAATGGGCCGGGCACTACAGTAAGTGATAGAGAAATAATAGTGACCAAAAACAGGCATGGGCTTTGCTCTTATGGACCCTGTGGTCCTTCTCTTTCTTCAAAATTTGGGTCCTAATCACCTGTTCCAAAACATTTCCCATCTGTTAAGCACCATTCATTGCAACAGTTCTTCCATACGCTCCTAATGCTTTTTCACTGTATACATTTGCACTGTTTCTCTTCTCTTTGGTGGTAGGTGGCCTTGCTTGTGTGGCTGTGACTGTGTATATACACACACAGGTAAGTTCATGTGTAACTGAATCTTTGCCCTCTTGTGCCACATCTTTCATGTTTTCTGTCATCTTTAGTGCAAGTCTTGGCTCAGCGCCCTGCACACAGTGGGTGCTCAGTTTATGCTCTTCTTGTGCTGCTTTATTAACGGCTAGGAGAAGGAACACTTATCCTGCTTATTAAGTCACATCTGAAACCAAATCTACATGAAGGGGGCTTTCCAATGATGCAGAGTGAATTCAAAAATTTTTTTAAATTCTGTATTGTGGAAAGAGATATGAAGTGAAGGTCGACTGGAGTAAAGGTGGGATGATACCTGAATGGAAACAGTATTGTGTGCAGTTCCTACTCTGCGCAGGGCTGTGCTGGGGATGGTTAGGCGGGGAAAAGATAGCATTGCCATCTGCCAGACCCTCCCGGGCTAACTGGGAGACAGAGGTCACACACCACGCCAAACAGTAAAACAGGCCAAGGAGGTAAGAAAGGAGCCATCAGCACGCAGTGTGGCCACGTGGCTCAGCGAGAAACACCAAAGGAGTTTCGGGAGAGAGGGTGAGTTTCCAGCGAGCACCGACTTCACAAGGAATCCAGGATCCCACTAGGTTCCTGCTGGTAGGGGTGTCCTGACAGGTGTGTGTGTGGCGGGCCGATGTTGGTGCAGAGATGGGCCTGAGTGGGAAGCCACAAGGCATGTTTGCCAAACAATTAGTCAACCATTCTCCCTCTAGTTAAGAGTTTCCGTGGAAGAGAGACAGCGAGAAAGTTGAAAGAGCAGGGGAGGACTGGTCAAGGATGAGGTGAGGTGAGGTGAAGTCACTCAGTCGTGTCCGACTCTTTGCGACCCCGTGGACTGTAACCTACTAGGCTTCTCTGTCCGTGGGATTCTCCAGGCAAGAATACTGGAGTGGGTTGCCATTTCCTTCTCCAGGGGATCTTCCCGACCCAGGGATCGAACCCGGGTCTCCCGCATTGGAGGCAGACGCTTTAACCTCTGAGCCACCAGGGAAGCCCCGGTCAAGGATGAGGCCAGAAGATCTGGAGTTGGAAGCCTTGGTCTCAATGAGGAGTAAGCAGTGCTCTTTAAAAAGAGGGGTGCAAATGCAGGATGCCTGAAGGACCACCCTCCCTTTATTCACTTCCCAACTCGACAGGTGAGAGAGAAGCTGGAGGACAGTCCCAGAGAATTAGGGTTAGAGGATCCAGAGTTTTAAACACAAGAGCAAACTCAGTGATGCACAGAAAACAGCTTTTCTTTTTTGGTTAATGAAACAATAGCCTTGGAATCTAAGTTAGAATCTGAGGAGGATTTAAACATTTGATGAGATGAAATGATGTGTCTTTACTGAAAGTCTTACAAGTGTCTTATCTCTGGTGTAATCTGAGGTTCTGCCTGAAGGGAAAGAGGAAGCAAGATAGAATGGTGCCTCACTGGTTGTCACTTCCCAAATTATATGGGTACTTCTGCTGCTGCTAAGTCACTTCAGTCATGTCCAACTCTGTGCGACTCGGTAACCCACCAGGTTCCCCTGTCCCTGGGATTCTCCAGGCAAGAACCCTGGAGTGGGTTGCCATTTCCTTCTCCAGTGCGTGAAAGTGAAAAGTGAAAGTCACTCCGTCGTGTCCAACCTTTAGTGATCCCATGGACTGCAGCCTACCAGGCTCCTCCATCCATGGGAGTTTCCAGGCAAGAGTACTGGAGTGGATTGCCATTGCTTTTTTAAGATTTTTTAAAATGTGGATCATCTTTAAAATCTTTATTGAATTTGGTTGCAGTATTGCATCTGTTTTGCGTTTTGGGTTTTTGGCCCAAGGCATGTGAGATCTTAGCTCCCCGACCAGGGATTGAACACACAACCCCTGCACTGGAAGGTGAAGTCTTAACCACTGGACCACCAGGGAAGTCCCTCCAGTCATCTCTTAATAGAGCTCCAGGCTGTGTAAAGCAACGCCATTTGTATGAGCTTCAGATGATAAAATGAGCTTCCCTGGTAGCTCAGCTGGTAAGGAATCTTCCTGCAATGCAGGAGACCCTGATTTGAAGCCTATGTTGGGAAGACCCCCTAGAGAAGAGACAGGCTATCCATTCCAGTATTCTTGGGCTTCCCTGGTGGCTCAGACAATAAAGAATCCACCTGAAATGTGGGAGACCTGGTTTTGATCCCTGAAGTGAGAAGATCCCCTGGAGGAGGGCATGGCAACCCACTCCAGTATTTTTGCCTGGAGAATCCCCATGGACAGAGGAGCCTGGTGGGGTACAGTCCATGAGGGTGCAAAGAGTTGGACACAACTGAGGGACTAAGCACAGCACTAGAATATAAAACAGTAAGGAGAGAAAAGGGTAAGAAGGGGAGCAGAGTTAACAGAGAAAGGCAGGAAGATGACAAGAGATAACCATTACATGGCCCCGTGTTAACTCTTTACATCTAGGATCTCTTTAGTCTACCTTCTTCTACACTGTACACTGTTAGTCCCATTTTGAAGATGAGCAAACTGAGGCTCTGAAAGGTTAAAATTTTGCTCAAGGTCACAGGGCTAGAAACTGGCTGACTCAAGCCTGACCCAGGTTGGAACTCTGTTGTCTTCCCACCACACTGTGTTGCATTGTCAAGGACATTCAAAGGCATCCAGGGTGTTAGCTCCAGACAGAGGTCCAGAGTTGTTAAATGGAAGGGCTCAGTGAGTCAGCTTTTCCATGATGAAAGTAATACGAAGGTAAGGAGGATTGCATCAGGGGCTGAAGACACTAGAGGACATGTGGACAGGGCTCAGTGGAGGCTGAGAAAAATTTGGATGGAGGTCAGTAAACAGGATGCTGAGCACTTCCGGGGGCCCAGAGGAATGTAGTTAGAAACGCGAAACTTTTAAGTCTAGGGACATGGCATCCACTCAGCTGGGATGTGGGGAGGTGATCCCTTGAGCTCTCGAAACGTCTGTGGAGCAGGCAGCGCTGGGAGGCCTAGCTGATCCTGGGTGACAGGAAGGTGTCCCGGGTCGCGGTGTGGGCCTGTGACAGGTGCGTGCAAACATGAAGGAAACAGCTAGTAGGGACTCAAGGGAGCAGCCTCTACTTAAGCAGTCTCATCTCCTCACTTCCCCACCACTGCCATCTTTGCCAGAAACTTCTCTTTACCTGGCTGCTGCTGCTGCTTTTAACCTGCCTGTTTTCCAGCTAAGAGTTGACTCTCTCACCACGCACACAGTGGGCTTCGTGATCATTTCCCGGCTCTGTCCTGGTCCTAATCCCCTGTCAGACTCCTAGCAACTCTTTCAGATGTTGGGGCCTGGGGGTTCAGGCCTCCAGCTTTAAATTCTGCTGAAGTTTTCAGCTTCCCTTGGGTTACGAGTTCATGCTGAAGCAATGAAACTAGTGAAACAGCCTTACAAGCTGTCAGGGATGCTTCTGACTTCATAAATCTTAAAACATTTCAGGGTTGCCTTTTTTTTTTTTTTCCCCAGTGAAATAAGGTGTCTCTGCTAGAGAAGGTAAAACACACACATGAGTGCACACACCCACAACTAAAAAGTCTGCAGTCTCTGCATTGATTTTGAAGGCTTTGAGCATAATTGGATTAAAAGACAAGCAACTGGCTTTGCAGAGCCCTAAATCTGCACCTGAGGCATCCAGATTGATGATGGAGATTTAGCTAACTTACTATCTTGCATCAGTAGAATAAATAGGGCCATTAAAAACATACATTTTTTAAATATATATATCTTCATCACCATTATCCTGAATAGATGATGTGCCAAAAATGTGCTATGAATTTTCCCAAACGTGACAAGCCTGGCAGTATGCTACGAATAGTTACAGTATTATTACCATACGTTCTGGTATGTAGTCTCCAGGAGTAGTTTCTGAAGTTTGAAACAGGCTGGTTGTGGTTTGAGGTTAGTGGTTTTTGATTTAGAAATTCCCGTCCACTACTTGGCACAGCATTGCAACTGACAAGAACAAAATTAGTTTGCAAAATGGAAAATGAACTCCCCCAGCTGTCTGCAGGAGACCTAGCCTCCTGCTCTCCATTCCTCGAGCGGATGTTGGGGAGGAGCTGTCTGAAGGGGTGTGGGGCTCAGTCGTGAAGTCATTCAGTGAAGTGAATTCCTCTCTCTCCGAGGTAAACAATTCCAGGGGTCGTGCTTTAGAAACCTTCCTTCTTTCACGGGGTTTTTGAATCATGGAACTGGTTCTCGGTCTACTCACTGCCAGACTCTATTATTAATAATACCTGTAAATTTATGAGAAGCGTGGCAGTCTGGAGTGGTTCACTACCAGAAGACCCTGACTTGGTTTTAAGCAATCCCAAGTCCATCAGCGCACTCTCCGACAGTGGGTCCATTTCACAGCCCTTGACTCTTAACCATTCCCAGCTGGACGACATCTCTGGATTCTGACTCCCTTGTCTCAGCCCTCTCTATCCTCTGTGTCCACAGTTCACACTGCTCTTGGGGAGAAAATGTGAACTAAATTAATATCTATCTTGGAGGAAGGAGAGGGTAAGCTGCCCAAATGGAATGTAGAATTCCATGTCCTCATTTACAACTTCCAAATACAGACAGGTGGTTTTATTTATTATTACAGTATCATTGGGGATTCTCTTAATTTCTAGCAACAATTAGATGAATGCCTATTTATCTTTGTATGGGTAGTACTGAATTTTATGAGCAGAGAAGAAAAAACATATTATTTAGGTTCTTGTTTTTTTCTCCTTCCTCTTTTTTTTTTTCTTTTTGAATATCTTGGCAAGATAGTATCTTTTCAAAAGAATACGTAGGTAAGGAAAAAAAAAGAGGTAAAAATTTAAAGGCCAGGAAGGTGATAGGAAGTCTTGCATCGACTAGGTAACTACCCTTGACTTATTTAAACCTGCCCTTTCCTCTAGATGAGAGGTTCTCTATCTTGGATTCACATTATAACTTGCTGTTGTTGTTTAGTTGTTAAGTTGTGTCCAACTCTTTTGCAATCCCATGGACTGTAGCCTGCCAGGCTTCAGTGTCCTTGAAATTTCCTAGGCAAGAATACTGGAGTGGGTTGCCATTTCCTTCTCCAAGGGATCTTCCCCATGCAGGGATGGAACCTGCATCTCCTGCACTGCAGGCGGATTCTTTACCACTGAACCACTAGGGAAGTCCCACATTACAGTCACCTAGGAGAAGGCACTGGCACCCCACTCCAGCACTCTTGCCTGGAAACTCCCAGGGACGGAGGAGACTGGTAGGCTGCAGTCCATGGGGTCGCTGAGGGTCGGACACGACTGAGCAACTTCACTTTCACTTTTTGCTTTCATGCATTGGAGAAGGAAATGGCAACCCACTCCAGGGTTCTTGCCTGGAGAATCCCAGGGATGGGGGAGCCTGGTGGGCTGCTGTCTATGGGGTTGCATGCAGTCAGACACGACTGAAGCGATTTAGCAGCAGCAGCAGCAGCTTTTAAAATTTCTGATGTCCAGGCCAGTGAGGATCAGTATCAGAATCTCTAGAGGCAAAACCCAGGCATCAGACTGCATCCTATCAACCTACTAAGCTTTGTGCTAAAGATTTCTTTGAGCCTCAGTTTCATCATCAGGAAAATAGTTGAAGGTAGAACACAGATTTTGTAGATTTATAGCACTGAGATGTACCTTCACCTATGGTATGAGGAGAATAACATGAGGTAAGATATCAAAACTTTGAAAATAAAAATGCAAATAAAACAAATAATAGGGGTCCTCCCTGGCAGTCCAGTGGTTAAGAATTCACCCTCTTTCCCATGCAGGGGGTGTGGGTTTGATCCCTGGTTAGAGAGCTAAGATCTCAGATGTCTCTTGGCCATAAAACCAAACATAAAATACAGGGGAAATACTCTAATAAATTCAATAAAGATTTTTTTAAAATCCAGTAACAACAATCTATTTGAAATATAATGCTGATAATTTAATTACAAACAAGAAAGCACTTTGGAACTGTCATTTAAGCTTATGAACTGAATCACTAACCTGCATTTTTCTACCAACAAATTGTCATTTGGAGAAAAAGTGACTCAACCTTATTCCTAATCCCTGGAATGGTCCAGATATACTTTTGGTCCAGATATTCCACTCTCATATGTGCCTAAATCATACAGTTCCCCACTAGATGAGGAATGAGGTAAATAATCTTAGCCAGGGCGGTAAGTGTTGGTATTTTGCAGCTACGTTAAGAGAAGGCTGTGACACTGGAGAACACAACCAGCTGAGAATCACGTGATCTATGTGGAGTTCAGAGCACACAAACAGGCTCATTGTTTGGATGAAGGGTTTCGTCCTTAATCCAGTTTCTCATACGCCTGTGCTGATCACAGTTTGCATTTCATCAGTACATAGCCACAGATGATGAAGTCACTGCCTGCTCCAGACTCAAAGTCTCCACACATTTACCAAGTACCTACAGAGTACAAGCACCTCAGACTGCCTGCTCAGGCCCTTCAAATGGTGAAAGAAAGTGAAAGTGAAAGTTGCTCAGTTGGGTCCCACTCTTTGCAATCCCATGGACTAGACAGTCCATTGAATTCACCAGGCCAGAATACTGGAGGGGGTAGCCTGTCCCTTCTCCAGGGGGTCTTCCCAACCCAGGGATTAGGTCCCCCACATTTCAGGCTTATCCTTTGTCAGCCGAGCTATGGGGACGGTGGTGTAAGATGACCATCCCCAGGTTACCCACGGTCAGCCAGCGCTCCTTCCAGGGGTCTGCAGCCTTTTCCCGGACACCTGGCTGCACACTGCTGCTGCCTTCATCCCTCTGGCTCCTGGGAACCATCCACTGAGAGACCTCGTTCACGACTCTTTCGACAGCAGAGCAGAGGTCCAGACACCAAGGAGCACCCAGAGTGTATAAAAAACAACGGGAGCCTAGAGGAAGCACCCTGAGTAACGTTCAAACAAGTGACTCTTGTTGACTAGATTTTTTTTTCAGTTCTGTTGCCCTCATGCTCTGCTCTCTGTTTCATAAGAAACTGTCTTTTCAGTTCCAAGTGTGCCAGGTGAAAAGGGCATCATAAAGCAATGGAGAAAATTAGGACAAACGGGAATGTGGGAAGAGCTTTCTGATGACTTCCGTAGGCTTCCTTCCTTACAGTTATTATTACATTCTCCACCCCGCCCTGCCCCCCGCTTAGGTGGCGTCTGCTGCAGTGATCAGATACAATTTGATCGCCAAATGCAAAATGTCTTGCTAACTGGGCTTCCTTTTACATTCCTAATTTATTTATTTCGATCGGTGTTGTTCATTCATTGTACTCAGAGACCCCAACAAATACTAAATGCTGGCTGTGAACAGCTGGATACATATTTTTTTCATTTGTTATTGTGAGACAAAGAATCAGTTTTTTGACTAGTTACATAATTTCAAACTTTACACATTTGTTTTTTTGCTAAAATTGCTATTTTCTGTTAGAATTTAAAATCTGTTAGAATTATATTAAAAAGTATTTAAAATTTTTAAATCTCCTAGATAATGCCTTAAATGTTATCCTTCCTTTTATTTAAAAAATTTATTTATTTGTTGTTTATTTTTAATTATTCTTCACTGCTGCCTGGGCTTCTCTCTACTTGCGGCAAGCAGGGGCTAACTCTAGTTGTGGAGTGCGGGCTTCTCATCACAGCGGCTCCTCTTGTGCAGCACGGGCTCTAGGGCGAGTGGGCTTCAGGAGCTGCAGCTCCCGGGCTCTAGAGCACAGGCTCCGCAGTTGTGGTGCTCAGGCTGAGCTGCTCCAAGGCACGTGGAATCCTCCCAGATCAGGGATGGAACCTGTGTCCCCTGCACTGGCAGGCAGATTCTTTATCACTGAGCCACCAGGGAAGTCTTAATTTCGTTTCTCTACCCAACTGAGTTGGAATATATTGATGTAGGGTCATTTGCTTTGCAATCAGGGTGAGGGGTTATTTTGTTTCCGGTAGCATCCCAGGCACCTCACATGTGCCTCCCATTCACAAAGACAAATTTGCTCCCATTCACAAAGTTCTCTTAGAGCAAACATCCATATCCTGCCTCAGCTGGCACGGCCTGACGTCTCTTCCCAGCCTCCTCCAGGAAGAAGGTCTGACTCTGTGTCCTCAGGGAAGCCTTCCATCCAACTTCCCCACAGAGCCTGGCGGGGGTGGCCCTTCTCCCACTGCCAAGCTTTATCAGATTGAGCTCCTGGAGGGCCGGCCTGGCAGGTGGTGGTCCTCTGATGAAAATGTATTTCGGATCTACAATGGATGTTTGTAACCTACGAACCTCTTTCCTCCATGGCTCTCTGTGAGCCTTCCAAGGCAGTGTTTCAAATTCAGATTTTCCACTGTATTCTGTGTGGTCACACTCTGAATGCTTCCAGTGCTAACACGCAGGGTGACAGTTTGAGGGCCATGGGCTTTTAATTAGCACATAGATCAGTCCCAAACAACTGCTGCCACCAGGAGAGCCTGCAGCTGGCCTGCGCCGCCTCCACCCTGGGCGGCTAAGGGACAGGCACCATGACCCACTTTGGAAAGACTGCGACCTTGCATGAGCAACTGTTACAGCATGCACTCCTCTGCGGCATTCACAGTGCTTTCTTGTATAACAGAGAGAGGGGCAGATGCAGTGTGGTGCAGGACTTGGAGTGAGGATGCCTGGTTGCGCATCGTGCTTCAGTCACAAGCCCAGCTACTTGGGAAAGTCATCCCTCGTAGCCTCTGTCTTTTCATTTGTAAAATGGGCATAATAAAACCCACCCTGCCATTCTTGCAGGCTCCTTATTTGCATGAGGTGCTTCCTAACCTTTCCAGCTTCATGGAAAAGGAGAACTTTTGCTTAGCACCATGGGGGTAAATCCTAAGGTTGTAAAGCTGCAGATGACGGCTCCTGGACTCTTTCTGACTGTCCCCACCAAGGGCTGCGAGGATGCATCTTTACACATCTGTACACCAGTTGGGAAGCTCTGCTGTGTCCAGACAGTTAACAAATCTTAGCCATATACCCACACAAGCTCACATTCCTATATATTCTCCAGTCATATAGATATAAAGCCTCCCAGGACTTTCCTGGTGGTCCAGTGGTTAAGAATCCACCTGCCGATGCTGGGGACACGGGTTTGTTTCCTGGTCCAGGAAGATCCCACATGCTGTGGGGCAACTAAGCCCATGCGCCACAACAAGAGAAGCCAGTGCAATGAGCAGCCTCCACTTGCCGCAACTAGAGAAAGCCCACGTGCAGCAAGGAAAGGGCAGCACAGCCAAGAAAAAAGAATAAGTAAATACAATTAAAAAAAACAACAAAACCCTCCCTGTGGGGTGGGAGAAACCAGGTTCAGATGTATAAAGTGCTGAACCTAGGCCGATGGCCATAAAGTGGCAGAAAATGAACAGGACTCCAAGCTCCTGTCCACCTCAGGTAGAATCTGTCTCAACACTGTGCCTTCAATCATAACCTCATCCTCAGTCATTGGTTATCTTGGGAAAACACACCCAACCAATCACCAAAGTGGCAATTCAGAGAAATGGAACATTTTGTTGCCTTCATTTTACAGCCATATCCCTCAAGGCAGCTGGCAAAATTCATATCAATGAACTGATGATGTTACACCTGCCTGTGTCTGCATCTATATCCAAATCTATGTCTGTCTTCTGTTCTGACCGCAAGAATCGTTAGACCCAAGAATGGACTTCCACACATGTCAACAGGGCTGTAACAGCCCCTGGGTTAGATGGTGCTAGTGGTGAAGAATCTGCCTGCCAATTCAGGAGACGTTAAGAGGCGCAGGTTCAATCCCTGGGTCGGGAAGATCCACTGGAATAGGAAATGGTACCCCACTCCAGTATTCTTGTTTGGAAAATTCCATGGGCAGAGGAGCTTGGTGGGCTCCAGTCCATGGGGTCGCAAAGAGTCGGACACGACTGGCTGAGCATGCACACGGGGTTATAAATTAATCTATGTGAGATGCTTAAAATGGTCCTGGGCAGACACTATAAGCTAAACACTGTTAGTATTTATTATGATGATGATTCAAAACAAACCATATCAATCAGTTAGAAAGAGAGAGAGGATCAAAAAATAATGACTCTACTCTGGAGACTTCTTTCACAGCAAAAGAAATATCATCAGATCCTTGTACTCAAATAGCAGCAGCAGCATCTGGGAGCTTTTAGAAACCTAGAGCATCACATCTCCGACATTACCATCTGCATTTTAATAAGACCCCCAGGTGACTTGTGAGCACAGGCACGTTTGAGAAGTGCTGCACTGGAGAACTCCAGGGCTGGTGCAGAGACCCTTGGGTCACTGGCATTTTTGGTTAGAAATGATGCAAAAGCAGCATTGACTCAGAAAATCTGCTCTGTCTTATTGATGGACTCAGTCCCAATCTGGACCAGAGAATGTAGGTTGCAGGGTCGGGGGTGGCGACCATGTGCAATCCCACCCCCAACCCCCACGGAAGGCAGTCCCATCGGAATCAAATGAAATGCTTTGTGCAAGAGACCGTGAGAACACATGTCAGCACAGATACATCAGAGGCCCTCGTGGAACAAGGCTGAGATCCTGGAACTGTTCTGGCATGTTTGAGGGGGAGGAACAGACGCAAACACAACACTTGAAACAGGAGGCAACATCATTAGGAAAGTTGTGATTTGAGAAAGGGAGGTTTAGGAGTAAATACAGGGAAGGGAGGGAGTCACTTACGTTAACCCAGGGATGTTCGAGGACCTGCACGGCAGAAAATCGCTGATCGACATCCACCAACAGCATCATGGTAATGAGCTCCTGTGAACAGAAACATTTGATGCTGTTTGTGTCTAACACTGAAAGTAAAAAAAATGGCGTTTTCAAATGCAGAGGTTCTCTTTTATCTTGGAAAAGCATTTGTAAAAACTCTAACCTTAAATATATCAACTCAACTTACCTGTAGCCACCTTTTAAAGGAAAGGTGAATATTTGGAATTAAAAACATACACCTTGTAGTTGAGGGAAAAATATAAAGTGAAATATTTAAAATCAATTTCATAAAAATGTTTTTAGTAGAGGGAAATAAAGTACACAAGTGAAAGAATTAATATTCCTTTCTTCGTCTAGCATTTTGCACTTTAAAGACAGAGTCCTAAATTACTTTAATATAGAAATCACATTTTAGAAACCTCTTAACTAAATTTTCACTTTGCCAGCTGAAAGAAAAAATGGATTTTTTTCCTCCTAACTGCAAGAGAATATTTGGGTTTGAAAGAAAGGAATGAGGAAAGACATATGGGATTGCCAACAGCTAGTTGGTAAAATAGAAACTGTTCTTTAGCAGCCAAAGAATTCGAGGAAATATGTTAAAAATGATTCACAAATTTCCAGAACGATCAATAAAAGTAAAATAGAACCATTAAGAAACAAACTATTGAATGGTTCTGAAATTAATGCATCTCTGCCATGAGCTCAAATTTATTTGCACCAGAAGAGCACAGCTTGGGGTTTAATGATGAAGTCTGTCAGACATTTGTCTCCTCTGGATTAGAAGTTCCCATGCAACAAAATGGCTAGGTAACGTATTATCTGGTTCCTCACCTGCACAGACTCTGAGTACTGCTGCACAGCAGGAATCATTTATTCCCAATGATGTACAGATTCAACCTGTACTCTCTCACTTGGGCCAGGACTTAACTAAAGTGACTGCTGTGTGTGTGATGCTCTTTGCAGGGGGCCAGGATGTAACTAAAGGAACTACTGTGTGTGTGATGTTCTTAGCAGGGGACCAGGACTTAACTAAAGCAACTACTGCGTGTGCGAGGCTCTTTGCAGGGTGCTGAGGGGGTGCAGGAGATGCCCTCTGCCCTGCAGTTACGGAGTAACAGCCCTGGGACTTGGGCACGTTCCTAAAGAGCCTGCTCACAGGTGAAAACTTCTCCACCCCCACCTCTGCAGCCGTTATCATCCCATCTCTTTCACCTCTGTGGCTCTTCTTGGACACTTCCCTCAACTCCACACATTTTCCTATTTCCAGAGGTCGATTCCTGGATAGTTGAAGAAAATGAGAGATTTGGACCCACTGTGCACCATTTTCTATGGAAAGTGGCCAGGCCTAAGGAGTCGGATTTAAAATTGAACTTACACTCAGGATACAGCCAAAGAAGAAAACGGGTACACTGAATAATCAAAAGATAATTAGTTGCCAACCTCAGTTTGCAAAAATTTAAGTCAATGCTTAGAGACATATACTTGAGGAGTCAACTACAAAGTTTTCTTATTTTTAACCTCAGAGTCTACTAATATCTCTGTGTAAGATTTTCATAGTTTTCTTAGAGGTTGCTCTTTTAATGACAAAAACAATACTCTTTGCTCCTTGTCGCCTCTAAATCCTGGCTGTCTTCCAGGTCCAAGTTACACCATAGTTTCCCCACGGTGTCTTTCTTGGTCATTTTAACTCACGTTGAGCACCTTCACTTTGACTGTCTAACAGATCATTTAATTCACTCTTTCTTTTATTCATTCCTTCAGTATATGTTGAGTATCAGTTATGTCACTATTTAGGCACTGAGGTATAGTAATGAATACAATAGACAAAAATCCTTGTCTTGATGGAATTTACATCCTAGTGAGAAGAGCTAGAAAATGAACTCCATAAATAGGATATATCCACCTATCTATATCTAGGTAGTGAAAGTGAAAGTCGCTCAGTCATGTCTGACTCTTTGCAACCCCACGGACTATACAGTCCATGGAATTCTCCAGGCCAGAATACTGGAGTGGGTAGCCTTTCCCTTCTCCAGGGGATCTTCCCAACCCAGGGATTGAACCCAGGTCTCCCGCATTGCAGGTGGATTTTTTACCAGCTGAGCCACAAGGGAAGCCCAAGAATAATGGAGTGGGTAGATACCTAGGTAGGCAGACAGATACAGACAGGTAGTTAGACGGCAGACCAGATGGAAGTAACAGTGTAAATGTTACAGAGGAATATGAAGCAAAGGACAATGATGTCAGCCAGGTAGGGGTTCAGAGCTGCAACTGGGAATAAGATGTTCTGGGAAAGCTTCACTGAGAAGATGACATCAAGCCAAGACCCGAAAGAGGTGAAACAATAACCTGAACGGAAATCTGAGGTGGGCTCCAGCCTGGCGTGGGCAGAGCACAGCTGGAGGCTGCCGCAGTGCAACTGGAGCGGCCACAGCGAGTGATGGGCCAGGGAAGCAGAGGCACCTGACGAGGTGGACGACCTGAAGACTGGGAGCGCTTGGGAAGGCCAGTAATTATGACGAACATGCATACAGAAAGCATATTCACCATACCGTTCGTTCCTTTGCACAGGATGATTCAGAATCAATAACTCCACAAAGACACAGGCTATGAGGAAGAGGAAGGCACTGGAAGCCGAAGCCTACCTTTGCCGAATCGGAAACGTTATCCCAGTATGGAGAAGGGAAGTCCACTTGCCCCATCAAAATCTGATCAAAAAGCACCTCCTGGTCGTCCCCGCTTCTGTTTAGATGAAAGACAATAACAAGGAATAAACACAGGAAAATGCCACCTCACAGTATCCTTAGGCATTGGAGACCTTCCTTCCCCCGTAAATGTGTGAAACGTGTGTTTTTAAGCAATTCAAAATGTCAGTATGGAACTGCTTTGGCAAATTAAGAAAGAATGAGTTTTTAAATTATATGAGAAAGATTTATGGAAGGCATGTAAAGTAGTGTGCACAACATGGAAAAAATAACAAGTCCTTATTAAGCAAAAGGTAGTAAAGTTTTGCTCTTTAACACAGCATTCCGTTCTTTTCCTGCCACAGGCTCCTTTATGCACGGAGGCTGAATGGGTCATTCAGAGAATGGACAAATGCCTTGTGGGTGCTGAGTGAAGGATCACTGCCCATACCCACGGAACGGAGGGAAACCACACAGCAGGATGTAAGTAATGACGCCAGCCGCCCAGATGTCCACCTTGAGGCCATATCTGAAAAGGTAAGTGACGCTGCCATTAGCAAAGTCGGGCCAGGACAAATCACGGAGCATGGTCAAATGGATGGTTCTGTTATCATAAACCAAACAGCAAACCAAGCAAAAATTTTAAAAAAGCCACAGCTAACACTAACATACAACCCACTGGCTAAACAAAATTCAAGAAAAGAATAATAATTAAAAAAGAGACAATTTAAGGCACATGATTAAAAATCAAAGTAACGCTAGGGTCATATTTAAATATCAGTAAGTGAACAGTTTCAGTAACAATGCCTATTATAGTCATATCAAGTTTGTTTTTTAAATTATTTTTTATGAAGAGTATAATTGCTTTACAACATCGTGTTAGTTTCTGCTATACAATGAAGTGACTTGGTTGTATGGTCCCTCTTGGACCTCTCTCCTGCCTTGCCTCCATCCTACATCTATGTCATTGCAGAGCACTGAGCTGAGCTCCCTTGCTTTACAGCAGTTTCCCACTATTACCTGTTTTACGCATGGTAGTGTATATATTAATATGTCAATTCTAATCTCCCATTTCGTCCCACCCTCCCCTTATCCTCTGTAAGTCCATTCTGTAAGTCCATTCTCTATGTCTAGTTATATCAGATTTAAGACAGAGACAGACCCGTGAGATGATTTAGTTCTCAAATTTTAGAAATAATAATCACACATAAGACATTCTCGAATCTATAAAGCACTGGCATACATTATCTGATTTTGTTTTCGCAACAACTCTGTAACTTGTACAGGACAAGTATTATTGCCTGTTTTATAAGAAAGAAAACCTAAGTTCAGAGGGGTAAATAATTTGGCTCAAGATCACACAATTAGTGGTACAGCTGAGTTCCAACCAAACTCAGGACGCAACCAAATTCTTCTGCCCCACACCACTCCTCCTCAGCGGCCATCAGAGCACCCACCGGAGCATCGCCTGAAGTGGTGCCTCGGAGGAGGTCAGGTGTGGCCACAGATGTGGCTCCCAGTCAAATCTGATGAATAAGAAAGTCTTACCCTGCCCTGGGGATTGCTCTTCTCATCTGTTCTGTGTTTCTGCCTTTCTGGTCTATGCATCTATAGTACAAGTAGAAAAACTACCTCCAGCCATCACAGGGGAAGATACTATCTAGAGTGCTAGGTGTGGGCTGGTGCCACTCATGAGAAGAAGTGGCAGGGTTGTCTCTTCTTGCTCTTCCATCCTTCCCCTCTCCTCTGTTTAAGGACAGTGTTCAGAACCCTGCCAGTAATCCTCGGCAAGAAATGGGGCTTACCGAAAGAGCCGTTTGCCCACCTAGACCTGGATTTCAAATGCTGACTCAGCTACTGTCACGAGCTTGTATCAGTCATCAGAGACTGAGTTTTTTAATATGCAAAATGGATATTGTATCATCTACTGGAAGAGTAAAAATTAAATAAAGGAGTTTAGTACCTGGCATATGGTACTAGGTCGTTAGTAAGCATTAGGCCACCCTACCATCTCCCCTGATTCTAGAGATTTTCTTTAATCTGTGTTGGCTGCACTCAGAAACAAGCCAACTCCCAGCGGCCCTCTGATGCCTGAGGGTGTTTGTGCTGCACAGATAGTCCATGAGCTGCTAAGTGGACCAAAGAAGGACTGGAACTGGAGAATAAGGAGAGCTTAGGAGAAGTAACCACAGGGGCCGTACTCACCCCACACAGCAATGTCTGTTTCTTTTATCTCCCAAAGTGATGTTTCTCTGTTAATTTGAATATTTTTTTACTAAGGGGTTAATAATGGCTGTTCTACCTTTAATAAAGGCCAAAAGGAAGGCTTAAGCAAGACTGCAATAATTGGCAACTTGATTGGGAAAACAGAAAAAAATGGCTTCCACTTTTCAAGCTAAAAAAAAAGTGAAAAGTAGCTGATAGCTAGTTCTGTCTGGATGGAACACAGCACTATGTCATCTATTCTCAAAGCAGACTATGTTGCAAGCATATCACTGCAACAAACACATGAAAAGCATTTACCCAGTCTCTGCAATGATTTCGGGAGCCACGTATGTCGGGGTACCACACACGGTGTACAGGGGGCCATCTACAATGGTGGCCAGTCCAAAGTCACCCAGCTTCAGCGATTTGCTGCCATCTTGGTGTTCATACACCTAAAATAAAAATTAAAAGTGAAAATGCCTTTAAAAATAAGGACATTGTGGTGTAAATCTAATATATGTTGACCTAAAACAAACAGACTGCCAGATATTTCTCTAGCAAACATGGATTTATTCAGGATCAGCAGAGAATTACAATTTGAAGTCTGTACCCACGGCAAGTTACCTCCAAGTCCCCACATGGCAAGGGAAGGAAATACATTTACAGAGAGGAACAGGAAGTGGGAGGACTATGGAAAGAAACAGTCCATGGCTTTTCATTGGCTGAGTCCTTGCCAGGAAAGAAGAGGAGTCTCCTTCCTGTTGGGCTCAGTTATGGTCACAGGACATGACAGCTCCCCCTTCTGGTCCGCTATTAATAATTGTGATTTCGGTTGATCAATTTCTTAACATTTATTTTTCATAAAATAAAAACTCAGGCAACTATGCAGGGGTATACTTACAAGAACATCTTTATATTACTGCAGAATTAAGAACACGGCAAACACCCAGGAAATGAAAGTTCATTAAATTACGGTCTGTTCATACAATGGGAGGCTATAGACTGTTCGAATGGTGATGTGAGTTTACATTTATTGAAATGAGTTAGATTTGGGAAGTGAGGACAGGCTTCTGACTGGTTGCATAAAATGTCTATTGAAGAAAATAATATGTACTAAGAAAAATGTCTGGAAGGACACTATATTGGTGTGTCTGTCTCTGAGTGGTAAGATTATAGTAGATTTTTTTTTCTTTTGATTCTCTATATTTGATGTTTGCTGCAATGCAAATTGTTTGCAGAATACAGTGAAATACAGAAATATAGATTTTGTGCTAAAAAATAAAAAATATAGATTTTGTGCTTAGTGCAAAATATTCCATTTATGAAAATAATTATGTCTTCATTTTAATGTATCAGAAACTTTAAAGATGCAGTTCTTTAGTAAATGGAACAAAAAAACTACACATCTATTAAAACAGTTTATTTTCAGTGCCCCATATTTCCAACAAGATCTATTTATATTTTTTATTAATAATTGAAAGGGGCATTAACATTTCATTTCACCTGTGGCAATTTGGAAAGATTTATCAGGTGCAGAGTCAGCATTCTGTCCAGTTTTCCTTATTAAGGCAGTAATAAGCCTTTCACCTTATTATAGTCTTTCTCTAATCTTTCACCCAACAAATCAAGAAAAGGATGCATGTGACCACAGGCAAGTATTTAACTTAATTGTAGCCCACAATCAAAATGGATCTGTTCTAAACAGTATCCCAAACAACATTTGTTATTTTAAAGAAAGTATCAAAGGACATTCAGAATTCTAATTCAGAGCCCTCCACTGGAATCAATAAGATACAGAAAAGAGAGCCACAGTAAAAGGCTAGTATTCCCAGCGAAGGCAGTTGCCAGGAGATGCCTCAAGGAAACGGTGAAGCTCTCCACGTACATCAGAATAATTCTTCCAGCCCATGGAGGCCTGCGTGTGCCCCTGCTATTGCTCTGTGATCATCCGTACTTGCTACAGCAGTATGAACCTCGCGCACAGCGAGGATCGTCTCCACACATCAGGAGCATGGCTACCGTTCACACACCGCATCTGCCCTCCTTTGGAAAAAGATTCACTTCTCATTTCACTGCAGCATCAAGTGCAGATGTTTGGCCAGCTAAGCTGCAGTATCAGCAATGATCATTTGGATCTAACTGTTCTGGCAGAAAAAAAGACAGCCAGAGCCTCCTCTCTGGAGAGGCTGTCTTTTCTGGGCAGAAAATGTTCACATTTTCTCCATACTCGGAACACCGAGTCCTCTCCCTGAGGGCTCAGCCACAATCAAGTGAGGGCTGCCCTTAGGCAGGTATCCAGAGGCTTGGGGGGGGGGGGGCACCTGCACGTGGGCTGTTAGGGCAAGGACAGCTGTATGTCCCCCAAGGATGNCGCGCCCCCCCCGGGGGGGCACAGCCAAAAAGAGGGGGGGGCGGCCCGGGGGAGGGGCGGGGGGGGGGGGGGGGGGGGGGGGGCACCTGCACGTGGGCTGTTAGGGCAAGGACAGCTGTATGTCCCCCAAGGATGTGGCTTTGCCCAGGGTCCTCTGAGATGGACACCATCGTCCCTACTTTAATGAAGCAGCCATCCAGCCCTGGTCGGCATCAGCAAGTTTGAATCATGGACTCTGAAGTACCAGAGATGCAAAACATAATATCCTCCCTGACTTAAACGCTCTCAGGCAAAAGAAATCCCTAAATTGTAGTCTTAGCATGTCAGCCATTCAGGTCGTCCAAATGACAAGCAAATGTTTTTCATGAAAAGAAATCTGAGCTGGAAACACCTAGTAGATCGTCTAGTTTAGTTCCCGGACAGAGCAGAATTGTTTACTTCCCTAATTCCATTTTGTTACCAGCAATCTCTTCGAAATGCAAAATAACCTCTTGCTTTGATGTTCTGTTAGGTCCAAACATTCATGGTGCCTGTTTTGTGAGGTTGTGCAGATTTCAAATTACATAACTCCATTTACACAGAGATTTTGTGGCTTGTTTTTAAACATACTATCCATAATCACCCAACTCTATTCAAAAGTTGGACAAAGGCAGATGTTGGCAGATATAGTCATAAGTAACATTTTAGTTCTGAATATGACCATGTAATTTTCCTCCATGTACCAAAGGGTTTTTTTAAGCATCTACATTTTAATAGGAATTCCATCTTACATATAGCCATATGCCAATTATATTTAATATAGCTACGCAATGAAGTTCAAAGCTTCAATAACTAAGCAAAACCACTGAAGACTTAAAATAAAGAAAGACTAAAATAAAGAAAATGAAGATTATTTAATGATAAATATAAAAGTAAATCAGCATCATTTAAATGAAATACATAGAATCGATCATTTTCATGTTTTCTTCTCTCTTTAATCACTACTATGCTTCTCTCTCTCTCTTTTTAACTTTGAAAACCATATAGTAGAATTTTCATGAACACATAAAGAGATTAAAGTGATGTTTAGGAGAGGCAATAAGAGCTAAGAGACAAAGGCCTAATCCCCGTAATTGAAAACATTTCTAGACCCAAGTACATTTGAAATGCTTCAGCAAAATGTTTTTGCAGGTGAATAAATGTCCAGGCCTCTCGTTTGGAATTCTGTTTAACTTACTTACCATCAGGCAGGGCAGGAAACAAGGTTGCTTTGGGTTTTTCTCTGTCAACACTTGGGGAGAAGGATATAGAAGAATATATTGTCGTGTCTCCCTTCCTCCCATGGGAGAGCGCCTTCCCTAAGTGCTACTGGATTGGCCAAAAAAAATCGTGTTTTTCCATAGGAGCATACAGCAAACCCAAACAAACTTTTTGGCCAACCCATCCCAATGGGCGTCTCACAGCTGGGCTCCCGAGAGCTCCTGCTGCCGCCTGAGCTGGACTCTCACCTCTGCCCCAGCCATTTACAGCAGGGCAGGAATGAGGCCATTTTAAAATGTAGTCAAAACTTGTTAAAAATCACCGATTGTGAAATGCATGTGTTTCAAATGTGTGTGTGTGTGAGCACACACACACAATCTTCACAAAACCATCTCCAGAAAGTATTTCACCAAATGGCAGCTATAAATTCACTTTGAGCTAAGTTTTTAATTAAACATTAGGAGTCGGAAAAGCTTCTAACATGTTCACGTCGAAAACATGGTGTCCATGGCGTTTCCCACTCTCGGAATCGAGTTCCTTGGCTTGTCTCTTCATCCTGACCTTCTTTCAGAAAGACCCTTAACAGCCTGCAAGTATAAGTTTGGGCAGCCTGACCCAGCAAGTGAGGTTCTGGTTGAAGAACTTTTTGCTGTAACTGTATTTTAAAGTCTCCATAAAACATGCCCCACACATGAGGTGGGGGGTGCATTAATTGTCAATCAAAGAGTATTCACAACATGAGATATAATTTAATGTTCATCCAGGCCCTTTAAATACTATAGATGTTCCCCCACATTTTAAACACCGAGGGGCTATTAAAGAGATGGGGATTAGTGCAAATTACCCAGTATGTAGTGCTTTCACTGTTTTAACTAAGCAATAAAACTGTGTAATTGCACAACACTAATTGAATGCAGCCACACATAATTGTGGGCTGCCATATGTATACTATTACCATAAAGACTGTCAGTATTTTGTAAGCTACTCTTGTGATCATTGCAGATGGCTACAGTCAGAAAAGTTGTTCTCTAGGGTTTATTATATGGCTATAAAGACATCCCATGATTTGACAGACTAAATGTGTTAAATGGCAACAATTATGAACAAAGTTCCAATTAAAAGCTGAAGGCATGTCCTACCAAGAATAGACCTAGTGAAAGGTCAGGTAGGTAGGTTTTTGGTATTCTATTTTACACAGGATTTTCTTTTTTTAAAGGAGAGGTTTTTGTTTCTTTTTCATTTATTTGGAGTTTCGCAGTAGTTGTAACTTGCTGAACAGTAGATTTGGGGCATATGTCTGATCTCGCTTGGATGAGAAACTGAGACCATTTGAAAAAGTTATTTGAAAAACTAAAAGGTTTAATACAGAGTCATAAAATGCAGCCGGTGGCCATAAAATAATATGAAAATTCACAGATAACCTGAACCCAGTCAAATGGTTTCTGAGATTCCCATAATAGAGAACTAAAAGCTGACTAATATAACAGATGTGTTGGAACAAACATAATTTTCAATGATAATATGAATTCAAGGATAACCCTGTTGAAATATTGGCTAATGAACTGTCAGGAACCACTGAAATTTCTTCACAGAGGAGCTCAATAGGTACTAAAAATTACTTCACCAGATAGAATTTAACAAAACTGGCATGAAATTGACAAAGCCATGACAAAAAAGTGAATTTACTTTTTAATAAATATGGTATCCTTTAAAAAAGACATTGATTTTTCTTCTAGCCACAGAATATGGCCTTTATGACACTTTCTAAAAACAGTGAATTAAATTTAAACCTTTAAGAAGTGAAGTATAACAACATGTATGCAGGGAATTACTTAGCAAAATGTATTTTATGCTTCACATACTTTAGAATTAAGCCTGCTAAAAAAACTTAATTCTTAAAAAAACAAATTCAGTTTATACCCACATGTAAAATCTTTATGAAACAAAAATTCTGTGAAATAATAAAAATAACAAAATGTGTACAGAAGTCAGAAGAGGCGCGGCAACATAAGAAGAAAAAATAAAATAGCTTTTCAAAGTGTTACCCTAGAGATGTCTGTGAAGATGGAGCAGTAAATGGAAATTTCAGGAAACCTGACTCTCATCCATTCTTTAAAACAGTCATGAAACTATCTAGAAAGGAGTTCTATGCAGCTGCAGTGAGATACAGCAAACATGCACATTTCTGACTCTACAGTGATTGTACACCCCAGAATTCTGTTATAACTGGGAATTCAGTGTCATTGCAGTTTTTAAAAACTGTTACATTTTTGTCACACAAGTACTATCCAATATGTCATTGTAGGAAAACTGGAAAAGACAGATAACATTACAGAGAGAAAAGAATTAAACTCATTCGCAATCTTGACACCTAGAAATAATCATTGTTACGCATTTGGGCGTATGAACTTCCAGAGCTTTCTTTCTCTTTCTTTTTCTCACTGGACAGCATACCCTGAATGCATGCCCCCGTGAATAAGCATACATGTGTATCACGATTTTCAGTGCCTGCTGGATAGTCCATTGTATGGATGCACCAAAATAATAACCCGCCAGACTACCGCCCGCTGCCATTTACTGAGCCCCTGCCAGGCCTCATGTTGAGGACTTCATGTTTAACATCCCACTTAACATTCACAACAACTCTGTTAAGTACTATCACTGATATTTTTGCAGATTAAAAATATTGAGGCTCAGAGATGTTAAGTAATTTGCCGAATGTTGAAAAGTAAAGTTGCTCAGTTGTGTCCGACTCTTTGAAACCCCATGGACTGTAGCCTACCAGGCTTCTCAGTCCATGGGATTTTCCAGGCAAGAGTACTGGAGTGGGTTGCCATTTCTTTCTCCAGGGGATCTTCCCGACCCAGGGATCGAACCCAGGTCTCCCACATTGTAGGCAGATGCTTTACCCTCTGAGCCACCAGGGAAGCCCATGTTACACAACTAATAAATGGTAGAGCCAGAACTTAAGCTCGGGCATGTTTAAGTCCATGATTCTAACCAGTATGTCCTCCTGCCTCCCCATTATGCCAATATTTTAAAAAATCAATGCCCTGACCTAAGTTATTTCTATATATACATTTTTCCTTCCCATGCTAAAAAACACTGAGATGACCATCCCTTTGTGTGTATACATATCTGAAATTTTTTTTTCTTTAGGTCACATTTCTAAAAGTAGAATTACTTGACCACAGAGTTCATATTATTTAAGGCTATAGTTACGTATTACCAAACTACTTTTCAGAAGAGTTCCATCAACTTAATCTCGTATCGAGTCATATGAGATGACTGGTATCCTCCTAAGTTTGCCAACCCTGCATATTTTTATTATTTATTATTAATCTTTGCTAGTCCAATAAGACCATGTCATTTAAAAAATAGTTTTATTTATTCATAGCTGTGTTGGGTCTTTGTTGCCGCGTGGACTTTTCTCTAGCTGCGGCGAGCGGGGGCTTGCTCTCCAGCTGTGGAGCGTGGGCTTCTCATCACAGTGGCTTCTCTTGTTGCGGAGCACAGGCTCTAGGGCACACGGGCTTCACTGGCTGTGTCACGAGGGTTTAGAAACTGAGGCTCCCAGGGTCTAGAACACAGGCTCAACAGCCGTGGTGCACTGGCTTAGCTACTCTGCAGCATGTGGGATCTTCCTGGGTCAGGGATCGAACCTGCATCTCCTGCATTGGCAGGCGGTTTCTTTACCACTGAGCCACCAGCGAAGCCCCTTAAAATGAAGTGAATGATGTTATTCTGCACCACAGTGACAGAGGAATGGGCGGCGGGGCAGACAGATGCTGACCCACCCCGAGGCACTGCACTTTTACTTCCTGTCTTCTTTCCCCTGGTGGAACTGCAGAGCTTCCCTGGCGGCTGAGGGTAAAGCGTCTGCCTGCAATGCAGGAGACCTGGGTTCGATCCCTGGGTCAGGAAGATCCCCTGGAGAAGGAAATGGCAACCCACTCCAGTACTCTTGCCTGGAGAATCCCATAGACAGAGAAGCCTGGTAGACTACAGTGCATGGGATCCCAAAGAGTTGGGCACGACTGAGCGACTTCAGTTTTCTTTTGCAGAAGTGAAAGTGAAAGTCACTCACTCAGTAGTGTCTGACTCTTTGGGACCCCATGGACTATACAGTCCCTGGAATTCTCCAGGCCAGAATACTGGACTGGGTAGCCTTTCCCTTGGAGAAGGGCCCTCAGTAAATGCTTAGTACAATAACTGGCATATTACTGTAGTAAATCATGTTTGGGGAAAATGTTCTTTTTCTTCTGTTTTCCCTCAACTTTTATCCAAATGCAGATAGAAGGCCATTTTTTCTTTCCTAATGTTTTCAGTCACCCAGTCGTGTCCGACTCTTCGCGGCCCTATGGACTATAGCCTGCCAGGCCCCTCTGTCCATTGGATGTTCCAGGCAAGAATCCTGGAGTGGGTTGCCATTTCCTGTTCCAGGGATCAAATTCACATCTCTGGCATCTCCTGCACATTTTTTTTTTTTTAACCACTAGTGCCACCTGGAGAAACAAGCATTCCATTTCTTCTGGGGGATTTCAGTGATTAAAAGCTACTGACTTTTCAAACAGGTGTAATTGTTAGAAAGTTTTTCCTTACGTCAACCTCAAATCTGTCATTAACGTCTTCTCCTTAGTTTGAGTTCAGTGTCTCATATGCAGCACAGGAAAGGTCTCCCATCTTCCGTCCGGCAGCCTCTGCTGGGCCACTCTGATGCGCTGTCTCCACGTGTCTGGGTCCCTCCCCACTGAGCTCACGAGCAGCACAGAGGACTCTCTTGAGAGTGACGTTCTTTCAGGGAAAGCGTCTAAGGGCACGTTGGTATTTTTAGCAGTCATGTGCTCTTGTAATGAACTTGTTATGGTCAGCGACCAGGCTTTAAACTAGCCCAAATTTTCCCATTACTGTTTTTCCACAATGGTCATTAAAACAACCACACCAAAACAGACCTAGTCCTTAGGGACTTATGTTTTTAACTCTCGTTAAATTCCATCTTACTGGTCTGGGACCTTTATGGAGCCAAAGATAGTTGCAGATCTCAGTTCTGTTATTTACTATGTAGAATACATCTTCAAGTCGACTCACTGGTAATGGTGATAAGGGCGGGGCCAGTGACAGACTCCTGTGAGATCCGTGGCTCCCTTCCGTAGGGTGATCTCCAGTCTGTTCATCCACGTTCCGGTGGCTCAAGTCCATCTTGCAGGTCTATTCAACTGTCTTTGTTTATGACCTCTACTGTCCATCTGTGGCACTGGCCTTATCCGCCAGTGGAGTGAGCTATCTGACCACAAAATGAGTTTACTTGAGGATTAAGACAGAAGGAAATCCATTATTTGGTAAACTCAGTGTTGACCTGAACTGGAAACTAAGAAGAGCAGGAACACAACCTCTGGTTATCACTAGGGGAAAACAAGATAATCTATTCCTAGATTCAACCCATTTTGTGAAAATGCAGGTCATTAGCTGTACATGCCACTTTGATGGGCAGCGAGGAACAGGCACAAACACCTTGACAGAGTTTCTAAAAGGAATTTTCTGACCTAGAGAAGCAGTTTCCCTGAGAAACTGCTTTTTCCCAAACAGTATTTAGGAGTTTGGAAGCAAAAAGATTTTTGAACAGAAATTTTTTTTATATTTCAAGAAAATTACTTTGTTTATTTCTGGAATCTAATAAAAAACCAGTGATGTCAGTGATATTTTTGCCAGTAGGACTTTAATTTTCCTAAGGAGAAGGCATCTGTGGATACATTTTAAAAAGACGGTCCCAGCTCAGTGCAAGAAACAGGCTGCTGCTGATGCTTTTTGCTGCCAAGGGTACAAGCTTGCCATCTAGCGGTGGCTCATGTAAATGGAAAGCGGTTGATCTTAGGCCATTTCTGTTTTGATTTAAAGCAAAAAGTTTCTTTTTGTCATAAACTATCACGTCGCATGCGATGCATATAATGGTTTATGCATAAATGCAGCTGGGGAAGCTCTGTACTTACTCCCCTCCCTTCAGAAAGGTTCAGTCTGCAGCCAGCGTGGGTCCTTAATGTAACTGATGAATTGAGAAATGACTAAGGCTTGCCATATTTGTTTGGCTGCATCGTGTCTTAGTTGCGTTATGTGGGATCTTTAGTTGTGGCAAGTGGGATTTAGTTCCCTGACCAGGGATAGAACCCCAGGCCCCTGCATTGGGAGTGTGGAGTCGCCATTCAGTCACTCTCTCATCTAATCCACCCTCTCATCCACCTGTCACTCATCCACAGCATCTAAGGACCAGGCCTGATAAAGCAAAAGAATCACATAAAATCACTGACACAATATACTAATTAATAAAATAAGGCCTTACTAACAATGTGATAATAAAATTATAAGAGCTATTTCTATTAGGTCAGCTCCCAGTTTTCACCTAAAATATGACTGGAAACATCACTGTACACGTGTTTGTTTTTTTCATTAAAATGCCTTGATCTTGAATAAATAATTCATAGGATCAACATAGATCTGAAGGCCAAACTACAATATTTTATATTGCTCTTTAAGAATTAAAAATAAAAGAGTTCTCAAAGTTTTTGCTTATACGATATTACATAAAATGAAATCTATAGCTGAAATGCCTACAAATGTAATACATAATTCTTTGCTACTTATTATAAACACTAAATACTTATGAAGCAAAAATTTATCAGCAGTCTAACAATTTAGGGTTTTTTTTTTGTGCTCTCTTCATAAAATAATAATGCAAAGTGTGCAGCGGGGCCTTTTTTATTTAAGTTTCCGGTAGTTAGAAATGGATTGAAACTCTCTGCATTAAATTTATTATAGCATTTTTCCAAAAATAAGTCTCTGGCTCTACATTTTTCCATTAGATGGTAAATCCATGCCTGGGTAAATAGTGACACTTTAAAAGCAATGTCAAAAATGATGAAAGATGATTGTTACAACTTACGGTTTTAAACAGTTTCATTTTTAGGGATAATTTAATTTTTATTACAAATAAAAGGGGAATAAAAAAAGAATGAATAGTCACATGGTATCTCTTTATCTTCATACAGTCCCCTTAAAGGAGACCCAAAGGAGTTAAGTATCTTGTTCAAGGTCAGAGGATCAGCCAGTGTAAGAGTAAAGCCCGTGGTTTTGAACTTTTGTCCATCTGACTATAAATCCTGAGTATGTGATTTTGTGTCTCCCATGATGATTCTTATTTCTACGGAAAGGTCAACAGAATGTGAAATTAATAGAAGTCTCAAGGGCAATTAGTAATGTCATCCTAATTTTGTTAAAATTATTCTATTCTTCTACCTAGTTTATGCCATAATAGCTTTATCCCTGCAAAGCTCGCCAATCCTTACTACTCTCCTATAAAAAGAAATGACTATACTGGAGAAGCAGAATTACTTTAGTTTTTCATATATATATATATATATATTTTAAACCTGAATTATGAATGACTGCAATTGTGTATTTATATATATACATATTTTTCTCATTTCATACATATTTTTCTCATTCTTAAATTAGAAAAGAAAGGAAAAAGGGAGAGAATTTTTTTTTTTCTTTTTTGGGTAATTTAAAGTAAAATGTGTTCAAACAAGCACAGTACTTTCAAAGTATCCTGCAAATTGTCATTTGTAAAAGCACACTGCTCTGTAACCATTTATATCATTTAGAGAAACAGTGCTCTGGTGAGAAGCAGGTGAACAATGGGTACACAAAACTGAACTGCAAAAGCGGAAAGGAAAATGAGACTTTAATTTTCCATCACTGAATTTTTGGAGCTTAGAGAAATTTTTAAACAAAGGCTCAGTTGTAAGTCCGTTCCCGTGAGACAATCCTACATAAGTCAGGACACAGGAAGAATGAGTGCAGACGAGGGAAAATTGCTGCCGTTTATGGAGGCAGCTATGCAGAAGAGAATGTTTAGGCTACTGTGGAGATGTGGAATTTGAGGGCCAATTAAGTCAGAAGTCCATCATCTGACCTCTGCCACCTTCATTAGCCAGCAGCTCCAAGATCACTAACCTAATTGCAATTAACTGCTTGTATATGTACTTCTTTCTTTTCTTTTTAATGCTTATTTTTATTTGGCTATGCCGGGTCTTAGTTACAGCATGTGGGATCTAGTTCCTTGACCAAGGATTGAATCTAGGTCACCTGCACTGGGAGCTCAGAGTCTTAGCCACTGGACCATAAGGAAGTCCCTGTGTACATATTTTTTAAATGGCTATTTTTCCTACTTGAATGTCCCTCCACGGAGGCATGCGTCTTCCTGTTCCCTGGCACAGTCCCTGGCATAGGGCAAGCAAGCAGTAAACCTCTCTCCCCAGTTCACACTTTTCATAGTCTAGTGGTCAAAAGTCTGAGGTGTGGAGTGGAGCAGAGCGAGGTTGTGACCTTGATTCCTCCACTTAAGAGTGATGATGGCCTTGAGTAGGTCTTTCAACTTCTAGGCACCCAGTTTGCTCATCTGTGAAATGGGACAGTAACAGACTTTTACCCCACATGGCTGTTGTGAAGATGAAATGAGATACTACTGAGTGTAAAGTCTTAGCATGGGTTGAGCACACAGGTGATTCTCCATAGCAGCAGATCTTAGCAGTCATTACTGGGATTGGGAGTTGGGTTGGTCCTCTGCTTTTATTGTATTTTAAAAAAATATTTATTTATCTGGCTGCACTGGGTCTTTGTGGCATGCGGGATCCAGTTCCCTGAGCAGGGGTTGAACCTGGGCCCCTTGCATTGGAAGCTTGGAGTCTTAGCCACTGGACTGCCAGGGAAGTTCCTGTTCATCTGCTTTTAAACTTGCAAGTTCACTGAGATCACATGGGGGAGTTGGTGGCAATGCAGACCTGCACCCTGTCACCAGTCACCAGATTTTTATTTGGTGGGGCTGCAGGGAAGCTCAGAAATTTACATTTTTAACTAGCATCTGGGAGTAATTCTGATGCAGGGGTCCCTGGACCACCCTTGGAGAAACACTGCTTTAGAAAGAGAATCCTCATTTCCCAGATTTCCGAAGAGATGGACAAACTAACAGTCAAGTAATACATGACTCTTTGGGTTGGATAAAGAAAGTAAAAGAACAATTAGCATCTGGAGACGGGGAGAAATTGAATATATTTCATTAAAATTCCACCCTGAATAGCCAACAAAATTTATATTACTCCCACATTCACTAGTGACAGCTCCCTGATGCTCAGTCTCTGTCCCCTTAATTCTTTCAATACCGTCCCCTTAACAATGGCATCAAGAGAGCATGGGGGTGGTGGTAAGAATGTCTCTGATCTGTAAAATCAGTCTTCTTCATCATGATCAATTTTATGCTGAGGGGCTGGTGTCTTGAAAACTCACAAAGAAATTTATCCTTTTAGCTTTTAGATCAGATTATTGGGATGTAAATTGGGAGACTAAGTCTAAAAGGCCTTCCATTTTCTTTTTTTTTCTCCAAGTAAAAGCTTTCTAACACCAAAGTGCTATCGATAAGTCATGCAAGTGTAAATGCTCCTCATGACTGTGTTGGCCTGGTCCATGGTCTTAACCACAGCCCTAGATTTCCTGAGTTCTTTTCCTGTCCCCCTGCCTCGGGTTTTTATTTGCTAATAAGTTAAGTGCTCCTAATGGTACATTAATCCTGACAGATCAACTTAAAAGACCAGTTTCCAGCTAGTTACTGAAGGCCAGCTGGAAACTAGCCTTTAAGGGTTTTTTGTTTTGTTCTTTAAGAAAATGAAAAAGAAGGAAAAGAAGTGTTCATATTCACTCATGCATGAGTGCTTGGAGCTCAGGACACCCTGAAGTCGCAACCCTTCTTACCAGCAGATTCTCTGGTTTGATGTCACGGTGGACGATGTTGAGGCTGTGCAGGTATTTGATGGCGCTGGCCAGGTTGTACAGCATCCCACTGGCATCTCGCTCAGTGTATTTGTTAGTGGAGGTGATGGCATCGAAGAGGTCTCCTCCCTGACAGAGAACAGCAGGAGGAAAAGTGGATTAACAGATGGTCCAGTGGGGCCCGGCCTGGAGAGGCGCCAACACGCTATGCGCGCGGGGTTTCTGGGTTCCAAGAGCTTTCCCTGTCACCGCCTTCTCAAAGGCCGAGGAACCCTCTGGTGGTTTCTACCCCCCACTGGGAGAGCCAGTGACACTTCCTCCAGAGCTCAAGGAAGAAGGAGAGGACTCTGCCATTAAACTCCCAGCTGGGGGTGGGGAAGCAGAGCTGGGACTCCAGGGCAGAGACCTTGGGGCACCGGCTATCCTGGTGGCATGAGCTACACCAACTGCCAGCAGAAGTTCAGATTCATAATCCCAAGTCTCCTGAAACAAGAAACATACCAGACTGCACCCTGAACAAAATGTTCTGCGGCTCTATGAACTTCACACACACACACTTCTCGTCGTTCTCTAGTTTAGGTCTCTTGGAGGGGGCATCACGTCTTCTTTTTCAATAATGTGCCTCCTTGTAAGGAACAGAGAAAAGGACCAGAAACTGTCACCCCAGAAATGAAAGAGAAAGAGAGGGAGGAGGACGGAGACATTTCAAAGAAAGTTTTCCAGGTCCATTACTCATCCGAACTTTTGTTTCCACTGTTCTGGGCTAATTTATTGTTATTTGGTGAAGCAAAGATTTCAGCCTCCAATTTTAGATCCGTTTATTTGAAGCCCTTTCAGAGAAGTTGGGTCTGATTTACTGTGGGTGGGGAAGCAGAGCTGGGACTCCAGGGCAGAGACCTTGGGGCACCGGCTATCCTGGTGGCATGAGCTACACCAACTGCCAGCAGAAGTTCAGATTCATAATCCCAAGTCTCCTGAAACAAGAAACATACCAGACTGCACCCTGAACAAAATGTTCTGCGGCTCTATGAACTTCACACACACACACTTCTCGTCGTTCTCTAGTTTAGGTCTCTTGGAGGGGGCATCACGTCTTCTTTTTCAATAATGTGCCTCCTTGTAAGGAACAGAGAAAAGGACCAGAAACTGTCACCCCAGAAATGAAAGAGAAAGAGAGGGAGGAGGACGGAGACATTTCAAAGAAAGTTTTCCAGGTCCATTACTCATCCGAACTTTTGTTTCCACTGTTCTGGGCTAATTTATTGTTATTTGGTGAAGCAAAGATTTCAGGCTCCAATTTTAGATCCGTTTATTTGAAGCCCTTTCAGAGAAGTTGGGTCTGATTTACTGACAATGTGTGCATCCTTTTTGCACACGAGGCCCCAAAGAGCCGAGCTCCCCCCGCCAGAGGCTGACTGTTCATCTGTTACCAAAAGGGCTAGGAGATTTAATTTGTTGTTGTTTTTTTTTTAATAGAAACACAACCTAGAGCACCTGTAGGCTGACCATTTTCAAATCCCACTCCCTAACCTGGCCCTCTGTGACCCTGTAAAATCCCCACTTGGGGGAAGGGGTATCTTCCACTGACCTCAGCCTCAGCAGTTCCCGAACTGAGCAGATACTTTTTTTTTTTTTTCAAAACAAACACTGTCTCTCTCAGTGTTGTCTCTCAAAGGCGAGGTTGTGCAGCTTTGCAGGTTGTTCCCGTGCCACCTGGGGAGATGGGGTTTGCGCTGCAGTCCACGTGGACAGCAGCCCTGTGTGTTGGGCAGTAGGAGGTGACCCTGCCAGATGCCACCACTGTCCTCATTGTCTAAACTCAAGACAGCCTGTAATCTCATTCCTTCTTCTTCGCCTTCAACAAAGCAGTCAACAGATCCTCTTAGTCCTGCTCTAAGACCTGCCTCTGACACAGCTTTCTGGGCCATCTCAGGCTCTCTATCCAAAGACCTTGTGTACGATCGTCACCACCCACACCGCAGGTCAATGTTTCCTGTCTTTCACTCGTCATGAAATCAGCGTTCTGTTCCCATGGCTCTCCCCGCTCTGCCCCCACCCTTCACTCCAACTTGCTTAACCTCATCTCCTGTCTCACCTGGAGCAGCTGCCTTTATGCTCCACGTAGCGTGTGTCTTCCCTGGTCACCCAGACAGACCGAACCCTCCCCCGACTTCGCACTCCAAGCCCATCCCAGAGTCCCCTCCAGGCCCTTGGTCATTCTGGCTCCCGTTGATCTCCTAGTGCCGGCCCAAGGGCTGCCCCTGCACAAGGCCCTCCTTGCTCTGGACACAGGCAGTGTGCACATGTTCGCTTCTGCAGCTAGAAGTCTGAAGTCCCGTTATTGGTACTTATGGAATTTCACCCTTAAGAATGGTTTTACTGTTCACCCACTTCACTGTTTTCTGGAACACAGACCTTATTTATCCAATGCCATCACGCCATCCTGGGGCCCCTGATGGACTCTCAGGATTTGACAAACTAAATTCCTCAGGGGGGTGTCATGGGAGCTTTTCAGGTCAAACGTGGGGCTGGTCTTCTCTTCTGAGATGCTTCCAGACCTGGTCACATAGCCATTCTCGGTCAGACTAAATGCAAGGATACGATACAGTGGTGGAGAAGGGAACAGCGACCCACTCCAGTATTGTTGCCTGGAGAATTCCATGACAGAGGAGCTTGGTGGACTACAGTCCATGGGGTCACAAAGTATCAGACACGACTGAGCGACTCATACACACACACACACACACCCCTACACACCTGACTAATGTAACAAATACATTTGAAGAAGGGATGATTGAGCTTACTGGATAGTAGAGACAAGCTGGGCCATCACTGGGCAAGTAGGAGGCAACCCTCTAGAATGCAGGCAAGGAATGGTAGAATTCGGCAAGTGGTAGCCAAAGTATATAGAGAGGTGAGAATACTTTGGGCTGAAGGAGAGCTGTAAGAGTTAGTAGAGGCTCAGTGAGAATTCCCTCGGTGTGGGTGGGCAGCATAAGGAACTGCAGAGAGGACAGCAAGGGCACAGGATCCTCAGGTTGCAGGCCTGCTGCTCAGGGAACTGTAGAGGACATCAGGGTGCTGATGTGGGTGAGACACCTTTAGGGCAACAGTTGTCTGGGTCAGGTGAGCACAGAAAGTTTATTTCTAGGCCAGGGCTGTAAGGCTGCCAAAGACTCTTGCATTCTGGGGCAGTGGCTACAGCAAAGCTCTACGCATTGTCTTCACAGCCATAATGCTGACTCAGAGAGAATCCACAAAGGCTAAGTGGTCACCTGACTAAGCATATTACTGACAATCGGATTAAGCTTTCCCACAAACTGTGTTCTGAACTATTAAGCCTTTTCCTCTTTTATATCTCATCTTCAAATTTAATTTAGTCTTAGCTCTCCAAAACCCAGCCAATAACAGGGGGTTGCTAATTAGTTTTTAATGGCACCGAGAGGGGTAGCAGGAATGATTTGAAGCTGCTGCTTTAAAAATTAAAGTCATTGTAAAATTACTATTCTTGGTCCTAGATAAAGTATAATTTAAAATGTTGTAATTACCAAACTTTATTTGGTAATAAAGCATCAATATGAAAATTTTCTGAATAATGAAACTGACCTTTCTTGGTTGGAATAAGTGATTAACATTTTTATCTCCCTCAGTCTCAACCATGACCATAACCTGGTGTTAGTACAAACTAAAAAGGCTTCACCCTCAGAGAAAAAAAGTCGGAACTTGAAGTAGAAAAAAAACAGACTTTATCTATAAATATAGATTAATCACTAAGTTAAAAGAAGGCCAATAGATTTAAAACAAAGGAAGTATGAAAATTTAAAGTCCCTAGAATGAACATTTTTCTATACAGTAAATGATTGATTAATTAAATGCTTTGTTGGCCTGAAATTTTTACAGAAGGAAACCCCACATTCCAGCTGCCACCAGCTCAGCTGAGTGATTCTAAGTAGAATTCCTGGAACCCTGGGTGCTCACTGGCACACCTCTGATGGAGAAAATGATCTAATTTACAACTAAAGTAGAAATTACTCATGCCTTTGGTCAGATTAACATAATAGAAAAGCCTTGAACAAAGTACAGCTTTATGAAAATAAAACATTCAATTTTTAAAAACTTCTAATTAAGAAAATTTCACATTTGGAAGTAGAGGAAATAGGTGGGTTACCTTTCACATAGATTCAACCATCATCAACATCTGGCCATTCCTATGTTATATGACTGAATAGAATAAAAACATAATCTTATGTGGCAGGATGAGATTGTACCCATCACTGAGAGGCAGTATTCACATTATTATTAACAGGGTGCTGTTTTTCTATTACCCTGGAGTCTAGAAGTTCAGAGCTTGTTTTTATGATGATGAACGATACTTTTGGAGTAGTTCCTGGAAAAGTTAGCAGTTTCTGCTGGAGTAACAACAATCATACTGGTGTCTAATACTTTGTGTCACAGAAGCTGGTGAAAGGGATTTCTTTTACCTTCAGAATAACACTCCTAGCACTATCTCATTTTACACAGGAGGGGCCCAAGGTACAGAGCGGTAGACCCAAGATCAGGGACTATTTCGGTCCAGGCTGAGACTTGAACTTTGGGGATATAATTCTAGTGTTAAGACTCTTAACCATTACGCCAGTGCACAGCAGTGAGGCTGAACACTGCTGACAGGAAACAAGGAGAGAGCTCTATCATACAGGAGAGTGAGGGGCCATATATAGGTTTACCTCTTCTACCGAAACACACACCTTTACTAATTCCATGACAAGATACAGCTCGGTTGGCACGTCCATCTCTTCGATCAGAAGAACAATATTGGGGTGCTTCACTCTTCTCAAGATAGACACCTCATTCTGGATCATGTGTTCCTGTTCAAGAGAAGGTTAGCTCCATCAAGACACACAGCAAAACAATGAAAGGCTAACTCAAATTAACAAAGCCATACTATTTAAGGGTTTCCCTGGTGGCTGAGACGGTAAAAAGTCTGTCTGCAATGCGGGATACCTGGTTCGATCCCTGGGTCAGGGAGATCCCCTGTAGAAGGGCATGGCAACCCACTCCAGTATTCTTGCCTGGAAAATCCCATGAACCAAGGAGCTTGGGTGGGCTACATACAGTCCATGGGGTCGCAAAGAGTTGAACACAACTGAGCGACTAACACTTATACTATTTAAAGATCAAGGGAGATATATTTTGCTAAAATATAATGTCTATCTTAAATTCTGATATTCATATAAGTCGCTTCAGTCGTGTCCAACTGTGTGTGATCCCACAGACAGCAGACCACCAGGCTCCCCCGTCCCTGGGATTCTCCAGGCAAGAACGCTGGAGTGGGTTGCCATTTCCTTTTCCAATGCATGAAAGTGAAAAGTGAAAGTGAAGTTGCTCAGTCATGTCCAACTCTTAGTGACCCCATGGACTGCAGCCCACCAGGCTCCTCCATCCATGGGATTTTCCAGGCAAGAGTACTGGAGTGGGGTGGCATGGCCTTCTCCGTCATATAGCCTAGAATTGGCAAAAGATATTGAAGGTCCTTAGAAGATGCTTGTAATTTCAGAGCCTACCATGGTTAACTATAACTGCATGTAGAAGGATGAAATGAAACTTAGATCACAAAAGTAAGAGAAGAAGTAAATACAAGAACAAAGAGAAGGAACTGAAATAATATCCCATCATTTCAACTGACTTTGATGCCAGGAATATTTATAGAATAAAATTATATCCTAATAAGTATATAACATTCTACTCTACCAAAACACAACTCCTAGGGTGAACTTATGTTTATTTGGGGGCTCATCTTGTGTTTTTTTTCTACCTCCAAAACAATATATTTTCAAAAGAAGAAAACCTTATACATACTTTGCCTCGACACTTGCTTTTCTTGATAATTTTCAGAGCATACTCCCTAGCAGTCGACCTGCAAAGAAAAAGGTTTTTTTTTTTTAATAAATGTAATTTCCAATATGTTGAATCACTTTGTTAAGGATTCACTCGTACCCCATTGATCTGGCATCATTGTGTAAATATTTTGTAAAAAATTCTCTTTTCTGTTTTTAAAAGAAATATGTGAATTTTAAGGGGCTGACCAAGTGTAAGGACAAAACAAACATGATAGCTCAGAAACATCACAAGCTGTTACGGCTGCCGTAACTGTAATAAAGTTACTGCTGCTGCGACCCCCGTGGTAACTCCCTCTCGCAGGTGGCTGTGCCCTGTTCCTCCCTCCAAAGTGGACGTGAAATAGGGGTGAGCTTCTGCCCTTCTTCTCCATTTCTCTTGAGGTCATCCACGAAGTGACAGTTTTCTGAATGGTTCTCATGGTCACACTGATGACATTCAAGACGCAGTCCACCCTCTGTAGACTTGGGCTGTGTGCAGCGCTGTGTGTTCTGGTGGAGAACTCATGAATGAGGTGTTCAAGGAGTATAGCAAGGGATACCGTCGTTATCTGAGCATCCTGTGACCTCTTGAGCCTCTCAAAAAAGTATTTATTTATTTGGCTGTGCCTGGTCTTTGGTGTGGCACGAGGGGTCTTCGATCTTCGTTGTGGTATCCAGGTTCTTCAGTTGTAGCTTGGAAACTCTCAGTTGCGGCATTTGGGATCTAGTTCCCTGACCAGGGATCAAACCCAGGCCCCCCTGCATTTGGAGTGTGGCGTCTTAGCCATAGGCCCTTTCATTCAACAGAAATTAAATGGAGGTGACAATTATAAACAGCTCACGTTCCCAAAGCCACCTGGCAGTGCGAAAATCAGAGCTTGAGTTTTTGGGGTCTCTGCTTCTCATATAGCCCAGCCAACACTGCCCGTCCTCCGTCGTGGGTGTGGGCAGGAGGGCTTAGTCATACTGAACCTTTAAATAGCTTCCTAACTTGTGTGAGCATTTCTAAGATACTGTAGTGCCAATAGTGATGGTCCACTGTCAAAGGACACAATGCATTCTTAACAGTCATCAGGAACCACTACTTCACAATCATTTCTACTTCAGATCTAGTTGGGAAATCAAGAGAGTTCAGCTTATTACCTATAGATAAAGGCCAGTTTTAGGGATCCAAATGAATACAATGGGAGTGAAGTTGATTAAGAACAAAATTTCAAAATAAGGTTTTAAAATTTTCACTTTGGAGAATCAAAGGGGAATTTCCTAGTCGTATGTTATGGTAAGAGCAAGACAGTGATGTGCCTATAAATTAAGAGACCAGATAGTAACAATGTATTTCAAGCATTTTAGAAACCATTCATGTTGTTTGCTTCTCTTTTTAAAATATTTATTTATTTATTTACTTGGCTGTGCCAGGTCTTAGTTGTGGCATGTGGGGTCTTTAGTTGTGGCATCTGGGATCAAACCCAGACGCCTGCGTTGGTAGTGTGGCGTCTCAGCCACTGGACCACCAGGGAAATCCTCCTGTAACATTTACTTCCCAAACTCCTCCTCCCACTGCACTTCCAGGACCCTTCAATGTACTAGCTTGCAGAATGAAATAAACATTGACCAAACTGTTATAATTGTATCTAATGAGAAAGTCTAGAGGCTTCCCAGGTGGAGCAGTGGTGAAAAACCTGCCTGCCAATGCAGGAGACTCACATCACAGAAGGATTGCAGGGACTCTCTAAGCGGCACTTTTTAAGAGGCTTCTGAAGAGTTTCATCTGCAAACATGAAAATATTTAATCAAGAGGAAAAGTAAAAGCTGAAGTGTTTCTGGGTTCTGCATTTCACAGATCACACACAAAATTATAATAAAGCAAATCTGAGACTGGAATATATGAGCAGTTTCCAATCTAGTCTGGGATGTTTCAGCTGATTGCAGGGAATCTGGACTCCAGGACTGAAAGCTTTGATAAGAGCCAGCAGTAGCAGGCAGGGCAAGAGAGGCAGGACGGTGCTTGGGAAGGTGCTGGTTAGAAGAGCGGAAATTTCTTGGCTGTGTCTTCCCCATGGTTACCACCCGATCCTCCATTTCCCTGGAATGAGCAACATTAAAGCTTTGCTATACTCAAAACAGAAAGCTGGAGTCGGACCCAGGCAGGCTGACTCCTCCTCTACAGCCAGACACACAAGCAGCAGAATCCCCAGCAAATAAGTGAGCGTGCTGGCTTCCAGGACACCAGGCGACCAGGTTGCGTGCTGAGCCTCCAGCTGAGGGGCAAATGCAAGCAAACCTGGGCCGCAGCGGCCCATAGCTTCCTAGGAAGAGGACCTTGTGGGTTGACTACCCAGAATCTTACAAAATAGGAGTCAACACTCACTCAGATTTACCCACATTTTGTATCAGACAAAGAGCCCTGTGGAGGAACCACCCAAATTAATACTGCAAGTTTTTTTTTTTTTTCCTGGATTCTTTGAGAATAGAACTATAAAGTCATAATAAAATCCTTAATTACTAGAAATGCATGTTTATAAGGAAAGAGGATGAATCTGGAATATAAGACTAAAAACAGGTGTTAGGATTAAATGTCCACCATAAGAATAAACACGTCATGGCTTGCTTTCAGCCGGTAAAAGAAAACATTTGGCAAGAAATAAAACCTCAAAGTATCTGCCTTCCTCCATACTCTAAACTGAGGACCGCTGTGCCCGTGTCAGTATCCAGTAAGCAGGAGCGTGGTTCTTTGTCGGCTACACGGGTGATAAGAGACCTGGCCTTTGACCTCAAGGAGTCTACAGTTAGGTGTGTGGAGGAGAGAAGATACCTGGGTTGCTGGGGAACATCCAGGCCATTCGCGCATATGTTCCTGAAATTACAGCCTTGACCGTTCATGCAATCATAAAAACCTCAAAGACCACAGCGAGAGAGACAAGCTTGGTTTTCCTCCTTGTCCGTAGGAGCTCAGTGTGTAAGGTCACGTTCCTATTCAGTTTGACCCCAGGCTAGAGCTTGAACTACTAGGGAGAAATGTCTGAACTTTACAAATTGGAACTAAATCTAGCCTTTCAGGGTTGTACTGATGATGGTTTGGAGAACGCTATCTTGTTTAGCGCATGATTCTGGGCCTCGGGAGAGTCTTCTCACCCCTTCCCTCAGCCCTGGAGGGCTGCAGAATGCTAATGAAAAGGGCACTCTAGACCAAAGGGATTTTTGTCGCTTGCTCTGTTTTGATGATTTTTATGAAGATTATGTGGAAGAGGAAACACGGTTCCCCAGGCATTTTTCTGCCACAGCCTTTATTGACTGTCATGGTGATCCTTTGCTTATGGGTGAGGTCCTCAAGCAGAGCGGCGGTGTGACTCTCTTTGTGCCCCGGAAATGCCCAGCAGAGGCCTGAACTAGCAGGGCCTCCAAACACGTTGGTGGAGCTGGGAGAACTCCAGAGGCTGGTGGCGCTTAGGACATGGCAGGGAGACCCTGTCTCCTTGGGGAGTGAATCCACAGCACCCTTTGTTTACCTGGTAATCAAAGCTAAATCTCAGCCTCCTCTGTGAGCAGAGAACGGAGGCACCCCAGAAGTGTCTTGTCAGACATCTCCGGAGTGGAGCTGTATTTTAAATTTTAACTTGGGCCCTGTGGCTGTCAGGGGCCAGAGTATCCTTAGGGAGGAAAGAACACTGTCAGCTGAGAGACACTTAAAATCCTTCCCACTGACTCACCCTCCAAATCCCACTTCGGAAGCAAATGCCCCCAATTACAGGTGTACGGTTCCTCAGACGTCTGAGGACTTTCTAGGCGGATGCACCCACGTTGCTGATACTGCAGTCTCAGCTCGTTCTTGTGGGTTCGGGCCTGTCTCACACCATTGCCAGAGCCAATGCTTTCAACGTGTGTTTCTTTTAGTTTATCCTATTAATTTTATTTATTTTTTTGACCGTGCTGGGTCTTCGTTGCTACTCAAAGGCTTTCTCCAGCTGTGGTGAGCAGGGGCTGCCCTTCACTGAGGTGCGCAGTCTTCCCATTGCAGTGGCTTCTCTTGTTGCAGAGCACGGGCTTTGGGCACATGGGCTTCAGTAGTCGTGGCTCGTGGGTTCCAGAGCGCTGGCTCAGTAGTTGGGGTGCACAGGCTTAGCCACTCCGTGGCACGTGGGATCGTCCCAGACCAGGGATTGAACAGGCGTCCCCTGCACTGCCGGGCAGACCCCTATCCACTGGACCACTGGGGAAGCCCTCAATGTGTAGTTCTTTGCGTCTCCAGGTGAAGCAGGGAGAGAGGGAATCAGGAATGGCTACAATTTTAACCCAGTTGAATCCTGTGCTGCCAAAACACGCGAGCAGTCAGGTGGGGAGGAGGGCCAGGAGCCACCCGAGACACCATGCCTGCTCACAACCGCGTTACTGGTACCTGGGGCTTGACCGGTAATTAATCCACACAGAGCCAGGAAGCCAGGGACGAAGGGCACCTCATCTCAAGCCCTCTATCCATCCTCGGACCTCTTCTTAGCGCATTTCAGCGTTGTTGAGTTTTCTTTGAGGCCTCGAAAGGCTCCACAAAACAGCTTCTAAAGTTCGCCAGCACCCTTCAGCACATCCTAAGGGCTCCCGAGGCCCCTGGAGACAGTGCTACAGGGAGACAAGCGGAAACCGGGATGGGATGTGTTGACACAGAATCAGGGGAGGGATGCGATGCCACCACATCCACCGTTGCAGAAAACCCTCCCCGTGACAGATCACTATCAGCAGGAGGGGTCGATCTGCTCTCGTTCATCCACATCCGTCCTTCCAAATACAGCAGAACGTCCCCACACAAGCAGTGTGTGCCGCTCAAAACATTCTTAGCCCCCTTTTATTTTCCTGGACCTCTGGAAAGTATTAAAAGATCCTTCCAGAATACTTCTGAGGAGAGGGGGCAGCTGCCATATGTTCTGGTTCAGCGGGAGTTAAGACTAACACTTCAGGGAGCAACCTGGTGCTTAGACTCTGAAGGCGCGTATGACAAGACCCGAGATGCGAACTCCTGCAAAACGGACGCAATCTAAACCAGAAAGAAAGAAATTAATCCGGGATGAAGAAATGAGAAATTTCTCTCTGGGAAGACCAGGGCTATGGGACTAAGATGCCATCGTGATCTGAGGACGGGCATATGCCAGACTCAACAGATGATGCCCCTGGCAGGGAACCAGGTCCCCGCCGGGGAAGAGCACCGCGATGTTGAACTCGGGATTTTCTGCTACAGCACACATTACATTTCAAGGGGTTGGCTTTCCTATCAGTAAAAGCACAAATGAAAAACAAAATTAGACACACACACACTTCCATCCATTACTTCGAGAATGGCTTTCCCGATGTCACTTCTGTCTCCTTTGTACAGGGACAAACGTGACGTGTGTGACTTCGGCCCTGGTTGGAGGCGGGAGGCGGTGGAGCAGGGTGGTCCAGTGGCGTGGGGTTTGGAGCTGAACTAGCGTCCATGCCTTGCTGAATAGAAATACTTAACTGAGCACTTACTGACAGGCATTTAGATTCTTCAGGCGTTCTTTATATAAAATGGAAATAGTTCCAATGCCATGGTATTATTATGATAGTCAATAAAACATCCTAAGTTAAGGACCTTGTATATAGGTCAGTAAACAGTGGTTGCTCCTGTCTGGGGAGGCGTGAGGCCCAGAAAAGTAATGGGGCATTTTCTATGTTTGTCAGTCACGCAGCAAACTGTCCAGCTTTGTGGTGGGAGTAGGGCGGAGAGGAGGAGGGGAAGAGGGCCTGGGAGGGTCAGCTAAGGCGTTTCTCAAGCGGCACCTCACTCATGCCTCTCCCCACCAAGGAGTGGCGGCTCGAGGCGGGTGCCACCACGTCTGCGGGAATGGCTCGGCCCAGCTGGTATGCTGGGAGGGGCACAGTGTGAGACCCACTGCTCCAGGGCAGCCTAACGGGGGCTCCATTGCCTTAGCCGGGCAGAGGGCGAAGGGAAGCAATTCAGTGGACACTGGCCAAACTCAGGACCCTCGTGTCTGAGGCCCAGGCAGACGTCCAGCTCAGAGGTGACTTGAATCTTTGTTTCTAAGTCAAAGGCCTTGCAGAAAAATAAGTTCCGGGTTCTGCAGGTTAGAACTTTTAGTCTGAGGCATCTGCTTCAAATGAAGGCAGAGCTTAGAGCCTTTGTGTTGAGAACTCGAGCAGGCGGGCCGAAAAGAACACTGGGGAAGATGCTCACCCTAGGCGGCCCCTGGAAGCCAGCGGACACGCTCCCTTAGGGGGCGGGGCGCGTGCCTCTGGCTCTCCAATACTCTGCTCACCAGCCCTGAGAAGAAGCTGCTGGCCGATCGGGTCCTCCTGAGTAAGAATTCCAAATCTAACGCTGGGCTCAGGGTTTGAGGTGCCCTTAATCTGGGCTATATATAACTATTACTTGTCACTTCTCCAACTAGTAGCCCCTGCTACTGTCCTTGATGAGCTACTGAGATCCTAGGGATAAACCTTTCACTCTAAGCCCTCCCCTTTGGCCCACAAGAGCACCTGGCTCATTCATTTTAAAACATTTTAATGTATTAAATGCTATTTTTTGTGGGGATCAGTACAGTTGCATTGTGAAGCTTTTCGAAGTTCTTATATTTAATTTTATGACATATACATATGAGAAATATATCAATACACCAAAGAATGTTCTGACATTTACAAAATGTCTCCCCAAAATGTAGAAAAAACTATTAAGCTTTTTTTTTTTTTTAAACAAAATAAAAGGACTTACCTGAAAGAGCTGGCAACATTTTGCTGAGTACATTAAAAAGAAAAATCAAAGCTCTTAATTTATAGATTGTCCTCAGAAATCACTACATTTTTCAAGTCTGTTGTTAGATGAGCTGTTCTTTCTTTTACATTTTTTTTTAACATCTGGAGTTGAAACATTAACCTATTCCATATGTGCCTCAGACCGCAAATAAAGACACAATCTCAGAAAACATAACCCCAAGTGTTTCCTTTAAAGCTCGATGCAAATGATATCTTCCTCACCTTTCTACACATTCCTTGACAACAGCAAAATTTCCATCTCCTATTGTCCTTCCGACTTTATACCGTTCTGTTATTGTGGCTGGAATCTGGAAGCCTTCCTCCGACACTTCTGAAAGAATCATTAGTATGTTTTTATTGGTAGAAAAGGGAACACAGATGTAGTGCATAGGAGACATTTAGAAGTATCATCTAATAGACTGGCACTGATTCAGAATCAATATGTCATTTTCTGGACAGGCAGGCCAGTCTCCCACCCCTAGCCCCTTGCTGACATTGTATAATCAACTGTTTCTACTAAAACAAATGATTAACTAAAAGAAAATGTAAAATCTATGGGGTCCATTCCCACCTATGTAAGACCAGCTAATGCTTCTGCTGAAGCGGGTTGTCTGAGGAGGAAGTTTTGCTTTTCATTTCATGCCACTTTGATCAATAGCATTTATGAATACCCATGGTGTTCAGAGACATGACATTCCTAGGTAGGGAGGAAAATGCAGTTTGTAAGGGACTCTGGACCGCTTGACACCGTACAAGCATGAAAAATGCCTGCTGTTTGGACACTTCTTAGCTTTACTACATCCTGAAATAGAGATCTCCGTAAAATTCCTTATGTTAGAACTAAGCACTGATCACCGCCCCTCCCCAGTATCAATGAGCAGATTTTGGACAAATGTTCTCACCAGCAACCTGCGTAGCAGATGTTGAGTTAAAATTGCAGTCTGTGAACAGAACAGTTTTGTAGTTTCAATTATGTTAGTGCCACTAACACAACGCATTTTCCCCCCTAAAATGCATTTTGAAATATTTTACAAATGCCTAATAATGCTTTAAATATCTAAGGTCATAAAACTAAATAAGCCACACTTAGGTCACATAAATATAGTGGATAACCTTTAACATCTTAGGGGTATAAAAAGCCTTTTATAGCCAGGCTCTAAAATTTACATGCTTTAAAGTTATAAATCCTGGCTTCTCCCTCAGGCAACCTGAATACAAAATGTGGCGGAAGCCTAGTGCGTTTTCTAAATGTGCTCCTTTTCTGACCTTTAATCACAAACCGAGACTAAACATTTCTTCTCAAAATAAAATTAAAACCTTAGGTGGCAAAAGGGCTTTCTGGGCGATTTTCGTGTTCTCATTGAGTTTAGTCTGCAGGGCTGGAGAACGGTCAATAGAAGCTCACAACCGGCAGGCATCTTCTATAGGATCTTGACTTACTCTGTTTTTGCGATCATCTCCACCCTGCACCTCTCTGGATGCTAGAGTGGATGGGATTTCTGGAAAGTATTGTACAAATGTAGGACATTTGCTGCTACTGCTTTTGTCCTTGGCATTTTGCAACCTCTTCACCTCTTTAAAGGTGACATTTTACTTTTAACCCACTAGAAGCCATCTCAGAGGTCTCTGAAGAAAGCGAGAGCGGGAGCCTTTCCTCCACTCCCTGCTCCATCTCACCCCAAAGAAGCCGTCATTTTGCCTCCGTCTGAAAGATGCAGCCTAGGGATTTTTGTCTGGCCTACAGTTATTACAGGAGATGGTTGGAGAAGTTTCAAAGCCACTGTAAAGCACCCGAATTTACAAAACATCTCTCGGATGACACGGTCTTAAGGCTCTTTCCTGCACGGATAATAAAAGTAACCATCCTTGTCTGTTGGAGGCAAGTCCGGTTTCAGATGGGAAATGGAAGATCTCCTTCCATCTCCTGCTTCTTTGTTTCCATGAAGGGACACCCATCTGGAGCACACGGCTTGGTTTTTTTCCCCCGCTTAGTCAAGGACCATTTTGTTTCATTAAGTAAATAAAACACATTGGAACAAAAGACTTCTGGATGGCTGAATTTCATCCTTCTGGAAATACCAAAAAAGTCTGATATTGCATGGTAGTCAGGAAATAATCCTTGGGTCAGTCATGTATCGCATGTAACATAATGAAGTGTTTCCCCCAAGTGGGACTTTATTGGAAAATTAAATCCTATCCCTTCAAACAAATAAGGGGTACTGGTTCTCTAACAGTGGCTTGATTATATCAGTTTTATACCTGAGTTCCTAAATACTTTCCCATAATTGATTTCAGCCTGATAATAACCTCCGGGGAGGAAACAAGCATGTATTAGGATACAATCTCCATTTCATAGAAGAAAAACTAAGATGCAGAGGGCAGGAAAGGCTCATCCAAAACAATTCAGGAGTTAGCAGCAAACACCCATTTGCTGGAGGTCCAAAGAATATTTTTGCCATTTGCCATCAAATCAGTCTTTTTGTAAAGCCAGATGTTTGCATTTTGACTTTACTGAAGTCTGAGTGCCTCTGCAGGGCAATCTCAGTCAAAGAGTAAACATGTCTCTCTTGTTATAGAAGTGCACTGAATTAGGAAAACAAAGGCAACAGTTAGCCCCTTTTATTTGCAAGGAGGGCAAGAGCTGGCCTTCTAAGAATGCTTACGCCTTTGGGGGTGGGAAAGGTCTCCACCTTTGGCTGACTCCCTCTTCCCAGCCCCGGAGAGCAGATACCACCTCTGGTGAGAGCCACACTCGGCCCTACCCCCTTGCAATGACCCTGAGCTGCTTCAGGGTTATTCTGCTGGAGAAATGTCAGTTTTCTGGACTAAATTTAGCCAACCCATTCTCCGTCCGGATACAAGCTATGCCTTCTCAGACACCACATCCCAAGCTTACCACCTTCTCCGGGTCCGTCGTTCTCGTCCATCGAGCTGCAGACTTTGGTGGATGCAAGTGAAGTGGAGGAGCCGCCATGCTGAGAGCTCTGGAGGAAAACGGAAACAGAGAATAAAAACTGTCGATCCTGCCCCATGTCTCCAGGTGCTGTGCCCAGCCCAGAAGCTCGGGCAGCAACTGCGCCCACTGCCACGGAGGGGACTGGTCTCCACGCCCAGAAAGGGAGGTGCTCAGACCACTCAACCGGGACTACCGCTCCCCACCAGCTTCTTAACCAACAATGGGTGGTGGTAACTGTGCCAGGCTCATCCTTGTCGACTTGGACGTTCCATGACTTTCATTCCGTTTTCTTAAAATTAGCATCCTTTTGCTCACTGTTTAGGTTTGGCAGATTTGAGGTGTCTCACCTCACTCTTCCATAGTCTATCTGCAAACAGCCTTCTTACAAGTGGTCACTCTGATCTTTTTTTTTATTCTTACCATAGGAAAATTTTTTCTTCAGTTTGATTTTTATGGAATATCCTTTAAAAAAATATTCAGCTTTGCCACATCCTTGGGGAAAGATTAAAGAGTAGGTTTGTTAATTCCACTTTGTGATAAAGACATAAGCACTAAGCAAGTTATTGATATGTTAAATGTTATGTAACAAGAAACATTTACTTATTATAATTACTTTTCTTCCTGAGGCAAAGATGAAACTAAAAGCCTAAGCCTTGTGATTCAAATTCTGGGTGTGTTTGGACTCAAGATTCCTGAGAGCAAACAGGGTAACAACTATATTATAAAGCTCAGATCGTGTGCCAAGTCGCCTCAGTTGTGTGTGACTCTTTGCGACCCCATGGACAGTAGCCCACCAGGCTCCTGTGTCCACGGGATTCTCCAGGCAAGAATACTGGAGTGGGCTGCTATGCCCTCTTACAGGGTATAAAGCTCTGAGGACAAAACAATGCCAAATATTTAATACTGGGATCAGCTACGAGGCAGTATTTTAACAATGAATCTTTCCATCTCTGCATCTATTCCTTGAGAAAACAATGTGCACATATCGATGCTGTTTCTAAGTAATGAACACAGCTTGTCCTAAAAGATCCTCCTTCTGTTTGCCTGGGTTTATTCACTTGGTTGGCCTGATGGGAGCCAGGAGGCGGTGAGGGGGCGGCATTGGCTCGGGGTGCTGGCTGTCTGTGGAGCAGAGAGAAGGGAGAGAGAATCTGTAGCTGAATTAATAATGAAGTGGCAAGAAGCAATGTTGACCTACTTTTCCTCTGCTTACCTGTCTCCCTTCAACCTCCTCCCCATGCCCTCCAGCCTTAAGTGTGCACAAAGCCGGAAGGGTTTCACATACAGTCATTATGCCCAACAGCACCTTGCATGGCAAATTCAGACTTCAGTTTTCACCCAAATGAAGACTATAACTGGGCAAATGCTCCTTCAGTCACTGCGGGGCCATTTGGGTCAACTGCACAGCATTCCCCGGGGTGTGTTAAGATGACCATGTTCCATGGGACAAGTTCATCAAAGCTGACAGCTGCCATAATGGGGACAAAAGTTAAACTCACAGCCGTGACACATCTGCTTCCTCATAAGACTTTCTGGAAGTTTGGTGGTTACTCTGGAAGTTTAGTGGTTAGTCTAGAAGTTTTGTGATTATTCTAGAAATTTGGTGGTAGTCTGTGTCGTGTGCCCTTTATTTTCCAGGATCGTAAGAATCCCCCATCCATCAGCCTAGCCTGGTGACTTGAGCTGTTTCCATCGTCTCTCACTCAACCTCCCCTTGTGGCCAGCAGCGCCCATTCGCCCTCTGTCAGGTCAGAAAGAGGGATTCAGATTGTGGCCCTGTCAGAAGGCTCTGACACTAACTGTAGCCACAGCCAACTCTCTCCAAGGCACTGTGAATGTATGAGCCTCTGAGCGTGCTCTTTTATGAATGTCCGTTTGTGAAAACCTTGTATTTATAGTATTGGAATAGGAGGTTGAAACAAGGCAGATTTTACAAGGTCAAGTTCTGGAGAAAAGAAACATTAGTGCTACCACATTTGAGGGGAAGGTGTGTGTTTTCCAGAACAGGGAGATCATTTATCCCTGGGGTCACTGCTTTTGCTGTAGACATAATCCTGTTCCAAGCAGAAAAACAGTAAGGAAATGTTTACAATGTAGACTTTCTCTTCTGAGCCTTTCAATCCTTGAATTTCTTCCAGCAGCATCACAAATGGTGTTTAATAATGCAGACACATTGTGGTTTGGGGTGGCAGGTGCTGTCCCATCATATGGTGTTTTAGAATACAAAGACACATTCTTTCAGAATCAAACATTCAAATTAATTTGAAAGATGCCTACAACTTATGGACTCGATTCCAAAATCTTGTTCTTTTAATAAGAACACCAGACACTCAACAGAACACTCACCCAAATAATATGAAAGCATTCTTTTAAACTGTAATGTTTAATAAACTTGCTGGATAGTATTCACTAAACTGCCTTATCAACTAATGAGTTACATTTTCAACAGTGCCACCAATTGTCTGATGCCCTGAATGCTTGCTACAGTGCCAGATGTGTTTTTCTCTGCCTTATGAACGAAACCCCTCAAGGTTTTAGGCTCTGGTTTAAAAAAAAAAAAGTAGGGTTAACACAAGTCTGCTTATGCTTAAATTTGCTTATTTTCAACTTTACTTTTCAAAATGTACTTCAGGTCATTTCAAATTTCATGCTATCTGAAAGTAACAAACAATTGTAAGAGAACATTTAATTACAAATAGGGTACTGTAAAAATGGAAAGTTCTCATTTCATTCACTATGCTCAAATACAGTAAAATAAATGTATTCAATTTCTCATTACTTCTGCTTTTCCTCAAAGAAGTAAAGTGGTTACACGTTATACACCTTTCCAAGACAATGACCATTCATGGATTCAAAGAATTGCAGGAACTGAAATGGACCCTAAATATTACCTCTTCTATCCTACTTCCATTGAGAGACCAAATGCCCAGTATAAAAATCCCAGCCACAGGGTCAAACAGCCTCTGTGCAAACAGCTCCAGTACTGAGCCTGCTGTTTCCTGAGGCAGCCCGCTAATTGTTAATAAGGTGAGTCCTGTTCCATTTGTCATTCTAATCTCTCACCCCTGGAGCCACCCAGTACAGTGCATTTCCCAATAGGACAAGGCTTCCAAACTTTGGAAAGAGCCACTGAACCCCTTCTGTGTCTTCTTTTTCTCAATTTCAGTAATCTTAGTCTCTCTGGTTATTTGTCGTTAAGACAGGACCCCATGACCCCTTGATCCTCCATCTGTCAATATCTCTGGTTAATGCTGGTGCTCAAAGCAAATGAAATATTCTAGGTGTGCCCTGACCAACACGGAACAGAGAAGGGTAGTGTTTTCTTCTTTGTGAATAGAATACCAATGCACTTTAAGATCATATTGGCTTATAGGTAACAACATAACTTTTAAGCCTATACGGTGTCAGATCTCCATATTCTGTATTTGAGAGGTTAGTATTTGGGGTCGAGTCTAAGAGTTCTCAATTATTCATGTTAATGTCTAATTTATTACATTCCTATTCTTCCAGCCTGTTATTTTCTGGATTCTCACTTTATTACCTAACATATTGCGCTCTCTCAGTTGAAGCCATTCAGTAATCATCATGGCCCTCTATGTACCCTCGTCACTACTCCTAAATATACTACCTTAGACAGACTGAACATTTTGATTATTGCCTTAAGTCTGATTGAAGGATTTTGAACCTAATACAGGGGAAATGTGTAGTTCATGTTCTTTAGAATTAACCCAATGAGATGAATCAGTCTTTATTTATGACCTACATAGAGCTGAAGAGTCCACTTATATTTTGCCATGCTTATAAATGAAATCAATTTTCTAATTTTTTTCAGAGAACATAAACCATTTCATAGTATACATGATCATAAGATTTTGTGTTTGCTTCAGTCAGTTTGCTAATTCCAAGGCATATGGTGTACAGTGAAAAACATAGTTATTTTAGAATTTAATACAATTAGCTGCTCTAAGAGATACTGTGACATTTGAAATGTCATCACCTTGAAGCGGATTTAATGGGAACCAGGTGGACAGGTTGCTGGCACCTGGATGCTTTTATGGCACACCTTCATAAAAGCACTGCCCTAAGTAAGAACACATCCTAAGTGTAGCTATTTAGCTTGGGATCATGTAACAGATGGAGAACATATCACACTTTTTGAAGTAAGCGAGAAAGCTGACATAACAGTTCTAACCACATTTTACCAAGATGTATCTGATGACTATGTGATAAAAAAGTTCATTTCAAATATAAACGGTCTGAGTTACTCCTGCCATTTGTATTCATATTATTGGTGTAACTCAGCCAGGGTCCACACCAAATAAAGATTACAGAAATATCCAATCGATCTGACTGATGTAAGCAAGGGAGAAAATTTTCACAAGATAACTTTAGCTCTGTCTTGATAACTGTATTATTTCCATTTCACATTTTGTCTTGGTGTATGATTATTACTTTAGTAATATATATATATATATTTTGGAAAATGGCAATATAAGAATTTAAACATCAACTGGATCAATTTTATAAAGGAAACACAACTAACAAATAAATAGTTAACAAACTCTTATAATTGTCTTGGTGATCCTGACTTGAGGTCTGTAGAATCTCTAAAGATGACCTCATGTAGCAAAATTAATTCATAATCTTGGTATAGAGAGCTTGAGACCCAAGGGACTGTGTGTGCATACAGAAAAACCATACATTTACTTTGCAAGTGGGTAAAGAACAATAAGCTGATGACATCAATATGCAATAATTAATAAGGTTCTATTACTTGAAACAAGGCACAAAACAAATTTCTTTTCCCAAATTCCTTTGTCTGCATTCTCCATAGTATGTTTAAACCTAACGTTTATGGCACAGGCAACCATGTGCATAACTCAGAATGAACAGTGAAACATAGAAAAGCTTATCATAAAAAGTTTTTAAAAGACTATAGATCTGGTATTCATGAAATTAGTTTACTTAGAGGAAAAGAAAAAGAAAATGAGAATATTGGCATTAAACCCATGATAGCGAAACCACGGGAGCCAAGATATCAAAAGTAAATGTATTTAGTTGTGACTCTGTCGGGCAGTCTGCTCTGCCTCCACTGTTTGGCTGCCAGTTATCATGCTCACTTAAAGCCAGCATCTATACACTCTGAAGCTCAACCATTTGTCTTGGCTGGCACCAGGTCTCCTCTTAGAAGGGGCACTCTGTGAGATCATCCTTTGAAGGGGGACCAAGAAGCCACCTAGCTTATACCCTCCCAATAAAATAATTCCCTCCATGATTTACTCCTCAGTTTGGATTCCCAGCCTGTAAAGAATGAAGCTAGTCACTATTTTTTCAGGCACGTGCTCCATTTTATTTTAAACTCTATATTCAGAAAGTAAAGCACAATTTGGAATTTTATTCATTTGTAAAGTGAAAGTGAAACGGGGACTTCCCTAGTGGTTCAGATGGTAAAGCGTCTGCCTACAATGCGGGAGACCGGAGTTTGATCCCTGGGTCGGGAAGATCCTCTGGAGAAGGAAATGGCAACCCACTCCAATACTCTTGCCTGGAAAATCCCATGGATGGAGGAGCCTGGTAGGCTACAGTCTACGGGGTCACAAAGAGTTGGACATGAGTGACTTCACTTTCACTTTCAAACATTCCTTCCAGTTGTACCAATTACTGCTTTCAGCATCAACTATATCTGGTGTCCATGGAAATAATAAAGAGAACCAATTAAAGCAAATTATACTTTCAAAGTTAAAATGAACCTAGTAAAAGCGTGTTAGATTTAAAACATATAGAATTTCAGACTTCTATAATAATTTTAATGTAAATAATTTTTCCAACTAGGCCAGTAGAATATCATATTATGAATGAAATAGATTATTGGTTTTAATTCTATATTAAAGTTGGGAAATCAAGTATTTTATTATATATTTATTATAGTTATTTAACTTTTATATTATATAAATATATAATAAAACATTACATATTTATAATAAATATATAATATAATTTGGTGCTTTTAAAATAACTTTCACACACACATGTACCTATATACACATGCACATTTTTTCCCCCTGCAAATTAGGCAACCTTGGGAAAAATGCCTTCATGCCTAGGAGAAAATATATTTAAAATTTCTTTTTTTTTCAAGAGAAACAAGTTTCCAGTTTGTTTGATATATTCACTCTTAAGGCAAACCTGAGAGGAAAGGAATGATTTTACTATAACCAAGTAAAACAGAGTTCTTCGCCAGATAGTCTTATTTCACTGTTACTGTCAGTATTTGATACTTTGGATGTCATGCGATATCATTCTGCAGTATCTTAAAAGTCTCACCTACTGATGCTAATCACGTCACAAAACACCATAAATATGATAATGAAGGTAAACGTTACTCCACACAGTCATTTCATTTTCAGTGTCTACTTACCAAGTTTTCTGAAAGAAAGTCACTGAACAACATAGGCAGTTTTTCCTGTTTATTATATAGTTATTCTAAGGGTAAGTGTAACAGCATTAACTTTGAGAGGAATAACATGGTCCAGTGGGGAACACAAAGTACAACATTCCACAATGAAACCGCAGCACAGAGATGGAGCTTTCAAAACCGGGTAGTTCAATGGAACATTTCAGCATTTCACTCGATAAACCCTGCTGATGGCCTCAACTGACGGATTTTTAAAACCTGTTGCTGTTTGAAACATTTTAACATCAAATGTTCTTTTTGAAGAGAATACATATCCAGGCAACTCAAAATGTAAGCAGGAACTATATCAACCTCTTTATAAAAATCGTATCCAAATTTGCAACATTCATAGTGTATTTTGAAGTTAAATGTCCTGAGAATAAACTCGATTCCTTGCTTGTTGGTGAATATAAACTCAAAAATCACAAGGAAATTAAACTTCATAGTTCTTTGTCTCTGACCTTTCAGATACCTTCTACCCTAGCTTCAAAACCATTCTGTGGCCGTATACAATATAAACACCCATGTATTACATGCATCATTTACACTATCCTGGAATTTATCCATCATCTTTACTAAAACGAACCACATTTTAAAGACACTATATATCATGCACCCTGAAAAATTATAGCTAGGGCCTCAGATTTCCTATCTTTTCCACATGCGTTACAGGTACAAAATTACAAGTATTTTTCAGCTGACAGTATAACAAACTGCATCAGGCAACTGCTATATTGAACTCAATATATCTCTAATTTTCACAGTACACTTCTGTGGGATACTGTTGTTATTGACATGCATAATTAGAGATGCTAATCAGGCTAATGCAAATATGCATAAATAGACAACGAATGCATATATAGTATATTCACTCAGTTAACAGTTTCTAGTGTGTATATATATAGATATATACACACATGGCAAATATAGTAAGGTTACTACTGGAAATACATTAACAGTTTTGAATCATGTTTGAAAGAACATACAGACCTGCCTTATAGGTTATCTGGCTCTGTTATGAAACTTAGTTCAAATCAAATATAGTTTGGATTTTCTTCTATTCATGTTTCAGTACAATACCCAGCTACTCACAACCCTATAAATCAGCTTTTTAAATGAATATTGATTGATAATTGCCACATATCATACACATTAGAGAAACATCAGTGATAGTATATAATCACTTTAATAGTTGCCTATCAAGTCACAACAATATAAGTATTAATGAATGTTTATATTTAATAGTTAATAAAACACTGAATTTGTCTGAATTTGAAATTTTTTGTTTATCTGGTTTCCAAATTTTTAACTCAGTACATCTGCCTATTATTTGGAACCATTTTGCCATACTAGTTTAGCAAACTACCTTTGAACTTAAACATGCCCCAATTAATATGTCATGTGTAATGATTTATGACACAAAGATTTTACATACAATTCCACAAGAGCCAGTAACTTACAAGGCTGTGTCACAAATACCATACTTTACTATTCATGGTCTACACAATACTTACATAATACTTACATAAGCACACCCATATACACACTGACCCTTGCAAATTTATATGAATGCCTACACATCTGGGTAGATATATGCCACATTTGAAAAATTTAGTAGTTCAATAGCTAAAATGTATGGAATTATTTTTCAAGGATATTATTCTATATATTAATTTATTTAAGAAATGTGTTTTTTAGATTTCATTGTTTTTAAATGAAAAAAAAAATCATGTATAGATTTACACTGGATGTAACTAAAACCTCTGCTGGTTAATACAGGGAACCCATATGGCAATTGAATGCCAGTTCAAAATGTTTTTAGAAGATACTTGATTTTTTAAAATATTTAGATGAGCCAATTTAAGAACACAGGGGTGTGTGTAAATGGGTGGACCTGAAACTTCTTAAAAGTCTATGACAGTATGAAAACATGGAAATTTCTGCCCCATCCCACCCCCACCTAATTAATTAAGCAAGACAAAGAAGAAACAGACCATGTGGCTTTCAGAACCAGTCTTTTGAGTTCACAATGAAGTTTATACTTGATAAATGATTAGGATTTGCCTTTCTAAAATGCTAAAAGCAGGAGTATATTTATTACATTGTTCTCTATGATGACTAAAGGAAAAAGAATAAGTGCAAATGAAAAAAAGTATCAAATTGTTACCTAGAGTGCAGTGTCTTCACAGAACATTTCAGGTTTACCATAAGGACAAAAATGCATTGTTTTTCCTAGAGGTCTCTTCTGCCCAGGAGAACAATTTAAAAATTCAGTGTCTAATATTCTAAAAAGAATTCTGTAAGTAAGTAAATCTTAAGTGCCTATAAATCATCAATTCAGTTCCACCAAAAAACTGAAAACATCTAGTTTGATGCTAGGGATTTTTTTCATATATATTTCTGTTTTAGTATAATGGAATTATGCTCTGCATAGAAAGAGATCTCAAAGTCTATAAATGGTGTGCTGTTTCAATCTCTGAGGGATTTTAGTTTCAAAAAGTAAATGATATATATTGCCTCTGAACAGTCCTTTAATAAAAGTCATATGTTCAAAAGATTAAATGCCGTGGAATAGCATTTCCCTCAGAACCGCTTGAATGGAAAGTTGGCCATGATATCTACTGGCAATTAGCACAAGTCCAGTTCCTTTTTGCCGTGTCTAAACAAAGCCCTGGGCTTCATATCAGTTGGCGATATCTGCCACTTAACCAGAACAAATAGCGTTTATTGGACCTTTCTAAGCAGTAGCTGTCCAAAAGACTGACAGTTAAGGGAAGTTAAAATTACTAGAATTTATTTTTGTTCTGGACTATCTGACCCCCACCAGATTTAAGGTAACTGTTTCACTGCTTTCTTTGCGTTTTTGACAGTTCAGTCAAATACATACTAATCTTTTATGGACTCAACTGTATTAAGTAATGCATTTTACGAAGACATAACTAGAACAGACACCAGCACAGGCAACCTCACAGATGTTTACTGTTTCAGCTAAAACAAAGCAGCCTTTTGATCTCAGCAGGAGTCTCTGTTCACAATTTCTATTGGAAACAGTTTTAAAACCTGAAGTCTGGAACAGGTATTATTATGAACTGTTCTTTCAAGATGGAATGGTTCGGCTTGCGGTTCTCAAATAACCTGCCAGAGAAGTGTCTTTCTCTCCAACAGACAGGATAATAAGGCACTAATTATTACAAGGCTAAATTTTCAAATGCTGTTAGGTTGCCTGGACTTTTTAAAAAATATTCTTCTTCTTATGATTGGAGTATTTTATTCACTTGGAAAGTGAGATAGTAGCATATGTAACTATAAACCAGATGGTAAAATTTGATAGTTGAGCAATTTATCAAGGAGATAAATTGATAACATTTAAAACATTATATGACAACTGAATTTCTCTCCATCTTGAATCAAACATTTTGCTTTTAAATTCAATTTTCAAGTAAAATTTTGGGGTAAAAAACAAGTACAAACCTCCAAATGGCATCATTCATTGTGAATTTATCACCTACTGAGATATGTCAAGCCTGTGAAATAGCAAAACCATGCTACACAAGTCTTACATCGTTAGTGTTTGAACTAGTAAAACTAAATGATCACTAGGGCATGGCTTAAATACAACAGACCATACACATTAAATTCATTCTTAACATTCAGCTTTTAAAATAAATGTTTTATGTTTAAGCAAAGCTGACTATAATTTTTAAATAAAGGACTAGGAAAGCAGAATTAGTAGGTTAATGCTTAACAATGGGTTATAATCATAGACTTAGTTTAACACAAAGGAGTTTTGCATATGAAAATTTCCAAAACACCAGTAACATCTAGAATGTATCAGAATAGAGATTTGGCTATTTGGGACCTGATGTATATAGTACTGTTTAAAAGAATTTTTGCTTTTCAAATTGGTTTTTTGGAAGAAGTCCAGACACATTTTTTTTAGGTCTGTATGTTTTTAAAAAAAAAGTTTCCTAACTTCAGCCTTTATACATTTGAAAAACTGCATACATGATTGTAAGGAGGAATTATATAATTTATAGTAATGACATTAAACAAGTTCTTCATGTTTAATCTATGCTTATGCTGTTTTCAATGAAAGATAAGTATAAAGAGTAAAATTTAACAACAAAAATGAAGTTCCTAATGATTAATCTAAGTCTTCATGAGTTGTATATTTCACATGACAGTTTCTCCTCATATGTTAATTCACATATGAGGAGTATCATATGTTAATTCACATATGAGGAGTATGATAAGTAGCTCTGAATACTGTCTAGGAAGAAAAAGAACTCTAATCGAATACTTTTATTAATTTCTAATAAAAGTACTTTAAAAATCAGCAATCCAAATTTTAAGACTATATAACTTTAGAAAATGTCTGCTTAGTACCATTTTAACCTGCTTGGTCAGAAAATCTGCACAGAAAGGGACAGAAAAATTGTATCTACATGTCTACTTCTGATTAAAAAGAAAACCCCATCTAAAGAAATTATGACTCTGTCTTGCTACACCATTAGTGTGTTCTGACACTAAGATCGGGCCCATATATGAAATTCATCTAAAGCCAGGTCTGGCACAAAAACCTCACCAATTGAGCCCATTTGTGTTCAATCTCCTCAATCAAATTAATCAAATCTCCTCAACAGGGAAAAAATAATCTCCTTCAAGAACTAATATGAAATGCCTGGATATTTCCTTTTATATGATTTGGGGTTTATCATTTCAAGGTATGCAAAACTCTTTTGTGTATTTCGCTGTTAGACTTTTGCTTAGGAAACGTGAAACCTTCACCCAACCACAAACCATATACACTGCTCCATTGTCTCTTTTACACTGAGTCTCCTACTGAATCCAAATCATCCGAAGAGAGGGGGCGATACAGGTCCTGTAAGACGAAGGGCGGTACAGGTTTGTTTACTTGGGTTTCTTAGGTGCCCTGTGGCTCTCTTAGGAGTGGAGCAACACCGAATGGGCATCCTTGGTTTCTCATGTCATCAGACCTTCTAAAGTCACCACATTTGGATGAGAGGAAAGATCATAGCTGAGAAGCCATCTAAACAGATGCAAAGGATGCTATTTTGCCTTCTCGGCTTGGGCTGCTCATGAGCTCTCGCCTTCCTTTGTGTGCAGTTGAGTTCTACAGCCCGAGGTCTGTCAGTGCCACCCTGCTACTGTGTGTCAAGGCAATTCTTCCTCAAACAACACTTCCATCCCATTCTGGGAAGAAGAGGAACATGCTTGCCTCACACAATAATTGACTAGGAGCCCCAGCGGGCGTTCAGCAAATTCCGGTCCCATAGCAGCAACCCAAGGGTTGCCATTTGTGTACGGCATACACCCAATAAACACTGCGTTTTCAAAACAATATGTGTGGAAGACAGAAAGAATGCGAACTTGACCTCCTCACTCCCTTCCCAAAGTTCTTCCTGGTTACCCAAAGGCTCACCCATCACCTCCCCTCTTCTTCCCTCCGCCTCCTTCTGCTACAAGATCCTTCTGTTGGTCGCCAGGCAACCAGCTCATATCTGCAGAGAGTGTCTAGAATCCTGGCTTCCTTTCTAATTTGAACCACCCACTCCTCACATCATCTGACTGATAAGATAATCTACAAAAGTCAGCCATGTGGGAGTATAATGGGGAGCTTCATTCGACCTACACAATGTAACACGTTTCTTCCTGATGTATTAAGGAATGAGACCCCAGAAAGTTCATGGATAGAAGAGATCCTCCAGGATCTGCTTCTGTGACCAAACACTTCTAGACAGCAATTTAATGACAGTGTTTAGGAAAACTAGGACAGTTACTTGGTACACTGCCATCAGGGTTTTCATCAAGAAAAGTATCTGGCGTGCAGATTCCTATTGTATAGGACTATTCTAAAATACAGAAGGAGGTAACAAAATGTAATTTTAAGGGAAGGAAAAAAAGCTGATTAAACCACATAAATGATATAAATAAAGATATAGGGTTTTTTTAATTTGTGAAAAAGCAGTCAAATGTCTCAATAATCCTTAAAAAAAAAAAAAGCAACTTACATTCCTGTGTTTCAAAATGAGGTAGGAAGTGTGAGTGTGTGAGAGAGAGTGTGTGTGTGTGACAGAGTGTGAGTGTGTGAGTGTGTGTGTGTGTGTTGGCGAGAGAAGCAGCCAACTCATTTTCCTGGCCATGTTGCTAGGCAACACAGAAGGAAAAATAGAAGTAGCTACTGTTTTCCAATTTGCAATAAAAAGAGTTATATTTATTCTTTGAAGTGTCTTCTTTTAGCACTTGCCATCTTTCACTTATTTCAGTATTTCCTGCATAGGAGTACAGCCAACCATTTGAGAATATTAACCAAATTTGAAACAGGATTGGTTTTTAGGGATATTCTAGGCTCATTTTAACTGGGAGAGATTATTTGATGTAGTTGCCTCCACACCAAGATGAAAGCTCCTCTCACTAAAGCAGCTGGGAATGCTTCCACTCGTTGACATGGTACATGGATGGAGGATGTTCATTTATGGCCTAAATTCAAAAGCCTGGAAACTGAACCATCTCTAAACTATCTCGTGCTCTGCTCACAACATGTGCTTAGTAACTGTTTTCAGATGATGATAAACCTTTGTCTCCTTAAAACAAACGGGGATTGCTTTTTCCCTCTCAAGTATGGGTCTGGCACTGGTGGCTTAAATGACAAAATGGAGACTCTCTAAGAGGACCGTCCCTTATAATTACTTCCCAAGCGCTGGCAGTGTTAATTACATAAGCCACCGGCCACACAGCTGCTCAGAGCTGGATGGAAATTTTCTGCCTCAGTTGGACACAGTCGTAGTGAAGTATGGAATACAGAGGGAAGAAGCAGCACATTCTAACCTCATTTGCCAACAAATGGACAGCTGTGCCAAGCGTTTTATGTCCCCAAGATGGAAGTCTCCTCCATATAGCCAGCAGGAGAGATGCTCAGGTTGCTGGCAGGGAGTCTCAAACACTCTAATCTAACCTTGACAGCTAAGCATGAGCTGAATCTTGAATCTAATGTAATTAGTCCAGAGGATGATGAGAGAGTTCAATGCCAGGCGTACTCTCCAGAGAATACACTTCAAAACAGAGACTGTTCAATGCGAGAGGGCCCCATCTGACCTATTGTTTTTTTAAATTAGAAGTTTACTTTTATTTTCTGGACTTCCTGTGGGGCATACAGGATCTTAGTTCCCCAGCCAGGCATCAAACCCATGCTTTCTGCATTGGGTGCATGGAGTTTTAACCACTGGACCACCAGGAAAGTAAGTCCCTGTCCTATTTCTAATGGCTTGTCCCTATAGACAGGGGCCTTGCTGGGGAACATTTATGAGAAAAGAACCACTCATTACCCCTTCCTCCACTCAACCACAGACATCTGGGAGGTTAAATGAATCTGGATCTTTCTTCTTCTAGTAGGTCACTAATGATTCCTATACTTTAAAATGGCAAATTACACTGTGACCAAGAAGAAAGCATAGGTACAGCACTCAGATGGAATTGGAGTAGAATGATAACGTTTTCTATCTGGAAAGAGTCTCTTGTTTTGTTTTTTGACTGGGGCCTGGAAAGGACCGCAGACTTACCTATGATAACACAGCCGTTTAGTAGAGGAACTGGTGCCCAGCTCCAGACCTCACTGGACCATCTAAACAAGGCACACCTGACATTCAGAGGTTCAGCGGAGCAGGATGATACAACCTGCTATGTTGGCGGGCCAGGCTCCAAACGGATTAGGGGTTGACTCAAGTCCCCTGCCCACCACTTTAGAGGGTGTGTGAACACAACCTTGGCAGGAGGCTTGCAAAGGGGTGCTTCCCTCTCAGGCAGTGTAAATGTATGGAACGTAGAAGTCTCATTTTAAAGCACACAGGACAAGAGACCAAATTCAAGAATCCAGGTTTGAGTCCAAAAGTTGTCAAGGAGCCCTCACTTATTAAAACGTTCAGGGAACAGCATCCTCAGAGTTCCTATGAGCACACATCCCTCCCCACCTCGCCAGTGAAATCAGGACACTGAAAGGCCCCCTGTTGCCTCCACTGTACCATCTGCCTCCTCCCCATCCCACTACTTTTATTCTTGCCTCCATCCTACTGGAAAGGATAAATCAGGTTGTGAGTGGATCCAAACACCAGCTCTCCCATCCAGAAAGAAGAGCTAACCCCCAGCCTCTCCCTTAGCAATGGAGAAACTAACACCATTTCCGGTAGCTTTTGACGCTGATCTCCAAACTCAATCAGTGTCTCCATTATTACACAAGAAGTTACAAGAAACATGCAGGTCGTGATGAAAGAGAAGGTGCTCGGTGTGGGATTCATTCACAGAAACACAGGTCACACGTACCCATCTGTGCAGCACAGACCCTCAGTGGCTCTGGATCACCATCCTCGGCCATAAAGCAAGTCCCGCCAGGGCCCGCCTACCTCTCCAAACCAGGCACTTTCCCTTCTTAAGGAAGGCTGGTGACCAGCAATCAGGCCTCCAGTGAAAATCCTTACAGCCCAGGAAGTTTACAAACCAGTGCCATTAAAATCTTTGTGTGTTCCCGACAAAAGGAGAAAGGTGTTTGCTTAAAAGCGAAGCAACAACTGTCTATTCTTGGAATGAAGATCAGGACAATTTTTACTGGGAAACTTAAGGTCCCAAGTCCTAGCTAAGAGAAACCAGAGCCCAAACCAGTGACCCACTGTCGGTCACCTCCTGCCCTCACCTGGTTCTTCCTTAGAGACAAGCAGCCCTAACTCGAGAGGGCTGTTTGCTGGCACTGTGCCATCTGCACCAAGACGCGGACAGGTCTTAAACGGGGAGCTCGCTTATTCTCTTACCCTCTGCTTCCGCAGGCTTCCGGGGCTGGTGGGTGATGGGCTGGGAGACTTGCCCGAGCGCGGAGTAGAGAGCTGACTACCCGGGGTTCCATTAACTGGAAGCACAGAGAATCACAGAGAGAAAAAAAATGGCTTATTAAAGAATTCTCCTGACAAATCAGCTTCTCAGAGCAACAAACAATTAAAGAGGGACATTTGCTAAAATTCCAGACACCTTTTTATCTACAGTCCTGAACACTAGCTTCAGGGAGAAACTTTCTTCAGAAATTCACTTGTTTTGTGAATTGTGTATTAAATATAGCAGCAGGTTACATAGAAAAAAAAAAAGTACTTTGCACAACTTTTCTGATGATTTATTAATGATGCTTTTAACTGTGCCCAGAGATCTTAGGCATGTGGTTCTGAGACATTTTTCAATGGAATTCATGCTTAATTCTTTAGTTTAGCTTCCTAGTACAAGCCAGTGGGAGTAAGTATTAGCACAGCTCATAAGCGATATTCCCAGTGACTTGTGAAATCAGATGGCTGTCTTTGTAAGAGTTAAGAACTCAATTCTAGTTAAGTTTCTGCATCCACTTGTGCCCGGTACATCCCCCAGCCTAACTTGGAAGGACCTGACTCCAGCAGGACGAAGTAATTGGCACAGACACTCAGAAACTCCTCACAGTTAGTTTTTCCTGCTGTTGAAGATAAAACTGTTTTTTTTTTTTTTCTTTTAAATCACCAGAATCAACCTGTCTCTCAAGACTGCTACACATTATCCCTAGACTGAGTCAAAGTCACAGAACTCAAGTAAGTCATCCTTTCTTTTTGTAGCAGTCCCTCTAAGAACTGACAAAACACTTAAAGACGTGACTCTACAAAGATGTATCGAGTCGCCACTACTCTGCCTATAAAAATGTCAACTTTTCTTTTGTTACATGTTTTACATCCACAGCCAAGGAAATCGGGTTAGCAGTGAGACACACACATTCTCCAGGGTGCAACATAAACATTTTTCCATGAGGGAGAGAGCGATCATGCATTTAACTTACCTTCTATGAGTTCTAACATGGACACAGTCTCAGTGTCTAACCTGACAAGAGCAAGAGGCGAAATCCCTTCTCAGCACTAAACCCAGCACCGCGGAGGGAGGAGGGAAGCGGCTGGATTAGTTAAGGATGGCTAAGGCTGCTCCCAGAGCAGGCTGAATGAGACGCAGGATTCATCAGCAGATGCCTTTCCTGCGTAAGGCTGACGTCTTCCAGGCAGCAGTGGGAGGTGCGGGTTCTGTCTTAGGCTACATCAAAGGTGTCAATTAAGCCTCATGCCAACGCGGAACCACCACAACCCCCACCGCACCACGGACTCCCGGAAGCCGAGTCCTTTCAGGGTGCTCCACACTGAATCATAATCTTGCCTCTGGCGGCAAGAGCCCTAGTGACTCATATGAAAATCAAAATGACAAGACCTCTTCCGAAGCCTGGTGACTCTCCAGGAACAAGGGGTAATAAGTCCACCCTCAGAAAATTCAGTGGCGAGGTACATGTTTATTGATTTTTCACACACAATGTTTGCACCAAACCTCAGGGCCCGTGCATGTGGGAAGTTCCTTGTTTTGTCATCTTCTCCAAAGACCTTTAACAAATGTCACAGAACTCATGCTGTACTAATTTGTGTTTTGCCTTTGAAATTTATTTGGTGACTCCATCTAAAACACACGCAACCACACACTTTTTTTTTTTTTTTTTTTTACAGATTGAAGTAGGAAGCACCAAGAATGCTTTGATTCATGTGCCTTCTCTGGTCCTGTCTTTGTTGAATGAGCCTGCTGCCTAGGGTGACTCTTAACAGGAAGGGGTCTGAAACAGGCAAGGACTCAGGAACTGTGGGCAGAGGCAGAACCTACAGCTAATAAGGCAGGAGACCCCTTAGGGTTGACTGGAAAACAGGCTCTGGGAATATCATCTTTGCCCACATTCTACATCACTTTACATCTTTACATCACCCCTACGCAGACTGGGAAAAAAAATGAGCAAATGGGAAAGCAAACACAGTACTCACATTTTTTACTTTAGGGACTCTAATCTCAGCCAGTGGAACATTAAAAAAAAAAAAGATAAAGTGCATGCCCAGTAAAACTGTCTTAGGAATAGTCAGCTTAAAACAGCAAAAAAAACAACAACAAAAAGTTTGCAACCTAGATAGTATTTTCAAAAGCAGAGACATTACTTTGCCGACTAAGATCCATCTAGTCAAGGTTATGGTTTTTCCTGTGGTCATGTATGGATGTGAGAGTTGGACTGTGAAGAATCTACTGTCTATTTGCACGTGTGCACGCGCACACACACACACAGTATTATCTCACTGAACTCTCAGGGTAACTCTGTGAGGCAAGCAGCATTATTCTACAGATGCGGAGGCATAAAGATGATAATCTGCCCAGTGAATACAGGGTGGAACTGAAATCTGTGTACTCTTTACCCCCACCTTCCCCTACAACACCAGCCTTCTAACCTGAAGGAAAACCACACAACTTAACTCGAAATCACAACAAAGTATTCTGAGAGGGGGAGCCCTGGGGGTTGCTCTTGACCCCCAATCACCTATGTGGTCAAGACTAGCCTACAACCTTTACAGAGAGGGTAGCAGGTCGTGAAGTCAGATCCTAAGTGTTAGCAGCAGTTGGCCAGGTAAGTAAGGTAAGCCTTGCTCCAAGGCAAGAGGACCACCTGTTTCATGGCTGGACATGGAGGAGGCACTTTGAAGGGACCTCAACAGGTGAGCATAGCAGCAAGTGGAGTAGAAAGGAAGGACCTTATGAATGCCGATGGAGGAGGTGGCAGGGGTCACATAATGCAGGGTTTTGAAATTCAAGTTAAGGAATCTAGTTCTTATCCAAAGCACCATAAGAAGCTATTGAATGATTTTAAGCTGGAACCCAGGGGATCAGATCTGCATTTTAAAAAGCTCTGAAGAGCTCTTAAGCTGTCAAGAATGGATGAGAGGGGAATAGTAATGGGAACAGAACATCCCTTAGTCAAATGTCCAAGTGGGAGAAACTGGGGCACATTTAAGGGTCTTGTGGTCAAAGAGATGGGATGGCTCTATCTTGGGTAGTGCAGTGGAGGTGGGGGAAAAAAGAAACATTTCAGAGAGATTTAAAAACTAAAAACAATAGGACATGATAATTAATTGGTGAAAAGGATTAAGGCTAGAAGATTAAAGTGAAAGTCCCTCAGTCATGTCCAACTCTTTGCGACCCTGTGGACTTAGCCTGCCAGGCTCCTCTGTCCATGGAATTCTCCAAGGCAAGTCTCCTGGAGTGGGTAGCCATTCATATCTCCAGGGGATCTTCCCAATCCAGGCATCGAACCCAGGTCTCCAGTCTGGAGGTGGATTTTTTATTGTCTGAGCCACCAGGGAAGAGACTTAAGACTCAACATTAAAAAAAACTAAGATCAAGGCATTTGATCCATCACTTCATGGCAAATAGAAGGGGAACAAGTGGAAGCAGTGACAGATTTTATTTTCTTGGGCTCCCAAATCACTGCCAACAGTGACTGTAGTCATGAAATTAAAAGACGGTCCTTGGAAGAAAACCTATGACAAACCTAGCCAGCATATTAAAAAGCAGAGACATCACTTTGCTGAAAAGGTCCATATTAGTCAAAGCTATTTGTTTTTCCAGTAGTCATGTACAGATGTGAGAGCTGGACCAGAAAGAAGGCTGAGTGCCAAAGAATTGATGCTTTTGAACTGTGGTGCTGGAGAAGACTCTTGAGAGTCACTTGGACAGCAAGAAGATCAAACCAGTCAATCCTAAAGGAAATCATCCCTGAATATTCATTGGAAGGACTGATGCTGAAGCTGAAGCTGAAGCTCTAGTACTTTGGCCACCTGATGCGAAGAGCTGACTCACTGGAAAGACCCTGATGCTGGGAAAGATTGAGGGCAGGAGGAGAAGGCAGCGGCAGAGGATGAGACGGTTAGATAGCATCACCAACTCAATGTACATGAATTTGAGCAAACTTCGGGAAATAGTAAAGGGCAAGAGAGCCCAGTGTGCTGCAGTCCATGGGGTTGCAAAGAGTCAGACAAGACTCAGAGACTGAACAACAGCGAGGCTAGAAGAAGAGAGAGTTTGGAAGGACATAGAGAGTTTGGACATACTGAACTGAAGCATCATTGTATGTATCTTGATATACATGGCCGGCATAAAAAAAGAGAAAAATAGAAAAAATTTGCATTGCAAATTGGTGTCATTTTTGCAGTTTGCTATGAGGAAACTGAGGTTAAGAGAGGTAACCTGTGGAAAGACAAGCAGCTGGAAGGTGGGAGAGCTAGAAATGAGTCTCATTCAGTCCTGCTCAAAGAGCTGCATACTCTTCCCATGAGTGGCCTCATCAGAACACGTCCAGGCCTATCACTCTGTCTGCGGAGCTGAGGATGTATAGGCTTCTCTCTCACTGGGGCACTCGAATCTGCCTCCTTTATTTATAGCCACTGGGCTCACGGCTTCTACTTGTCTTGCCATCTCTCAGGAGAAATGAAGTTCAAGTGCCAAACAAGTCATTGACAGTCAAACATTTTTGGAACACAATCTGCTTGTAAGTTGGGAACGACCTGTATTGTTAAGGTCAGAGTTCTGTAGAGACTCTTCCTGTTGGCCACTTAAAAAGCACCATCAACTTCTTAAATTGGTTCTTGATCTCCAGAAAACATCATACTCCTCATCCTACTGGGATAAGTAATTTTGTTTCAAAAGTAAGGTTGACACATGCATTGAGTCCCATTGTTTTTTAATCCTGTACTACCAGAAATCCCTGAGTGCCAATAAAAAAGGGTTTTCTCACTTATTTAACAGGACTCATTAAAAGTCAACTAACAAATGGTATTGCAGAGGCCTTTATTAAACAATTCTTTATTTTGAATGGGAAAAATCCAACTTCATATGGTTGTTTCTAAATGGCCAAACAACAATTAGTTATTTCAGTTGGAAGTCACTAACATCTGAATTACTAAAGGACCCATCAGATCCATTGCCTTAGATCCAGCTCTGGTTTCCTTTGCTCACATCTGTCTGGATACAATTTAAATGCTGTATGCTTTGTTCTGATTTTTTACCTCCTGAATGAGAAGTGCTTAACTCTAGGCTGGACTATTCTCATATTCTGTGATGATCAACTTCATAACTAGCCATCAAAGATCTGTAGAAGAAATCTATGGGGCTGATTTCTACCATCTCCAGTCCATCCCCCCTCGGGGGCACCGGAGCCTAGCAAGGACACAGCAGCCTGAACTGGACACAGACCATGACTCCTCATGAAAGAGCCGACCTCACCTCTTCATTATCAAAGATCGATGATCCTACTCTCCCTCACTGGAGCCATGAATTCAGGATTCCATAATTCACCATTCAGTACTGCAGCTTTCACTTAACACATGCCTGACTCTGTCTAATGGTCCCTGCTCTCCCAAAATTTACAATTGAATATGAAAGTTACCAAAAAAAAAAAATCTAGAATCAGGAAATACTTGGCTTACTTGTTCAAATTCATTGCTCCTTTTAAATGACTTTAAACCCATGTGTGTTTGAATTTAGCAAACCCTTTGTAAACTTAAAGGATTTTCCCCCTTTACTTTCATTAGTAAAAGGCTCAGACAGCAAGTGAAAACCAAATGCTTGAATGTCTCAAACTGGTCTGGAAACTAGAACAGTCTCCATGTAAGACCATCTCATTACAAGGTGACTAACCTTTTGGACCTGAAAAGCTATTTTGCTGTTTCTCTATCTTCTTTTTGAACTCAGGTGGTTCATTTATTAATAATTATGGCGCTGCACTTGCAGGCACGGGAGGAGGGAACGTGTTTGCATGCATGTGAGTCCATCTATCTGTCTGTGTTCAGGGGGTGGTGATTCAGGCAGGCTTCCCGGGAGATCTGGCTGCTTGCCTTAGACTCCCTCACTCCCTGATCATGGAGGAGGCTGTAGATACTCTAAAATATGTTTTCCCAGCCCTTGTCCATTGCCTGCCACATTATTGAGAAAGAAAAAAAGAAGGAAAAAGCAGATGGAGTCAACCTAGGCAAAGACAAAACAGACAAGTGTCTGATGGGTGGGAGAACTCTTGAGAAAAATGCTTTTTCCTCGTTTCATCTTCATAGGTGCTGACTTCATAGATGAATTGGAACCCTGATTTTCTCCACCCGTCTGCGTTTTCTTAAACGGAGACAGCAGGTCCAATTCAGAGGGACTATCTTATTGGGTCAGGAATGGAGGAGGGAATGGCAATCCACTCCAGTATTCTTTCCTGGAGAATCCCATGGACAGAGGAGCCTGGTGGGCTACAGACCGTGGGGTCACAAAGAGTTGGACACGACTGAGCGACTAACACTTTCACCTTACTGGGATGGTCCAGTGGTTAAGACTCTGCACTTGCACTGGAGGGGCATGGGTTCTATCTCTGGTCAGGGGACTAAGACCCCACATATCACGGGGCATGCTCCCCGACAGAAGACAAAAGGACTGTCTTATCTGCTGTGGACAACGGCAAGGCAGGAGGTCAACAGAAACAGAGGGGTTGGAGAGAGGAACATGGCTCTGTGAATTAATTTTTTAATATTTACAAATGGGGCCTTGAACCTCAGGAGATCTAGGCAACTTGAAAAGATCCCATTGTTCCTCAATTCACTCATCCAGTCAACATTTACTCAGCAGTGACCACGAACTTGAAGGCACTGTTCAGTTCAGTTCAGTCGCTCAGTCGTGTCCGACTCTTTGCGGCCCCATGAATCGCAGCACGCCAGGCCTCCCTGTCCATCACCAACTCCCGGAATTCACTCAGACTCACATCCATCGAGTCAGTGATGCCATCCAGCCATCTCATCCTCTGTCGTCCCCTTCTCCTCCTGCCCCCAATCCCTCCCAGCATCAAAGTCTTTTCCAATGAGTCAACTCTTCACATGAGGTGGCCAAAGTACTGGAGTTTCAGCTTTTAGCATCATTCCTTCCAAAGAACACCCAGGACTGATCTCCTTCAGAATGGACTGGTTGGATCTCCTTGCAGTCCAAGGGACTCTGCACTGTAGGATGCATTAAAGAACTCCTGCCCTCAGAAACCCTGACTTGGTCAGGTGACACAGCCTGGGAGCCAAATCAACTCTCACAGGGTGGGGGAAGACGGGTAGACCCTCACAGAGGTCAGCTGGGCCAAACTGGGCATGTGCACTTTTGACCAGAAGTGATAGAGCAAAGGCTTCTAGAAAGTGACGGGAATAAAGGTGGAAGAGCTCCAGGGGTTCCTGGTGGAAATTGAAATTGGTTTCCAGGCTAGAACACAAGTCCAGAGGAGACATGAGAGATACAGCTGAAAGGAAGACTGTGGCAACGCAAGACAGTTCTTCATCCTAGAATAAAGAGTTCAGAATTGATTTAGCAGATGGTAAGTAATGGCAACAGGCTTCCCAGGTGATGCCAGTGGTAAGGAACCCGTCTGCCAGTGCAGGAGACGTAAGCAAGTGGAGGTCTGATCCCTGGCTCGGGAAGATCCCCTGGAGGAGGGCATGGCAACCCACTCCAAGACTGAACTGACTGACTAACTGACTGAAGTAATGGCAACAGGCTTCCCAGGTGATGCCAGTGGTAAGGAACCCGTCTGCCAGTGCAGGAGACGTAAGCAAGTGGAGGTCTGATCCCTGGCTCGGGAAGATCCCCTGGAGGAGGGCATGGCAACCCACTCCAGAATTCTTGCCTGGAGAATCCCATGGACAGAGGAGCCTGGCAGGCTGCAGTCCACAGTGTTGCAAAGAGTCGGACACCACTGAAGTGACTTCACACACACACATGTAACCGTAACACGTCTAACATCAGCGGCCAGGACAGAGGTGAGGAGCAGAGGTCAGAGGCAGGGAGGGGGCCGGCGAGCTGCTCCCGCAGCTGCGAGAAATCGGAGTCTTAGGACAGCAAAGGAGGGGCCGAGAACACGCGACAAACTGAAGGTGGACGAGGAGGAGAAAAGGAGTCAAAGACGCTTTCACGGTAAAAGGAAAGAGATCGCGAATTTCACAAGACAGCATCATCTGGAATGCTGATTTGAAATGATGAAAATGTGTCGGCGGGGATGGCAGAAGAGGCTGGTCATTCTGAAGGAATGAGGTGATTAAAGGCACCACCAGGGATCAGCGTGGTGAGGGGCTCCGGGTGCTGAGTCCCACCCTGCCAGGTACTGCAGGGCGGCCTCCCCTTGGGGTAAAGCCCGGGCGTCCGCCCCCGGGGGCAGCCCCGATGACCCCCGGAACAAAGTGCCCGCTGCAGGGGACTTTCCACAGGTCACCACTGGGTCCTTACTACCGAGTCCTGCGTTCCCTCAGTCCTCAACTCTGCTTGCCCTCATGTTAACATTTCTGGCCTCTTCCTCCATCTTGAAACTTTCTGCCCCCTCTGACTTCCGTTCCTGTGCACTCACCACGCCCTCGTCTTTTCTGATGTGCTTTTTTTAAAATCGAAGGCTAGCTGGTTTACAGTATTGCGTTCGTTTCTGCAGCGCACCAGCGTGAATCAGCTGTGTGTGTGCACATGCCCCCTCCCTCGCGAGCCCCCCTCCCACCCCCCATCCCTCGCCTCTAGGTCATCACAGAGCACCGAGCTGGGCTCCCTGTGCGATGCAGCAGCTTCCCACTAGCTAGCTATTTTGCACGTGTGAGTATATATATGTCAACGCTACTTTCTCAGTTCATCCCACCCTCCCTCCTTGCCCGAGCCCAGTGCCCACGAGTCTGTTCTTCAAGTCTGCGTCTCTGCTCCTGCCCTGGAAATAGCTTCATCTCTACCATTTTTCCAGATTCTACATATATGAGTTAATATAAGGTACTTTTCTCTTTCTGACTTATTTCACTCATATCCTCTGATGTACCCTTATAACTGCACACGTTCCTGCAGTTCCAGTCTCTCCTTGGGTTGAGGGGAGGTGCATTTTGCATTTCTATTATTTAAATCACTACTGTATGTCAGCGTCTCCCCAGTATATACACAGAAAGCTCAAATCTGACTTCCACACCGTTCCTTCCTCCCTGCCTACTGATGCTTCAGGAGCATCTCACGTGGACGTAGCTACAATGGGACCCATCCCTCATCAATGGGCAAATCACCTCTGATCCCCTTCTCTTTGTCTGGCCTCACATCCAGTTAAATTCTTAGTTTTGTTTCCCTTTTGAAGTTGCCCACATTTTATTTTATTAAAATTTTTTTAAAAATGTAAGTCATTCTTAAAATCTTTTATTGAATTTGTTACAATATTGCTTCTGTTTCATGTTTTGCTTTGTGGTCACAAGGCATGTGGGATCTCAGCTTCCCAACCAGGGACTGAACCTGCACCCCCTGAACATTGGAAGGCAAAGGCCTAACCACTGGACCACCTGGGAAGGCCTGCCCCCCATTTAAAAAACTGTTTAAATTCTGTCCTAACAGTTTGTTCCCAGGTGGCTTCACAGAGCCTTCCTGGCCCTCGGTCCTTGCTGTGTAGCCATCCTTTCTACCCCTGTGCCATTGTATACAAATTCAGATAAATAACTAATCATGGCCTTACTAGAAGTCACCTTTTACCCCCTAATACACACAACATTGTTCTCATGGCATAATGCATGGTGCAATCTCAGCATAACCAACTGGGCTACCACCATATTCTTCCTCTCCTAGAATTTTATCATCCATTTCTACTGGACTAGCAACTGCTGCCTAAACGTGCCATATGTTTCCATGCTTTTGTGCCTTAACTCTCACTGTTTTCTCAGGTGATGATGCCCTCTGGGCCCTTCTTATCCTGGCAAGACCCTTCAAGTTCCAATTTATAAGTCCTTTTCCCTGACCCTATTAATGAGATGTATCCCTATGGCACCTACTACACTATTATAGTAAGTAGCATATGTGTTTGTCTCCCAACTTGAAGATAAGAATTGCAGTTTAATCACATTTGTATCCCTACAACCTAATACATGCCTGGAACACAGTTGATGTCCTGGATATACTTAATTAACATGGGGCAGTAGCAGTGAGGATTTATTAAAGCAGTTGCCATAGGATGCTGCCCCCACAGATAGTGTGTCAATATAATGGCTCAAAGTTTCAAAGAGTATCTTTGGAAACACTCACCTGCTGAGCAGGGCGGTGGGGGCGGGGAGGGGAGCAGCCGTTGATGAGTGCAGGGAAGGAGAATGGAAGGGGGATTCAGCTCTATAGGCAACAGAAAATTCTAAAAACACAGGGAATGAGTCATCAGCCCTCTGGATTTGCTTGCTGCATTTTGTTTTCAATGATTCTCTTGGAATGCCAAAGCAGAAAAGATCCTCCATAGAATGTATATGTCTGAAATCTCCACTAAAGGAAAAAGACAGCTAAAAATTAATAGCTAGCCATCTGCCTTTGATGGTGCTTGCTATAAGTTTTAAAAATTGACAAATTGGACCGGTATGCTGATTAAAATTCTCTTTGCTTCCCCAGCTTTGATCCTTATCTGCATATGTTGCATAAAATATTTTATATAACTATAAAAAAGTAAAATTTGACTAGCATAAATAAAAAAGACTTGAGGATTTCCAAAGTCACATTAAAGTAAGTTTTAAGCCTGAGAAATATAAGATAATGCTTCCATCGTGGTAGAAGGTCATCAACTAAGGCAACTAGCATTTCCTTCTTTTAAATGTTCACTCCTGCATCTCTCACATCACTGGTCCTTGGTGGGTTTCAATGCATACTGAATGAATGAATGTCTTAGACCAAAAGCTTCTGGAGGGCAAGAAAGTGCATCAGTTTATGCTTGAATTGATGAGCATAAGCATCCACTGGGGACTCAGTTATGTTTGTTATGGCTTCTAAACAGAGGCAGTCACTATATAAGAAAGAAAAATGGCCATCCACCTAACTGGGAATAAAACTCTAAAACAAACAAAATTCTCAAAGTTCTTATAAGGGATCTAAGAGGCCAAAAGTCTGAAATCTCTAAGTTTTTAAGGAGGACTACAGCAATGATGATTCAAGATAGGTAAACATAGCTTTCTTCTACTTTTAATATTAAGAAAACAAAATCAAGCAAAACGGAAGCTTATCAATTATTACTAAAATTGAATGAATGCATAAAATACTCTTATTTGGAGACAGACTTTGTTATAATTTCCCCATGCAGATAAAGGAATTTGTTGACAAGAAATTCACCTTTAAAATTACACATGTTGTGAGATGTCTATGTTCCAAAGAGACACATGAATACAACTTCAATCCACACGAAACTCTCTTTATGATGCTCTTACATATTCCTGTTTCTTGAAGAAGTCGCTGAAACCAGTTTTCGCCATTTCTTTTTTGAATTAATTAATGTTTGGCTGTGCCGGGTCTTCACTGCTGCACACGGACTTTCTCTAGGTGGGGCAGGTAGGGGCTGCTCTAGCTGCGGTGCTCGGCTTTTCCCTGTGGTATGTGGGCTTCTCGCTACACAGGCTTTTCTTGTAGAGCACAGGGTCTAGCGTGCACAGACCTATCGGGCTATAGTGCACAACTATAGGGCTCAGTGGCTGTGGCGCATGGGTTTAGTTTCCCTGAAGCATGTGGGGTCTTTCTGGACCAGGGATTGAACCCATGTCCCCCGCATCCGCAGGCGATTCTTAACCACTGGACTACTGGAGAAGTTTACCCCATTTCTTAATGATACCGCATTCAGAGTTTCAGCACACAATTGTCGGGGGACTCCTTATTCCTGATTAGACTTCTTCTCCAGCTCCAATTTGCCTTCTTTGGGCCCTTCCTGTTATGGAGACTAATAATAATTCACCAGCTCTGTGAATTACGCTATGTGTAAATTAGTTAGGGGGCTTAACCTGTGTGCTTCTTGGCCGGAGGGGCTATTTCTTTCATCTCTGCATTATTAGTGTCTAGCAAGCGCTCGACACTAGCAGGATTGAACTTGATATCTCTGAATGTGTAAATGAACATCTTACATTAATAAATCACCTCTAACCTCTCCTAGTCTCAAGAAGAGGAATGAGTAAGGAACAAAGAAAAGATTTACTGAGAAGTCTCATTCTTGTTCTAACATTTGACTTCTGTCTGCTACTGGCAAACATCATGAAGTTGGAGTGAGTCTTTTCACCCCCTGGAATGCCCCTGCCTGGGACTAACACTTAGGTTTCTATTGCAAAGGGTTATGATGTTGTAAATCTCAAACTAGGTACTACATCAGTTATTTCCTGGAAGATCAAAATTTTAATAAGCAGAGGTGAAGAAACAGGTATCAAGAATGGCCAACCTGCTGTGTCCAGAGCACTGGAAGCCCCAGTTGCCTGTTCTGAGCAGACACATTATCCCTCTGATTCTGGGCCAAGCAGTTCCCCCAGCCCTGGCCCTGCTTCCTCATTTAAAAGATAAAGAGTATATATTATATAACAAAGAATAATGTCTTGCTTGTTGTTGGGAGAGGAAAATAAAGATTAAAGTTCTATGTTAACTCTGATGTTTCATTTAAATGTAAAGCCCAGGGCTTCCCTGGTGGTCCAGTGGTCCTACCAATGCAGGAGACATGAGTTTGATCCCTGGTCCAGAAAGGTCCCACATGCCGCAGAGCAACTAAGCCAGTGAATTGCAACTATTGAAGTCTGCGCACCGAGAGTCCCTTTTCTGCAACAAGAGAAGTCACCACAATGAACCACCCCCCACAACTAGAGAAAACCCTCACACAGCAACAAAGACCCAGTGCAGCTATAGATAAATACTTCTAAAAGTGATAAAGAGATCATTAAAAAACTTCTTAAAAATAAATGCAAAGTCAACAAAACAATCACAGATAGCACGGGGACCTACAAATCTCAACTTCATGCAATGTTCCAATCTCTGTATCAGGCAGGAAGGTGAATACTGGAAGCAGAAAATTTAAAACTGAAGGAGAAAAAAATAAAACTGAAGGAGAAACCAGTTCAAACTTTAGGTGAATGTGTAAGGAGGAGAAACAAAAATTCCTCAATGTTACAAAGTCAGGTTCATGGTGGAAGGGGACTGTGGGGGACATCAATGTTCCAGGAGTATGAAAGGGAAGTTATTCACATTCCAGTCCTATAATTTATGAAAAACACTATACAGGCTATTTTAAGAAAGTTCAGATGCAGTCAATACAGAGATAATTCACTGCTCCCTTCCACGTTTTCCAGAGACAAGCTTGAGTAGAGGCAGGAGCTGCAGGCTAGTTCGGTGGAGGGGACCAAGGCAGCCGATCCCCTGACATCAGTAAGAACACCTGCCCTCAAAAGACATGGAGACACCTCTGAACTTTCTAAACCCTGGGCTTGAGTGAGTGAGTGAGTGAAGTCGCTCAGTCGTGTCTGACTCTTTGCGACCCCGTGGACTGTAGCCCTTCAGGTTCCTCCGTCCATGGGATTCTCCAGGCAAGAATACTGGAGTGGGTTGCCATTTCCTTCTCCAAAACCCTGGGCTTAGGTCCTGGGAAAAGGGGTCCTTGAGGCAATCCATGCATGTGCGACTGGGTGTTGCTGCTCTATAAACCCTCTCAAGTAAGAATCATCCAGAGGAAGGTGGGAAAATTTGGTAGCAATTCAGAATCAAGAGACAGTCATCACATATTATAAGCTCATATATAAGCAGGAAATGATTGTATGGCATATCTTCTAAATCAAAAAACAGGGAGTTGAAAACTATATGCATAAAAGGCTTATATTAAAACATGATGAGTTCTTCTTTACTTTTGACCTAGAAGTTTAAAGATACCTTGAATGAAGTGTTAATTTTTCAAGAATATATTGATTTTAGGATGGATTGGATTATGCTTTCTGAATAGAAATGATAATTCCCTGGCATGGTTTACCTATCACATATTCCAGGTGATTTCTGGTCAAATCAGCCAGGTTTTAACTGGTGGGAAAGGGATTCAGAGAAACAGCAGAAAATAGAAATGCTTGTTCGAAGCAACCTATTGATTTTGAGGTAATGTATCCTATGCATTTTAAACTTCTAAAGAGAATGGTTCCAAACATTGGCAGTGACAAATTCAAATACATCTAATACATTTGCCTATCTCCGTTTTTGAGTTTCCAGAATTACTTTTGGTAAATGATATAGTCATCTTTATTTATAAGATTATAATTAAATACATTTATAAGATTTATATAATCTTAAGAGATGCTAAACAGTGACTCTGTGACCAGTTAATTCCAAAGTGAAACAATTTCCTGTATTCATAATTATCTTTTTAAGATTAGAGTGATGGTTCTTTTTTTTTTTTTCTTAACTGAAATTTTAGATTCCTTTTTTGAAATAAAATAGGCTCTTCATTATTTACAAGCTTATTTTTTTCTGAGTTGCAAAAATTCTCTCTTCCTTTTTTTTTCTTTTGGCCCTATATTACCAATGGGAGGCCCCTGTTCAGTCCTGGCTGCCATGATTAGACAGACAGAAGCATGAAGACACTTCTGCATCTGCAGTGGAAACCTGAGCTGCAGACAATAACTGCTCCTGGTGTCAGGAACCGGTCCTTGGACAGGCGCTCAAGAATCTGACCTGTCCACTACCTTCTGTGACCTATGGAGACAAGAAGCAGAGAGAAGAGAAATTCTTGCCCAAACCAAAGAGCTTCTAACTGCCTACAGCTCTTAAAAACACCACCCCCAAAGGTAATAACAAAAAGTTAATAGCAATAAGTGCATATTGATTCCCTTAAAATATCTATGATATTAAGAGACGTAAGATTTCGGCTAATCTCTCATTCTCATCATTAGATACTTCCCCCTCAACCAAACCTGATGGTTTTAAAGTAAAGTACTTTTTGAATTTTTGATTTTTTGGTCTCGCCCCACTACATGTGGGATCTTAGTTTGCTAACCAGGGATCGAACCCAAGACTCCTGCAATAGAGGCACAGAGTCTTAATCACTGAACCACCAGGGAAGTCCCATACCCCATGCTGTATGCTAAGAGGAGGGAGAGAGGAAAGATTAAGTAAAATAGTGTGGTATCAAAGTGGGTTGGATAGGGCACAAATATTGTTTTTTAATATAGACTTTTTTTTAGTAGTATTGATAACAGTCCAACTAATATGAGACTTGTTTCTCTACAGCTTTTCACGATTGTACTAAATAGCCACGATTTTAGGGAAAACAGGCTGGTAGGCCCATCACCTCCTCTTCCTCCTGCTCTGTGGGACTTCATCCTACAGCCCAGGCGGATCTGATTGGAAAAAAATGAGGACTGCTCTTTGGTCAAGACTGATCATCCTCCAAAGGGCTCCACTGTAACCTGTCGGCTGATTAATAACAAGCTCCCGCCCCCGAGGGGAGCTTTAACCAGCAGCTTTTCTGTCATCACCCCACCATTCTTGGAGTCTGCATATGCAGGTAGGTGGCATCTCCCCGGGAGGGAGAGCCTTTCTCCAGTATCAATTTCCAGAGAAGAGGTGATCTTCAGACATAAGCTCTCTCTTCTCCCGGGGGACTGGCTCTCTGAAAGCAGGTCATTATGAGGAGGCAGAAAAGGAGACTGGCGCCGGCCACTCTCCTCTGCGCACTGCTACACGCCACAGCGCCGGGTTACGAGGGCTAAAGACAGACACCGCTGCCCGGAGGCAAGCAAGGGGGCAGGAAGGAAGTCATCCCTGTTATGCTAACAAATGAAGACGAGCAGGCCTCGTCTTCCACCCTTGACGGTCCAGAGTCAGTGACTCCCCATATTTATCTCTCCTTTTGTTACCCACAATCCAGGGGTTCTTAAACTTAGGTGAACATCAGAATAACCTGGAAGGCTTGTGAGAACCCAGACTGATGGGCCCCAGTTCAGGGGATGGTGATGTAGCAGGAATGACACTCTGGAAACCACTTCCTTACCTGTCTGTCCTCCTAAATCTGGAACCAGGATCACCCGATCAGAACTGCCTGGAATACTGGTTAAAACAGGCTTTTGTCCTTGTCAGAATCTAGAGAGTTTGGGGCTAAGAATGGCAAACTCTATACCAAGTTCCCAAATGACTCTCATGAACTTTAAACTTTTGAGTCTCATCACCTTAAGTTCAGTTCAGTTCAGTCACTCAGTCGTGTCCAACTCTTTGCGACCCCATGAATCGCAGCACGCCAGGCCTCCCTGTCCATCACCAACTCCCAGAGCTCACTCAAACTCACGTCCATCGAGTCACTGATGCCATCCAGCCATCTCATCCTCTGTCGTCCCTTTCTCCTCCTGCCCCCAATCCCTCCCAGCATCAGAGTCTTTTCCAATGAGTCAACTCTTTGCATGAGGTGGCCAAAGTATTGGAGTTTCAGCTTTAGCACCAGTCCTTCCAATGAACACCCAGGACTGGTCTCCTTTAGAATGGACTGGTTGGATCTCCTTGCAGTCCAACAGACTCTCAAGAGTCTTCTCCAACACCACAGTTCAAAAGCATCAATTCTTCGGCGCTCAGCTTTCTTCAAAGTCCAACTCTCATATCCATACATGACTACTGGAAAAACCATAGCCTTGACTAGATGGACCTTTGTTGGCAAAGTAATGTCTCTGCTTTTCAATATGCTATCTAGGTTGGTCATAACTTTTCTTCCAAGGAGTAAGCATCTTTTAATTTCATGGCTGCAGTCACCATCTGCAGTGATTTTGGAGCCCAAAAAGATAAAGTCAGCCACTGTTTCCCCATCTATTTCCCATGAAGTGATGGGACCAGATGCCATGATCTTAGCTTTCTGAATGTTGAGCTTTAAGCAAGCTTATCACCTTACTCTTTAACAAAGTCTGACATCAGTGTTCCGTCCAGTCTAGGTGAGCTTATGACACAATAAGAGAGGAGCTCTGAGTCCATCGGAAAATAGGTGAGGCACACTCAGCCCACCTCAAGGGCCAGCTGTTTTGTGAGATGCTGTAGCCATGCTGTGGGGAGGGGACAAAGTGAGAAGAAGGTCTTGGAGGACCTGCTAGGGAAAAGTGTGCGTGCGTGCATGCAAAGTCACTTCAGTTGTATCTGACTCTGCAACCCTATGGACTGTGGCATGCAGCAAAGCCCCCATGGAAAAGCACCTCTTAGAGAACCAAGGTGGACCACATGGTCCAGCTCCAGTCAACTAAGAGTCCCTTCTTCTAAGACTCATTTCAGAAGTTTCCGTTTTAATTAGGAAAAAATAAAAGATTACAGCGTCTCCACTTTTAAACAAGGAGGCTGTAACTCACACTGGGCAGTCGTGCCTGAGGGAGGTCCTGTAGCCCCCGCCTAGAGATCTTCTCACATCCCTCTGGGACCACACTGCTGAGTGTAAGAAGGCCTCCGTGTAGACCCTAAAGGTCTTAGTCTCTATTTATAAGAGCTTCCCTGCCTGCCTTTGTGAAATCAGGTGACGATCACTCTGATGTATGTATCATTTAATAATTCACATTCAACAGTTTAGAGCACTTAGTAAATAATTACCTACCACCGTGAAATAGATCGTCTACCTAAGACACAGACAGACAAACTAATTCATGTCAGTTTAAGGCCCAAGAAGGGCTCATCCTATGAGTCTACATCCTGCTCCAACACCACACTAGAGCCCAGGACAGACAGCAGCCAGGCCCAGAGTCAGCGCAGTTACTGTGGCCCCAGGGCTGTGCTGGGGCCACAGCGAAAGTGTGCTGATCAAGACTCAGCGAACACAAACAGCAGCCTCCTTGCCAGCCAGTCACAAGTGGAACAGAAGCTTTAATGGAGGTTTCTGGAGTCAGGGGCCCTGAGCCTAAAAAATATTTCTTTTTTTTTTTTTGAGCAGAAATGATGCAAGTCGGGAGCATACTCCTATTTGTAGGCAAGTCTGGGTTTTCCAAATCTTTCATTAAGTTTTCCTGAACCCGATGTTTTTTTCTTACAGCCAACATGCTAGACTCTGGCCAATCTGTTCCCCCAGCTTACCATGTTCTAAAATTATAAACCGGAATCTGCACTCTGTTGAAACCTCACGCTCTGGGCTTTCACACACCCTCTGCTCAGCATGCGTCACAAACAAAGCAGTTGCTCCGGGCTCCTCCGCGGGCTTACCTGAGCTGGTGGATGCCGGGGATTTGCTGCGCCGGGAAGGCCCTGGGCTCTTGGTGGTGCTCCTGCGGGACGATGAAGCTATTTTGGTGTAGGAAGTGGACTTCACCACTCGACATTCTGGGGAAAGAAGAAAGGCCGCACGTCAGTAGAGGGGCATGGTGGAATCAGAAATATATAGCCCTCCTCACTCACACGTGCTTCCTGCCAGCTCAGCGCATGTCTATGACAACAGAACCAAGACGAAGACCAGAAAGGGCACAGTGGACATCTCGGACATCAAGCTAAATGCAGTTGTCCATCTGTATTTACGGGGATTTGGTTCCAGAACCACCCGCCCTGAACCACTACCCCCAGTGGTTGCTCAGGCCTGGCTAGGTGGCCCTGCAGGAGATTCCCACTTCTTAAAGACCGACAAGAGTGCAAATGAACATATCAGCACAAATTAAACGGTAGACACAAGCAAGAAACAGTATCAGAAGATACGATCAGAACCACCATATTAATAATGACTGAGAGTGTGTCCTCGAGGTTTTAATTCACAAAACAGGAGACTTCCCTCATGGTTCAGGGGCTAAGACTTCCCACTCCCAATGAAGGGGACCCAGGCTCACTCCTGGTCAGGGAACTAAATCCCACATGTTGCAACGATCCAGCATGGCCAAAAAAAAAAAAAAATATATATATATATATATATGCACACACAGAGACACTTAAAAAAATGCATACACTATGATTCTTTAAGAGAGTGAAGTCTCTTAAAGTAGAGTAAAGTCACTCAGTTGTGTCAACCCTTTGCGACACCATGGACTGTAACCCACTAGGGTCCTCTGTCCTTGGGATTTTCCAGGCAAGAATAACGGAGTGGGTTGCCATGCCCTCCCTTCCAAGGGATCTTCCCGACTCAGGAATCAAACCTGGGTCTCCACTGCGGGCAGATTCTTTACTGTCTGAGCCACCAGGGAAAGCCACACAATTCACAAAACAGATCTTTCCACCATGTGACAAGGACATCCGCTTGGCCCAAGGCTCTGTCCACACCACTGACAACACCTCCTGGAGTTTGTCCCAGCCAACAGACATTGGTCTGGCCTCTCAGAAGTACATTAGGAACAAGATTGGACAGATATAATGCTGCCTGTCCACTGGCATGCTTCCAGTGACATTTTTACCAAGCGTTTGCTCCATGCCAGGCGGTGAGCTCTTCAGGCCTGGTGGAGAACACACGTGATTTTGGAACCAGAAACACCGACCACCTGGTAAGAATCTTTTAACCGTGAGGGCTAGTTTTTCTTTTGTGGGCCTCATATTTGAAAAATGTTGGCTTATGAAACAAATTGCACAAAATAATAATACATTTCTCACTGTAAATCAAAACCAGGACAACAAGAAGGGCAGGATAACTAGGATTTTTTTTCCTAGGTCGTGAACATTTAGAGGTCACATGAAATTTAAAACAATAATTTAAAAAGCCCGGCGTCTAGTTAACAGGGATGAATGGTTAAAATAGAAAGCTACCAGATGGCACACACTGGTAATAACACCCATCTGTGAGCCGCGAAGTGAATTAAAAAGTTGATTTTGGGGTCTGTCGCATGCTGTTTGCCACAGGTGCCAGAAATTGCTAGTTCTGGGCTCCACCTACCAGCTAGGGTTCTGGAGCAGCATAATAGAACCGCTGTTACCACACTTAAGTTGACATGTTTCCAGCCACCAGAAAGAAACTGGGTATTTTTGTCAGGAGGCGCAGTCTTACCAGAGCCACTGTAGGCGTTCTGTTTGATTTTCGGAGTACTGAAAAAACCTTGTGGACTCATGCCGTGCTTCTACAGTTCCATGGCTTCTCCTGAACTCATTTTTCACCATATTATTAATCTATCCAAAGGATTCATTTATTCATTTGCCTCCCCATCCCCAAGGCCCTTGGTGGTGGTTTAGTTGCTAAGCTGTATCTGACTCCTGTGAACCCATGGACTGTAGCCCACCAGGCTCCTCTGTCCATGAGATTCTCCAAGCAAGAATACTAGGGTGGGTTGCCATTTCCTTCTCCAGGGGATCTTCCCGACCCAGGGATTGAACCCAGGTCTCCTGCACTGCAGGCAGATTCTTTACTGACTGAGCTGGGTACCACCTAGTCCTGGCGTATTTAAAAGCACATAATAGTTGCTCAATAAATACTGGCCCACGTTGTTACTCATCTTGTTACTGCCTGTGTGAACTCTTAAATATTATTTGCTAGAATGATCCAACCTCTCATTTTACAGATAAGGCAAGTGAGACTCTTGAGGGGCTAAATGATCTGCAATGGAATCCCAGCCTCTCAGATCCTCACATCCCCAGGATCTGGTGTGGTGGCCTGTTCCATTGTGAGTAAAGACTGGCAATTAACAGTGACCATGGGTGGGGCAGATGGACAAGTGGGTGGTGGTGGATAATGGGAAGGAAGGCAAGCAACCCATTCTCATAAACATTAAATTAAAATTTAAATACTAAATTTAAATTATCAAGTCGATCAAGTCTTATCAAGTGAGTCTATCAGGATGCTTACTGCATCAGAAAAAAAAGAAACAAGGAACTCTCTTTCAAAAATGTAATTATAGGAAATAATCGTGTGGGAGATCACGGAGTCTGAAAGATAATTAGAAATCTCGTGCCACTTGCCTCCAGGATAAGACTGAAACTTCATGAGTCATACAGGGAGATTAGCATAATCCTGAAAGGCTAGGGTTGAATAACAGAAAACAGACACGCAACAATGATAACTGCACCCCCGCCCCTGTCCACCACTCAGGGTCAAAATAAAAGCAAGTGAAGACACCTGCAGCATAGCCATAAATTAGAGAGAGAAACAAAAAATACAAAGGACTCCAATCATCTTTCCCAGTACAGTTTAGATTTTAATTACTTTAAATGGAAATGGTATTTTATGATGGTGAAAGATGCCATGGAGAAGGACAAATGCTTCATTACTTTGGAGAGAATGCCAAAATTTCTGTCAGCTTAAAAGCACAATTTAGAAAGCTTGTGACTAATATGATCTAAATGGCCAGTAAAGTACAAAACCTTATTTGTTCTCACGAAGGCCATTTCACAGTGTCTGGCAAGGAAGCAAATAGCACCCTCCCCTCTCTGCTGGGGTCATTTGCCTTTGGAGTCAGTCACTTCATTCTGATATTTTTGGCATCTTCCTATTAAGAGGAAGATGCATTTCCTCTGGCTGCGGGGACACTTCTTGAGGAGGATGAGATTGAAGGGCTGTAGGTAGTAAGCCACTTGAAGGAAGCTTCAGGACAGTAATTTCTCTTGCCACTGATGGTCACACCTTACCCAAGTACAGAAAATCAGATAAAATACATTAACTGGGTCACTATGACTGGACCTCCCATAGCAAGCAGGTAAGCAAGCAAAGTCTGATTAAATCTCTGCTTCAGAAAGTCCCTATAATCATAGCTCTGCGAAGGGGAGAGTACCATTCTCCATATGGTCTGTACTAATGTTAGCTTTACAGATGTTCTCATAATCTGGTAAAAGAGAAGTTAGGACATTTCCCACCTTCACCCTGGACCCCGACTCATGAAACAGGCGCTCTGTGATGGCCAGATTTAGACAGCCAGGATGTGAATGCAGAGGGAGGAAACTGGAGAAAGAATACACCCTTCAGCCCCGTTCCCAGTGGCATGAGAACCACCCCCTCCCTGCCCCATTAGAGCAGATTCTCCCCAACTCAGAAATAGTTGGGAAGTGTAGGCTGATGTGTAATGAAAGGTGCTAGAGAACAGGAAGAATTCCAGAACTCCAGCACCGGCATCAGCAGCTCACCTGAGCTCACATAGCCGAGACATTCATGCATTCAACAGAGCCTGATAGTATCTTTTGGAAAACCTTGAAGGACAAGGTGATGTCCCCTCAATGCCTAAGCAGCCTTAGGGACATGCTGCAAGGTGGCTACAGAATATCCTCTAAGCAAGAGATTTCTTTACTCCTCTAATCTCTTTGTAAAGCCAGCGGAATAAAATCACTGTCAGGCAGAGACCTCTCAAGTGATCACTACTCTAAATTCAGTTGTCCTGAGCTACTCGTGAGATGGGCACGTTCATCTAGAAGCATCTGTTACCAGCAGTAGATGCTCTGTGCGTACTTGCCTGTCCTGAGAACAAAGACAGGCTCCCTGCTAACTTGGCAAAGGTACAAAGCTTCCAAATGGAACAGTACAGCTCAGGTGGTAAAGAATCCACCTGCAATGCAGGAGACCCCGCTTCGATTCCTGGGTCGGGAAGATCCCCTGGAGAAGGGAACGGCTACCCACTCAGTATTCTATACAGGCCATGGGGTCACAAAGAGTTGGACAGGACTGAGTGACTTTCATTTTCTTTTACTTCCTCTTCATGGCTATGTGCTAGAGAGTCAGGGAGCCCATTTAGTTCTAGAGACTTTTGGCAATTATGGCACAAGTTCAGTGACCAAAAGAGAAAACCTCCAATTCTGGCATCTAACTGTCCAACAAAAGCACCTCTTACATGTTCAGATGCTCTGGGTCAGAATGACCCATCTGAGAATACCACAGTTATAAATGGTTGCCCATTCAAAGCTGTCCTCAATTCATGAATATCCTTCCCTCCTGTCTCAGTGAGGGGCTGGCCACCATCTTTCTGGTGCACCTCCAGTGCCTGGGGTATTCGCCACCTTCTGGCTCAGCCTTCTGGCTGTCGAAGCTCTGATCATCCTGCTTAGCCTCCAGCTTTCAGTGTGGATGAGCTGGAAGACCATTCCTGGTGTGACTGACAGCCCAAGTTTACTTCCTATAGAAAAATAATGATTTTCACACTTCAGGGCAGTCTTTTAGGAGAATTCAAATGTTGGCTCCTAGGAACTCCCTGGTGGTCCAGTGGTTAGGACTCCACAGGGTTTAGGTTCAGTCCCTGGTAGAGGAACTAAGATCCTGAAAGCCCGTGGCAAGGCAAAAAACAAGCAAAAAAATTCCACAAAAGTAGGCTCCTGCAGGAAGGGCCGGTCTGCTGCATTTCTCTTGTGGGGATGAAGGCTCTGAGAACTGAGGCCCATTCTCTTTTTTCTGCACCACTTAGGTTCAGAGTCAGTTCTGACACCGCAGTGAAAACCCCCATTCCTACTGACCGTGGGGTTTGGAACCAGCATTCCAAAGCTTTGAATGCAGCAGGTCTTGGCATAAAAAGCAGTGGAGACAGAAACACCCTAAACCATAGATGTTTTTAAAAAATAAAATATGTAGCAGATTGGACTGGAAGCAAAGGCGCCGGCTGGAGTGGCTTCACTGGAGAATAAAGTCCCAGAAACTGAGATTTTTTAAAGCACCTTCTAAAAATATATCTCTGTGTGTCTAAACCCAGCACCTAGACTGGCCCACCACAACCCTCAGAACCCCCAGCTCAGAATGGCAGGTGGCACACATGTGTTCCTGCGTGATGTTGTGTGGCTGCTGGCTGTGAAACTAACAGGAATCAGCTCTGGAGCACTTGCTGGCTGGGTGCTGACCCTTCCATAACATCTGGAGGAGGCTTTCTTGGGCTGGGATGCTCTGTCCTGACATCTCGGGAGTCACCACTCAGATCTACTGTTTTAACTGTGTGAGCGATTCTCTTCCCCAAATACTTTTTTTCTCCTGAGAGTCAAATAAAAAGTTCTTTTCCCCGCATAACAGCTGAGTGTATCTGGTGCTCTAGGAGACTGCGGGTAGCCCAGGCTCCTGCTGTCTTGTCTGTCACCCCTGAGTGTTCTCCGCGTAGTCCCAGCCCGCTCATCGAACCACCGTCAAGTTCAGCCCTGGGGAAAAGAGACAAAGAGGAAGGCTTCCGAATACTAGACAGGAAAGGCTGCCGTGCGCCTCGCTGCACCAGATCTTTCCTTCCTGATGCGAATCTGGGTCTTTCCTTTTTCCCCCATCGGCTGAGCTGTTCAGTGCCAGGCGCTAGTGGACTCCCTGCTCTCTGCCCACTAGATGCTGGTAGCATCTCCCTAGTTGTGACGACCAGAACATGTGTCCACACGTTGCCACAGCTCCTGGTTGAGAACCACTTCTGGATCTCCACTAGCGATGTTCCCAATGGTCTTCAATAAATTCAATTCTTCCTTGAGGGTGTTAATGAAGCCATCACCAACCACCTGCCTGGGGGCCTAAATAATGCACTTTGCACATTCTTTCCATAGATTGGGCCAACATGACCATGCCCTCCTCTAGGGAATCTTCTCGACCTAGGGATCAAACCTGCGTCTCTTATGTCTCCTGTGTTGGTAGGTGGGTTCTTAACCACTAGCGCCACCTGGGAAGCCCCCAAACAATGCATTCTGCACATTCTGTAGATTTGGCCAACATGGACTCATAGTTTCGGGTACCTGTGGATCCACTGCATGAAGATAACGTGACTGGCAATGTTGCGAGTCTTCCAGTTGTTTGTTAAAATCAGATCAGCATGCACTGCTTTGCCGTCTCTGAGAACATGGTGACGTGGGACCCTGAAACACTTGTGGCTTCTTAATTGAGAGCTTGGAAAATGGAAGAAATCTGAAATCAAGATGCTACAGAGCCACCACAGTCCCTTTGAAGGTTCTAGAAAAGAACCCTGGCCTTGCTTCCTCCTCTTTCTGGTGGCTCCAGGCGTTCCTTGGCTCATGGCCGCATCATGGAGACCTCTGCCCACATCTTCACATGTACTTCCCCTCAGTGTGTCTGTGTCAAAACCTTTTGCCTCCTTCTTAGGCTGGTATTTGTGACGGCAGGGCGAGTGGCCCCTCTACAGGGGTGGCCAGAGAAGGTCTCTGGGAGTGGAGGACACTGAAGGTGAGCTTCGAACACAGGACGGAACCAGCCACCGGGAGATTACAGCAGAGAGGGAAGCAGGGCCAGAGTGAGTCAGGACTGGGAAGAGTAAATGAGGTGTTTGAATTTTACCGAAGCAAGATGGAACGTTACAGAAGGAGTTTAAACAAAAGCGTTGAAATGCTCAGGCCTGTGAGTCTAAAAGATCCGTTCAGTCGCTCAGTCGTGTCCAACTCTCAGCAGCCCCATGGGCTGCAGCACGCCAGGCCTCCCTGTCCATCACCAACTCCCAGAGCTTGCTCAGACTCACGCCCGTTGAGTCGGTGATGCCATCCAAGCCTCTCATCCTCTGTCATCCCTTTCTCCTCCTGCCATCACCTGGGGCTAACCTAGGTGAGGAAGGGTGGTGGCGTGGACCAGGACACAGGTAACAGAGTGCATGGAAGAGGAGGACTTGACATAGAGTGTGGTGGTCCAGCCCACAGGCTTAAGGGGGGTCTCGGTGGGGCTGGTGGGGGGAGTGGGCAGGTCAGCCCTGCTTACACGCTCTTTGTCCAGCGTACTTCTGTACTTCTGAGACCTGCTGACTGGTCTGCACAACGTAGTGGCTTCGTGTGCTGAAGGCAGGAGAGACCAGGAGTTTACCAAGGCCCACAGTCCCCCTGCAGGATAAAGGACAGACTTTCCCACTCTAAAAATGTAGAACCCTTGTCCTTCTTTTGACCAACTGAATTAGAATCACTGGAGATGGAACCTGAAGCATTAAAAAAAAAAAAAAAATCCCCAGGTGATCCCGCTAGTATCAGTCTACAGACCAGAAACTTTCTGCCACTCTGATCCACAGATAAGAAAATCACTTAAAAAAAAAAAAATTCAGAGGCTCAGCATTTGAAGTAATTGTGCAATGTGGCATTTGGAACTAACAGTCTGAGGAGAGAGATTAGCAGGATAAATCAGCCTTGAAAAAACAAAAAGTATCCATCCTACTTAGATGTGGTCCCAACTCAAATTTTCAAAAACAACAAACTGTCGCCCTGAGGCTCAGCCGAAAGTAGACTTTGAAAGAAGAACCACGGTTCGCATTTATTAACAACTCATAACCACCTGGTTATCATTAGTTACAAGATGGAAATGATCTGAAAGATAGGTAAGAAATAGATAAATTACCTAAGGACCAAAAGGAAGAAAAAAGTGAGTTACAAATTTCTCTGAGAGAACAACAAACAAACAAAAAACATGGAAGTGTGAATTGATATAAAACTTCATAGCTCTGTCCTGTAGAGTAAGGCTTCTTTTATGCCTGACTTTATTCCACTCCTGCAGAAATAAATGTACATCTTTGGTCCAGTGGCTCCAGCCCAGGCCCAAGTGGTTCAGGGGCCAGGAGGTCTCCACGAGGCTCCCTGAGAAAGGGAAAGGTGTAGAGTCCCAGGGCAGCCCACAGTGATGACGCTGATAATGCTGGGTGTGCCATTCACACGGGTGAGGTTCTGTTCTGAACTGTCCTGTGCCGCCTTAATGAGATCAGGACGAGTCATAGCTTAGAAGGGGTTACTCTCCTCCCACCAAAACAGAGTCACGGGCTCTGTGCTGTCCAAGAGTTTAGGCCATCTTGTTTAGGGACGTTCTCTAGCATCTTGTGGAGAAGGCAATGGCACCCCACTCCAGTACTCTTGCCTGGAAAATCCCATGGATGGAGGAGCCTGGTAGGCTGCAGTCCACGAGGTCGCTAGGAGTCAGATACGACTGAGCAACTTTACTTTCACTTCTCATTTTCATGCATTGGAGAAGGAAATGGCAACCCGCTCCAGTGTTCTTGCCTGGAGAATCCCAGGGACAGGGGAGCCTGGTGAGCTGCCATCTATGGGGTCACACAGACACGACTGAAGCAACTTAGCAGCAGCAGCAGCTAGCATCTCATGCTGATGTGGTCCATGGACCAGCCTCGACATCACCTGAGAGCTTGTAGAATCTCAGGCCCCACTCCAGACCTACTGACCCAGAAGGTGCGTTTTTCCAGTGTTCCTGGAAACCTGGACTCACATTAAAGCTTGAGAAGAACCACTCTATAACTATCCAGGGATGCCCTATTCTGATCAAAGGGAGCATGTAAACCAACAACAACAGGTTCCCTGGATCCAGCCCCTAGAGGTTCTGATCTCAGAGGCCAGGCATCTATCTGCATCTTGAACAAGCACCTCAGATGATTATGACTCTTACACTCAAAGGGTAACTTAAGAAACAGGCCATGGATGGTAATAAGTAATAATTAGTAACTCAAGAAAGGAATTAAGTAACAGACATAGTCCAGCATCTTCCTGAGGGGGCAGTATTGTATTGTATCACTTGGGGGTCATTGTTGAACACACAACCTTCCAAACCCCTTCCCCAGATACTTTGTGCAGTAACTCTGGATGAGGATCTGGGAATTTCTATTTCTGATTAGTACCCTGGGTGGCACTTAAAGAGATTTAGGTGCACTGCTATAGCGGGAAATATCCAGGGTACAATTCCGAAGGGCACCGTGTGAGGCGAGCCTGTCCTGGCCAGCTCACCACCTGTCGCTTAAAGCAGAAGAACTAGGTTCTTGGTGGGGGGAAGGGCTCATGTACCAAAGAGGTTTCCACAAAGTCATATACAGGCAAGCGTGCATGCTCAGTCGTGCCCGACTCTTTGCAACCCCATGGGTCACAGCCCCCCAGGCTCCTCTGTCCATGGGATTCTTCAGGCAAGAATACTGGAGTGAGTTGCCATTTCCTCCTACAGGGCATCTTCCCAACCCAGGGATCAAGCCTGCATCTCCTGTGTTGGCAGGTGGATTCTTTACCGCTGAGCCACCTGGCAAGTCCAGAAAGTCATCTACCCTCATGTAAATGTTCTGTGGAGTAGACATCAAGTTTAACTGGGAACAGAGATTTTTCACCAGGAAGAAGTTCCTGCATTTGAGGAATAATGAGCTAAGTCTCTTCCTGAGAAAAGACACTCAAACCTATGGCAACATGAGGTAAATGGTACTTAGGGCTCACCTCTCTTTCATGTCTTGAGGCAAAGTAAAGATTTGAGAAGATAAGTATCCAAACAAAATCATCTTTTGAGTCTGCACTGGCATCTCAAGGAGAAAAAATTTTTTAAAAATGAACAGAGAAACCAAAGGGGGAAAAGTCTTAACTAGAAGACCAGGAATAAAAATTCAGACTCTGGTGCAGAAGAAAGTAATCAGGCAGAATGACTGTCATGAGAAATGACAAGCTGAAGTTACATGGTTATAAAGGGACTAATGATGCTCAAGAATAACGATTCAAATCTACTTCCGAGCAAAGTCTCAGTGGGAAAGAATTTAATTTAGAGGGTTTGCCTTCAAGGAACAGGGACAATCACAGAGGTTGACAAAACTCAGCTGCTTCAGGGAAGGAACAGGTAACAGAAACATGTGCATTTCAGAGCACAGAAAATCAGAATCTAAAGAAAAGCTGCTAGATAATAAATGCTGTGTGTGTGTTAGTCATTCAGTCGTGGCCGACTCTTTGCGACCCTATGGACTGCAGTCCGCCAGGCTCCTCTGTCCATGAAATTCTCCAGGCAAGAATACTGGAGCGGGTTGCCATTTCCTTCTCCGGGATAATAAAAGTTGACTAGGTTCTTAAGAAGGCTCTTATTTCCTTCCAAGGAAATAGTTAAAAGCACGGCAGCCAATGCTTTTCCCACAATGGTTTAGATATTTTTCTAACCATTAGCAGGCTTTAGAATGAATGACTTCTTAGGGGTATCATGGAAGTACCTACCCCGAAGAAACAAAAGCTCTTAGTAAAAGTTCCCCATTGGTACCACACAAGCAACACTTCCCTGCTAAGAGTGTTCCAAGAGTGCCATCAGGGAGATTCACTGAAGAAATTAACTTAAGTGCTGCACAGAAATTCATTTTCTGGGGATCAGTTATGCCTGGGGGTGTCCAGGGTACTCTTTGAAGATCAGCAGCATGAGAGACCCCAGGACACAGGGATGAAATACATTCTTTCCATCTTTTCATAATCAGTACAGAAGATAGACACTGCCCACAACAGGGCAACTTTTATAGTCTGTCAATAGCTTTTTGACTGTTCCACGGCTTCAGGGAAAATAGCAAGTCTGGTTATTTCATTGAGAGATTAAATAGGATAAAAACGACTTAAAGCTCAGAGACAACGTTTCACAGGTTTAATAGAACTATGAGATATGTTTCTAGATGCTCCACTTTCTAGGGTTATTAATATAGTCTAAGCTTCTCTGGGGCCACCCCACTTCAACCCTGCAATCCTTGCTGAGGAGGCAGCTGTGTTTTCAGCTGATGGCAACTCCCCTACCGTTCAGCTTGCAACGTGGCTACAGAGAAGAAATGTTCTGTTGCTTCTGTTTTTGACAAAGTGAAGAGCTTGCTTCAATAAACCCTGCTCTTCTACAGTTAGCAATCACGTAGGGGACATGCTTGTCAAATACAGCTAAGAAGGCTACATGTTAAAGGCCTGGGGGACATTCCAGGTTGTCCAAGTGCCACACTGTCTGAATGAGCAAGGAGGTGGGGCAAACACCCAAAAATGGCGGAACCAACATGACATGGGCATTCCTGGTGAATTTCTCAGCTGTTGCTGGTCCTGGACTTTTAAGCAGCTCACATGGGTCTTTGAATTTAGGATGGAACCATTAAAACAAGAGGACAACCAGACAAGGTATTTGCCATAGTTTTTGTGACCCATTGGATTTCTGGCTGCATGATCTGGGTTGCTCACAGATCACAAAGGATGCTGTATTCACTTCTCAAACCTTCCCTTTTGCCTTGTTTCATGTGAGTCAGTGTCCAGGAGGAAGAAGTGGTATGGGGAGAATGATAAGGAAATGGGAGGGGATCTGGGAAGAGGGAGCCACTAATAATAGTTTCAACCGAGATTGCCAGTTTCTAACTAAGCAAACCAGGGAAGACTATTATCTAGGAGCTCATCTCAGTATGCATAGCTTAATCCCTGACCTCTTACAGCTCAGACATTTGTTTAGGACAGAGTTACAAGAACTAAAGAGCCTCTTGACAAAACTGAAAGAAGAGAGTAAAAAAACTGGCTTAAAACTCAACATTCAAAAAGCTAAGACCATGGCATCCAGTCCCATCACTTCATGGCAAATAGATGGGGGATCAATGGAAACAGTGACAAACTTTATTTTCTTGGGCTCCAAAATCACTGAAGATGGTGACTGCAGCCATGAAATTAAAAGACACTTGCTCCTTGGAAGAAAAGCTATGACCAACCTAGACAGCATATTAAAAAGCAGAGACATTACTTTGCCAACAAAGGTTCATCTCGTCTAAGCTATGGTTTTTCCAGTACTTGTGTATGGATGTGAGAGTTGGACCATAAAGAAAGCTGAGCGCTAAAGAATGGATGCTTTTGAACTGTGGTGCTGGAGGAGACTCTTGAGAGTCCCTTGGACTGCAAGGAGATCCAACCAGTCAATCCTAAAGGAAATCAGTCCTGAATATTCATTGGAAGGACTGATGCTGAAGCTGGAACTCCAATAGTTTGTCCACCTGATGTGAAGAACAGACTCCTTGAAAAAGACCCTGATGCTGAGAAAGATTGAAGGCAGGAGAAGAAGGGGACGACAGAGGATGAGATAGTTGGATGGCAACATCAATTTGATGGACATGAGTTTGAGCAAGCTCGGGGAGTTGGTGATAGGCAGGGAAGCCTGGCGTGCTGCAGTCCATGGGGTCGCAAAGAGGGGACATGACTGAATGACTGAACTGAACTGACATCTGTACAAATAGGAAAGGGATGAATTTTCAGCCACACATACACGAGAATGTAAAGTTATGAATGGCAGAGTTTTCCTGGATCAAACACATTTCTAAACCATTTCTTCTTTCTAAATTCTTTCACATTCATGCAACATGAGGGAGACACTTTAAGAGTGAGCTAATTCTTCTGGGTAATTCTCTGTAGCCTGCTCTGAAAACTTAAGATTTCCTTTCCTCACTTTTGCCCCAAAGTGTCATATTTATTACCCTGTTTCTCATGTTTCCTTGTTACTTGGCTTTCCTTTTAATGAGAAGTATCCTTTGCATCAACCTCCTAATAAAATCCTTGGTTGTGTAGTTTAATTTGAAAGTACCTCCTTCATGAGCCATTTATCTATTTTCCCTTCTATTCCAAATGACAGACATTAAATTACATCTCTGGGTAGATGAGATTAATCTTCTATTCCAGAGTGAAGAAAAGAAGAAAAAGGTTAGAAACATTTAAAGCCTCTTTTCTTTTCTTTTGTTTTATTAGGAGAAGGCAGACTCTGGGTTGAAATCTTGATTTATTTCCCTTAAACCTATTTGAAGATCACCTTTAAAACAAGGGGTCAAATGCGGCTTGAAATGAATTCCCTGTTCAGTACTTATGTAAGTCCCTGGGTTATAGTATTTCAAAGCTAATAAATATTGTAGTCACATGAAGGCAGCCTTCTAATATGACAGTATATAGGATTTTAGAGGGATTGTGGTCTTTCAAGGAAAGGGATCTGGTTAGAAGGGAGACATTAGGGTAGACTTGCTGGAAAGCTGCCTGAAATCAGATAATTTTTTTGCATTTGGCCCTTAGCCATCAAACAAATAAGTCATTACTGCAGTCCACAAGGTAGTTATCTCTGGCCCAGGAGTTCACTAAATCACTTCAGTAGATAACTTGCTTTTTGTGGCTAGATTTATCATCTTCAAATATTTACTCAGTAAACTGCAATGTTGAGCTAAGGTAAGCTTGCATTTTTGTGGTGAATTTGACTCTTTATTTCCAAAACAGAGAGGAAAGTGTCAAGCCATGTTTAAAGACATTCAGTTTCACATAGAGAAGATTTTTTTCCTTTCCAAAAATATTAGCAGAAATGTATTTAAATAATTTTTAAAAATCTGTTCGAGTTAGAAAACAGATGAGTGAACTTGTTCTCTCCATCCTTTCTGGCACATCATGTACCTGCTAATTTTTATTTTTAAAGAAACTTAAAGGATCTTCTAGGCTAGGAGAGAAGATATCTAACAGGATGGTCTCTTAGCAACCATAGGATTCTAGAGAGGTCTACTGGGCCTCACTTAATGGAGAAAACATGGTTATACATAGAAATTTCAAAATTTAATGCATAACTTCATAATTTTTCTTTGAAAATAATCTACCAAAAATGCTTTCTGATGGATTTATTATTTTTATAAAGAGGACCTATAACCATTATAAAAATTTTTAAAGTGCAAAAAAAGTTAAAAGAAAGCAGTAAATCATCCCAAACAGGAGTTAGGAGCTGTGCCACGCTCTGCCACACTAGAATCTGCTTTGTCTTTCCTTGGCAGCCACTTCTTAAGGTTGATAAGCCAGATTTGTTCCTCTTTATTAGAATGTGATTGATGATTTATTGATTTTTAACATTTTCCTCTTAATTATTTAAATTACATTTTGGCAATTTTATTAGGAATACAGCAGAAAACATAATTTTGAGTCATTCCTTCATCTTTTTTTTTTTTTAAAGATTGAATGATATATGCTGTTTTTTAGAAAGGAATTTGGATTCTGACTCACCATCCAGTCCTTGTCTATAGCATTTTTATTTTTACAGACCTCTTACCACCTTGATTACCAATCTCTCTCAAATATTTTTTCTTTCAAGTTATGAAGAGAAATGAAGAGAAAATGCACTAACAACCTATCATGGCCACATAATTAATAATGACATATTTATTTTAAAAGTACTGTGAAGGACTATTTAATGATAAGGAATGTTTATAAGTAAAAAAGAGAGCATAGTGTGCAAGCATGCCTGTGGGTTCAGTTGTTCAGTTTCACCATCCAGTCCTTGTCTATAGCATTTTTATTTTTACAGACCTCTTACCACCTTGATTACCAATCTCTCTCAAATATTTTTTCTTTCAAGTTATGAAGAGAAATGAAGAGAAAATGCACTAACAACCTATCATGGCCACATAATTAATAATGACATATTTATTTTAAAAGTACTGTGAAGGACTATTTAATGATAAGGAATGTTTATAAGTAAAAAAGAGAGCATAGTGTGCAAGCATGCCTGTGGGTTCAGTTGTTCAGTTGTGTCCAACTCTTTGCAACCCCATGGACTGTGGTCCGCCAGGCTCCTCTGTCCATGGGATTCTCTAGACAAGAACACTGGAGTGGGCTGCCATGCCCTCCTCCAGTGCACATGCATGCAAATAAGTATTTTGAAAATATTTCTGAATAGCTTTAACAATGATTTTTCCAAACCTTAGGTCAAGAAATTGCTTTTAACTTTTTCTTTATGCTTTTCTGCATTTCCAACTTTCTGTATGACACAGTGTTGCTCTTTAAATGTGAAAATGTTCTGAAATTTTACAAAATTCAAATATTAAGCATGGATCTAAATAGTAAAGAAGGGCATGCAATAAAAAATTATTTCCTCCCACTTCCTGTCTTAGTTCAGCACCCACCCAGGGGTGCTAACTGATAACAATTTCTTGGTAGTCTGTCATAAAATTCAAGCACACATAAATATGTATATGTGTACAAATGAGTATGTATGTGTTCTTTTGTATTAAAGTAGAATATAATACACAATATAGATACTCTGATTTTTTTTCCTACTTAGCAATATAGTTACAATATTGGCTCATCTAGGTTGACGAAATGCTTATCAGGGACAGCATAATATCCTCATTTACTTATCTGGCTAGACTGATAGCTTTCACTTTTTTCTCTGCTGCTGCTGCCTCAAGAAATTGCTTTTAACTTTTTCTTTATGCTTTTCTGCATTTCCAACTTTCTGTATGACACAGTGTTGCTCTTTAAATGTGAAAATGTTCTGAAATTTTACAAAATTCAAATATTAAGCATGGATCTAAATAGTAAAGAAGGGCATGCAATAAAAAATTATTTCCTCCCACTTCCTGTCTTAGTTCAGCACCCACCCAGGGGTGCTAACTGATAACAATTTCTTGGTAGTCTGTCATAAAATTCAAGCACACATAAATATGTATATGTGTACAAATGAGTATGTATGTGTTCTTTTGTATTAAAGTAGAATATAATACACAATATAGATACTTTGATTTTTTTTCCTACTTAGCAATATATATTGGACAAGTTACAATATTGGCTCATCTAGGTTGACGAAATGCTTATCAGGGACAGCATAGTATCCTCATTTACTTATCTGGCTAGACTGATAGCTTTCACTTTTTTCTCTGCTGCTGCTGCCAAGTCACTTCGGTCGTGTCCGACTCTGTGCAACCCCACAGACGGCAGCCCACCAGGCTCCCCTGTCCCTGGGATTCTCCAGACAAGAACACTGGAGTGGGTTGCCATTTCCTTCTCCAGTGCATGAAACTGAAAAGTGAAAGTGAAGTCGCTCAGTCGTGTCCGACCCTCAGCGACCCCATGGACTGCAGCCTACCAGGTTCCTCCATCCATGGGATTTTCCAGGCAAGAGTACTGGAGTGGGGTGCCACTGCCTTCTCCATACTTTTTTCTCTAGATTTTTGTTATTACAAACAAACTACAATAACCTTTATAAATATATTTCTGTGCATCTGTGCACAACATTTTCTAGAGACACAGTTGCCAGATCAATGATCAAAGACAGATATGCCTTTAAAATTTTTACAAATTGGTACTGTCTGGCACTCACCAATCTCTTATCAACTTTGCATGAGAGAGTCTTCCTTCATACTTTCCCAACACTTTTTTTTTTACCTTTTAAGTAAAAATGGGGTTTCACCGTTGTGTTCATTTTCAGTTCATTACTACTTAGCAAACTGAAAGCTTGAAAAAAGTTAGTCACACAGTCGTGTCCGACTCTTTGCGATTACATAGACTGTGGCCTGTCCTGCTCCTCTGTCCACGGAATTCTCCAGGCAAGAGTACTGGGGTGGGCTGCCATTTCCTTCTCCTGATTGATAAATCATTGGAAATTTCTTGCTTCTGAACTGCGTGTCCATATCCTTCAACTATTTTTTGTTGTTTGTCCTTTTCTTTACTGCTTGATAAATACTCTCTCTGTTACAAAATTTAGTGCTTTATAGGGTATGTTTAACAAACATACTATTTTTAATTTGTCTCCTGACTTTACATTTTTACAGTGTTTTGCCTCACATAATTAATTGTTTTGCATTGTAATTAGAGAAACTTTTATTTTATAGGTTCTGGGAATTAATTATTGTAAAGAACCCATCCAATATGAAATTTAAACAAAAGGTCATGAAGTATTTTCAAGGAACATTTTCTTTAGGTGGGTGACATTATAGGTTCTGGAAATGACCAAAAATGCACATAACTTAGGTAGACTGTACATTGGAGTTCTGTCTCAAGAAAATAGCACAAAATGTTGAAATTTACAATAAAAAAAACTAATAATAAAAATGTTTAACAATAATAGTTGCCTTACCCTCAATTTTAACATTACTTTTGTACAACAAAAGAACTATATTATAAATCTAGGTTTATACATAGAAGATTTTTCTCCTTCTGTTTGAATAAAAATGAAGGACTGTTAAGGGTTCAGTTCAGTTCAGTTCATTCGCTCAGTCATGTCCGACTCTTTGCGACCCCATGAATCGCAGCACGCCAGGCCTCCCTTCCATCACCAATTCCCGGAGTTCACTCAGGCTCACGTCCATCGAGTCCGTGATGCCATCCAGCCATCTCATCCTCTGTCATCCCCTTCTCCTCCTGCCCCCAATCCCTCCCAGAATTAGAGTCTTTTCCAATGAGTCAACTCTTCGCATGAGGTGGTCAAAGTATTGGAGTTTCAGCTTTAGCATCAGTCCTTCCAAAGAACACCCAGGGTTGATCTCCTTCAGAATGGACTGGTTGGATCTCTTGATCTTGGTCAAGGTTTGCACAATTCTGTAAACACCCCGAAAGCCACTGAATTGTACACTTTTTAAGTGGGTTAACTGCGTGGTATGTGAGTCCTGTCTCAATAACACTAAGAAATATTAAATGTGGTGAGTTTTGAGTGGAGCTGTGTGCAAAATAAATTACTGTGGTTTGTCAACTCACTGCTCACAGCATCTTCTGTACCAGCTAGGACACAGTTCTACTAGGAAACGGGTTTTCAGTGGGCTTATCTTCGGAGACTCCTTCCCTGATCTGCCCTCTTTTCAAATTCTCACAATTGGGGTAGAAGCCAGGGCAGGTGGAGGGGCATTTTCTGACCTCCTCTCCTATGTTTTTGTTATTCCTCTAACCACTGGGGTTATCATTCTTCCTCAGTAGTCAATCAGTGCTCTAGAACTTGACATGCCACAATATGGGTTAGCAGATGATTAGCCATCCAGGTTAGCCCTGCATGGTTCAAGGAAATTTAGCCTGGCTGGTACCAGCTGGGGCACATCCTAAGAGACTTTCATGCTCTCATGAGCTCTCATCTTACTGAGAGGAGTATGACCCAACACATTAAACAGTTATACAATCACTATTTCTTACAGAATCTCTTCCGCCTGTCTCCTAAATACCTACAATGATGATTCAGCGGTTGACTTTTTTTGCTTTTTATTCTTGAAGACCTTTCATTAAGATACAATAAAGAGAATAAAACTACAGGTATTAGTATATTATTTCCAGCAGCTTTGAATGACTGTTACCTTCATCATTGAATTTTTAACCCCCAGAGTATGAGTCAAAAATCAAGGTAAATAGTCTTTCTCTCTTGCACAGATATGCAATGAGTCAGTGATGAGCAAAAATCTCTAAAACTAATTTAATTCCTTGGAATCATCCTTAACACATAATTGGAAAACACTGTCAAGTTTTTCCATCCCATATATATATTGGTGAGGTTTTTTTGTGTGTGCCTCAGACTAAGGAAAATGTTAACCAGAAGAGGCCAGATAATTACACACATTTTATCAAGAATTCTGAAAGCCCCATAAATGGTCCCAGATACAATCTTATACGCAGAGTACATCATGCAAAATGCCCAGCTGGAATTAAGATTGCTGGAAGAAATAACAACCTCAGATATGCAGATGATACCACTCTAGTGGCAGAAACTGAAGAGGAACTAAAAAGCCTCTTGATGAAGGTGAAAGAGGAAAGTGAAAAAGCTGCCTTAAAACTCAGCATTCAAAAGCTAAGGTCATGGCATCTGGTCCCATCACTTCACAGCCAACAGAAGGGGAAAAAGTAGAAGCAGTGACAGACTTTCTTTCTTGGGCTCCAAAATCACTGCAGATGGAGACTGCAGCCATGAAATTAAAAGACACTTGATCCTTGGACAAGCTATGACAAACCTAGACAGCATATTATATAGCAAAGATATCACTTTTCTGACAAAGGTCTGTACAGTCAAATCTATGGTTTTCCAGTAGTCATGTACGGATGTAAGTGCTGGACCAGAAAGAAAGCTCAGAGCCGAAGAATGGATGCTTTTGAACTGTGGTGTTGGAGAAGACTCTTGAGAGTCCCTTGGACAGCGAGGAGATCCAACCAGACCATCCTAAAGGAAATCAACCTTGAATATTCATTGAAAGGACTGATGTTGAAGCTGAAACTCCAATACCTTGGCCACCTGATGCGAAGAACTGACTTACTGGAAAAGACCCTGATGCTGGGAAAGATCGAGGGCAAAAGGAGAAGAAGGTGGCAGAGATGAGCTGGTTAGACAGCAACACTGACTCAATGGACATGAATTTGAGTGAACTCCAGGAGATAATGATGGACAGGGAAACCTTTAGTGCTGTAGTTCATAGAGTTGCAGAGTCAGACATGACTTAATGACTAAACAACAACAAAAATCTATACAGTACAAAAAAAAAAAAAAATCAGGGGTTGCCTACACTATATAAACTTGAGGATTAACTCACTTTGAGAATAATGAATATGGTTTCAGATAAAGTAGGATAAATTATTTTTAATGAAAAATGGACTATTACATCTACTACTCAGATTTTTAAAAATAATTCTACAGATACCCAAAAGAAAGACACTTCATTCCAAAGCACTATCAAAATCGTAGGTCACTGTCAGTGGTTGCTTGAGCTTTTCATGAATATTTTTTTTCTAGCTCCCATAGACTTAAACCTCTTTTAATAAAACCTGCTCTTCCTCCTCCATAACTTCATTAATGATGTCCTGTTGCTTCCAGTCATCCTGAGAAGAACAGAAATATGGTGCATTACTCCTGACATCATCATTCAGAGAAACTTCAGGGAAGAGAGATTAAACATACATCTGCTCCAAAGAGAAAGGAACACTTAAAAGGTTTATTTTGAAACAGGGTAGAAAATTGCTTCTCAAATATTCAGGTTTCTGAGAGACTTTGATTAGACTGGATACAGCAACCATAAAGAAAAGTAAGATAAATGAAACAATACATACATAGAAATATGCTATTAGAACCCAATATACAGAGAAAAATCAAGTGACAATGATCTGTTTTGTTTGAAAGAATATGGAAAACAGCAATTCTCTTCTCACCAAAGGATCCAATAAATCTCCACAGAGGAATTCTCTTTCCTCTCTCGTGAGCTCAGCACTAGCATTGAGACAAAGCTGGTATGGTCGTTCAGTTCCATTCAGTCGCTCAGTCGTGTCTGACTCCTTGCAACCCCATGGACTGCAGCACGCCAGGCTTCCCTGTCCATCACCATCTCCTGGAGCCTGCTCAAATTCATGTCTACCAAGTCGGTGATACCATCCAACCATCTCATCCTCTCTTGTCCCCTTCTCCTCCTGCCTTCAATCTTGCCCAGCATCAGGGGCTTTTCCAACGAGTCAGCTCTCTCATCAGGTGGCCAAAGTATTGGAGTTTCAGCATCAGTCCTTCTAAAGAATATTCAGGACTGATTTCCTTTAGGATGGACTGGTTTGCAGTATGGTCCTTAGTTTAGGTTAATTCTCCCACTAGAGGGAAAGACAAGTTTGGACCCAGATCATTTTCACCATTCAGTGGCAGGTGTGCTGGGGCAGAGACAGAGACTTGTGTGTAGGACTTGGATGCTCAGAAAAGGAACACACTCCATCTGCTTTTGGATGGAAGGCTCATTGAAGTAAAATTTGAAGAACCTGCAGATATAAACCAGATCAAGACAAGATGCCCCAGGCTCCAGAACTCATGGTCAAGGGCAGGAGAGGTCTTAAGGAAGCACAGAGTGTATGAAGCGGAAAACTAAAACCACTTACTACTGAGTCATCAGTTACAACTGCAAAATGAAGGAAGAGGAGTCTGGAGAAACAGCTAAGGGCCAGATGATGCAGGGTCTTTGGGACCATTAGAAGGAGCACAGACTTTATCCTTAGGGGATAAGAAAGGGGCAGTTAAGGAGGTACTGAAATGCTTTAAAGAAAGAGGTTGACTTGATCTGATTTGCAATTTAGGGAGAACAGTAATATGCAATGTGAAGGTTAGCATTGAGGAGTACAAGGCTGGAAACAAGAAACCGGCCAGGGGATGAGAAATATGGAATACTCTGACCCAGCCACAGAAAAAAGAACGGACGGCAGGGACCAAGTGTGAGTCAAACTGGCTAGAATCAGATAGTGGATGAGGAAAAGTGAAGATGACTTTTCAGGAACTCAACGAATAATGGCAACCCACTCCAGTATTCTTGCCTGAGCATCCCATGGTCAGAGGAGCCTGGTGGGCTACATTCCACGAGGTCTCAAAAGAGTCACACACAACTTAGCAACTCAACATTAACAACAACAATGCAAACAGTTGGGCACAGCTGAGCGACCGAGTATGAGTAAGAGCAAAGAATACGGAACGGATGAATGAGCCCATGGGCCGGATGAATGCTTGGGCATCACTGTTTGGGCTGTGGCAGGCAGTCACAATGATGCATATTGTAGGAAAACTTTCTTTCCTATCCAAGGTTAATAAACCAGAGGGAGGAAAATGGGAAACAAACACACTTTTAAAGTAGTACATCCAGGACTTCCCTGGTGGTCCAGTGGCTAAAACTCTGAGTTCCCAACGCACAGGGCTCAGGTTCCATTCCTGGTCAGCATACTAGGTCCCACATGCTGCAACTAAGACCTGGCACAGCCAAATAAATACATTAATTAAAACAAATATTAAAAAATAAAGTAGTATATCATCTAACTTTTATCATTATTTAGTTGGGGAATTTTATTAGTGGTGATGGTGAGCAGTGGGCTAAGTCTTCCCCTCCCATGTAACTGAAACATATGCATTCCAAATCACCCTCTTAAATATAAAATGGAGAATAACAATCAAGTTGATTTAGAAAATACTATAAAAACATACACACCTGACAAAGGAGAGTGTTAACAGTTAAACCTGTATTTGATGTTCTAGAGAACTGGTTTACTAGGTACTGGTTTCCTAAGCTTTTGAGAAGAAGTCTTTTGAGTATAGGTATTCACAGGAACATCTGGAAGTCTTGGCTCTTACTAATGAGTAAGAAGAAACAGTAGCAGAAAACATTTCCTATACTACAAAACTTTCCTTTGTAAATAGAGAATCAAAATTGGCCGTAGTCTTATTATTATAGTATATTTGCAACAACAGTGAAGAAAAATAGATCATACAGCTTGGCTGGCTTGAAAGAAATTGTGAATTACAGCTTTAAGATGTGTCCAATGGGTAAAATAAAATAAGCCCAAGGCAGTCCTTGGTTGGTATGACCCTTGGCACCATTTTGTTAGTGTGTCACAGCCTAGCTACAGCTACAGTTCTTAAGCTTTAGAACATGACAGTTTATTTCCTAAATTATAAGCAAAAAATGACTCCCTGGTTTTGAGGGGATACACATGGGTGACACTAAGGTATACCTTGGGTTTCAGTCCACAGCCTCCTTTTTCCCAAATAAGAATGAAGATTTCAACTATATTATCAAAATAATGATAAAAGAAGATTGATATCATCTCCCAATCATTCCCTTATGCCTGATGTTCCCAACCCCCCAGATAATAATACAAGAGAGGGAGCAGCTTAAGCATGCTCGGGCTTCCTGTAATTATGTGTGAATGAGAAAAAGAGGTGTGTGTGTGTGTGTATGTGTATGAAAGAAAAAATAAGTGTACACAGTACTATGAGAGAGAGAAATGCCAACCAATAATGATTACAGACACTAGCAAACTAAGCAAATAGGGAAAAAAAAAAACACAAGCAACCTGATAAAAACATCGTTTGGCTGTGTAGAAAGAATACTATTTACAGTAATTTCTCTGAACTGTGTATCACATGCCCTAATTACCAGGCAGCACAGTGATGAATATGTAAATTGTTAACTATGTATCTGATTAATTTGTACTCATTTTAACAAGGTTGAACTTTGTTAATGTATAATCAAACTTCATAATCTCTTCATAATTCATCCTCCTCTAAAATGGTCATCGGTTCCTAACTTAAAATTGTGGAAGCTTATGTGAAATGACAAAGTGAAGAAGGAATCAAATGAACATTTAAAGTAATGATAATTTTGAAAAAAATGGCATCTATAAATAAGAACAAGAAGGAGGCTATTGGTAAAAAATACACTCACTGTTCTATATCACAAGTTATTTCTACATGAAATTTATTTTAGATGTATTGACAGTCTAGGGAAAGTGGAAGCATTAGAATAAAGATCTAGAAAATTTTATAATCAAATTCCTAAAAAAATGACAAGTATTTTTTAAAATATAAATTCAAAAGCCACTGAAAATACCCTCATGCTTTCTCTAAAAATAAGATACCCATTCTATAATAAATAGTAATAAATACATTTACTAAGCATTTTTCTTCATTAATTACAACACAACATTGTGGGAAAATACTTAACAAGAATTAAAACAAAGTAATATTAATATAAATAGGAAAAGCTCACTGAGTACTACCAATGGAAGTATCTAGAAAATGTGGGTAATATAATATGGCTAAATCAATGTAGGGGACAGCATCAACCAATTCCTTTAGCTTTAAGAGACTTTGCTGCTGCTGCTGCTATGTCGCTTCAGTCGTGTCCGACTCTGTGCGACCCCATAGATGGCAGCCCACCGGGCTCCCCCATCCCTGGGATTCTCCAGGCAAGAATACTGGAGTGGGTTGCCATTTCCTTCTCCAATGCATGAAAGCGAAAAGTGAAAGTGAAGTCGCTCAGTCGTGTCCGACTCCCAGCGACCCCACGGACTGCAGCCTACCAGGCTCCTCTGTCCATGGGATTTTCCAGGCAAGAGTACTGGGGTGGGGTGCCATTGCCTTCCCCGTAAGAGACTTTAGGTTCAACTAAAAAACATTTAACAGAAATTATTCACCAATTTTCCTGTATGAGCACTGTACAGAATTATCCTAATTTACAGCAGGGTTACTTTTCTTTTTTAAAATTTATTTATTTATGGCTGTGCTGGGTCTTGGTTGCTGTGTGGGCTTCTCCGGGCTGAGGGAGCAGGGGCTGCCCTCCGGCTGTGGGGCGCGGGCCCCTCGCTCCGGGCTGAGGGAGCAGGGGCTGCCCTCCGGCTGTGGAGTGCAGGCTTCTCACTTCAGGGGCCTTTCTTGCTGTGAGCACAGGTCCTAGGGCGCGTGGGCTTCAGGACTTGTGGCATGTGAGCTCAGTGGCTGCAGCTCCTGGGCCCTAGAGCACAGGCCCAAGAGCTGTGGTGCAGGAGCTCAGTTACTCTGCGGCACGTGGAATCTTCCAGGATCAGTGATGGAACCTGAGTCTCCTGCATTAGCAGGCGGATTCTTCGGCACTGAGCCACCACCGGACCCCCTATGGAAGGGTTTCTTAACCTTGGCAATACTGATATTTGGGCCAGATAGGTCTGTATCCTGAGGGCTGCCCTGTGCACTGTAGGATGCTTAGTAGCATCCTTAGCTTCTATCCACTAGATACCAGTGGTGTTATCTCCCACTCCTAATAGTGACAAGCAAAGACATCTCCACATATTGCCAAATGTCCCTGAGTGTGTGTGTGTGTGTGCACAAAACTGACCCCCAATGGGAACTACTGCTTTATAAATGTGGGGAAAGGTGCAGAAATTAAAAGTTCTGTCAATGTAGTCACAATTGAAATGCTTTAGCCAAGTTCCCTATTTTAAAGAAGAATAGGAAACTTTTTCTTTGATGAGAATTATCGAGCCACATCAAAAAATTAACTCAGCAAAAGAAAAAGAATTCAACAAAGTGTGTTTTATTTAATTTTTTTTTAAGGGATATGTTGAGAGGGTGAGAAAAAAAAACCAAGAAATAAGGAAATGTTCTCTCTGACTTGTAAAATTGAGAACAGAGGACATAAAATTAAAAAAAATATACTTCAGTTCTGTATTATAGTTGAAATAGGGAGATGAAAACGGAAAGATCAGATAGAGGAGACCTAAGTACAAAAAGTGAGAATGTATAAGATGGCAAAGGGAGGGTGGCAGTGGGGGTGGAAATGGGGTGAAGCTTTGAGGAGAAAGAGAGACAGGCCAATCAGGATTAAAAGAGGAGCACCTCCTGGCCCTCGCTCTCGCTCCCTCTCAAGTCTCTTTCCGCTCAAACCCGAGCTCAGCATCCTTCAACCCAGACTGCCAACATCCTCCTCCCAGGGCCAGCGGAGGAGGTTGGATGGAGGCTAGAAAGCAGGGAGAATCACTACCAGAAGAGCAGCAGGGACGCGCTAAAGGCTGGGAACCGGCGAAATGCCGGGGTCAACGCCCGGCTTTATCACACACAGCAGTCTTTTTTCGGTGAGGGAGCATTTGTGTGGAGAACAGCCCTGACGTTAACTTCAAGAGATAGGTAATGAGAGCCTATGTTAGGGCATTGGCAGAAGAATTGAACATAACAGCGCTTGCTTACATTTTGCATAAAACTTTGAAGGATAATACCTGTTTTTTATCCCTTATAACCATCAACAACACATTTAGATTTGCTTCATGAACAGGAAACACTTAACAAATACTAGTTCGGTTTAATTTGATTCACTTCAAGTTAACCTGTCATATCTATTTCAGTCAAAAGAAACTAAAGCCCAGTGAAGACTAGTGACTTGCCTGTGATCCAGTGGTAAGTTTTGGAGCCAAGGATGAAACTGAAGTCTCCTTAATTCCAAAATCCACTCCATTAGTTGTAACAAATGTGTGGCCCGTGTGTCATTCTCTCCCCTGCTTTCCCACTGCAGACATTGCTAATCAATTTCCTACCAAGAACCTGGATACAGCCTCAGGATCCTTTTGAAAACAGGACTCCAGGGGGCTACCCTAAATCAACTTTTCTGTGTCCTGAGGTGCACTGTGCTAACTAGCCAAGAGAAAGGAAGAAGACAGGGTTGAGATGCCCTGCTGGCAGAAACATTATCATTTGGGAGCTTTGGGAGTGGGCTTCCTGGGTAGTTCAGATGGTAAAGAATCTGCCTGCAACGTGGGAGACCCGGGTTCCATCCCTGAGTCAGGAAGATCCCCTGGAGGAGAGCATGGCAACCCACTCAAGTATTTTTGCCTTGAGAATCCCATGGACGTGGAGCCTGGTAGACTACAGTCCATGGGGTTATAAAGAGTCAGACATGCCTGAGCAACCCAGCACAGCCCTGGGAGTGAATCCAGTAGGAGGGAAGGATATAAGTACATTAAGAATGATTAAGGAGGAGCTTCCCATGTGGTCCAATGGTTAAGATTCTGCTTTGCAGTGCAGGGGGCACCGGTTCGATCTCTGGGGGTTGGGGGAACCAGGATCCCACATGCTGCAGGGCAACTAAGCCCACAAGCTCCAACTACTGAGCCCATGTGCCGCAACAAAAGATTATGCGTAACGCGACAAAGATCCTGCGCTCCGCAACTAAGACCCAACCCAGCCAAACAAATGTGAAATATTAAAAAAAAAAAAAAAGAAGAAGACTGATTAAGAAGCTAAAACCTGGGTGACAACGGCACCGTTCACAGAAGGAGCAGCCGCAGAGCTGTAGTGTTGTGAACGTGATTTTAGATGTGTTGCATTCACAGTGAGAAAGGAGGCCGTCACAGTCAAAGCTGAAGGAGGCTGTTCAGAGGAAAAGAAGGCAGGACCTCCTAATGGGTCTGGTGATCTCAGCCTCCCACAATGGGAACTGTGGATCCTAAAGGTACATGTCCAAAAGATACTGGCCAAACACTTTTAGGAGAGATGCAATAAGGACATTCCAAAGTCTTGATTCAAAGGACACTGCTGTAAATCATTTCACAAGGGGAGAAATATTCTCCTATAACTCAAATAATCACCAAGTTAAAAAAAAAAATCTGATTTCCTATGTGCCAGGTTCCATTTAAATAGGAGGAGGGAAGCAGTGAAAAGAAAATGGCTCTTTAACAACTTCTGAGTCTCACTGAGAATGATGAAAGACGTTCTGTAAAACTTTACAAACTAAATTATTAAACCTTTACGTGCGTAATCATGACAAGATGTTTTTATTTAATGGGAATCTGGATGAACTGCTTCTATCACTTGTCCTTCTGCATAAGATTAACAATGCAAGGCTTTCTATCAGCCCAATGATGTGCCTTAAATTTTATTATGTCAGACACATTTGGCAAATTAAACAGAACACCATGGAAAATGTCTGGTTATAACTAAGAGGCAGGAATACTGCTTATGCAAATCTTGATAGGCAACTTGTTGAACCATTTCCTAACCTCAAAACAGATGTGTTTTCTATTATTTAGCATTTAATGTTTCATCTTGGCCTTTCTTTTTTAATCTTTAGCTAGTTTCTTCCCCTTTCACTGCCATCCACTTTATGAGTGTCTTGGTTAAGTTATAAAGTCAAGCTATAATGATCTGATTTGGCACCATATGGCTAACGTCAGCCAGAGCGTCTTTAATATTTTCTAAGCAACAGGATATTGTAGTTAATGCTCTCAGAACTAATTTCAGGCTAAAAAATATTGCAGGCTATCTATACACACATACACATGTTTGAGAACTGTCCTCCTAAGCCAAACTTTAATTAATAGCCCAACGAAATAATACCAACACTTCAAATATGCTCTTGGGACAGACTACTGACACCAAGGACAACAGAATTTCTATTCAAAAGCATAAAGTCACCAGTATTTCCTTTGCCAAAAACAAAAGCAACAAAACATCCCTCAAGTTCATCAATGAACCTACCAATATCAATTTTTCTCTGCATTATTAGTGAATTTTACATATATATGAAAGAATATTTAGATCTTAAGAATTCTTCATAAGGTTAGTTTCATTTCCAGTAAAGCAAAGATCAAATAGGGTCTTATATATTTTATTGCTAGGTATAAATCCACAGATGAGCCCTGGTGGCTCAGAGGTTAAAGCGTCTGCCTGCAATGTGGGAGATCTGGGTTCGATCCTTGGGTCGGGAAGATCCCCTGGAGAAGGTAATGGCAACCCACTCCAGTATTCTTGCCTGGAAAATCCCATGGACAGAGGAGCCTAGTAGGCTACAGTCCATGGGGTCTCAAAGAGTCGGGCACGACTGAGCGACTTCACTTTCATAAATCCACAGAAAGGATCTCAATCACACAAATTTTTGACAAGCTTACAGTTATGTGTATATGTGCTAAGGGTGTACAGAATGTATCATAAAGCTATGGATATTCTCAACCAAACACTAGTAAAATGGCCTTTCAAGAAGCTCAAAATATCATAGAGCATTTCCGGGAATAAGGAAATTTCAACAAGCAGTAACTTTAGTAGGGAAATCTAAAAGTTCTGTTCAGCAGGAGTCTCTACTGAACACTGCACTTGCTTCTGTGATAAGAAAAAAGAGGGTGGGGAGGTGCTGGTTGGACCGGGGATTATAGTTTCTCAGCTTTTTTTCTATTTCTTCTTCCTTCTTTTCTGTGCTTCCAAAAGAAGGGCTGGACCAAGAAGGGGAGACACTTTAATGGGGAGGCAGAAAGGCTGATCCGGGTTAGCCAGACTTCAGACCCAATGAAGTGAGGGAAGCTCCCTGTGTGACTTTCCAGATGGGTCTGGCCACCTCGGCTCAGGCACTGACAATCCTCTCTGGGGGCAAGTCAGTCAATGTTCCCAGTAAAACTGCAAAAGGGCAAAGTTTGGTTTTTTGCCCTCTTTTTCTTTCTGAAATCTTGTTATCTTTTCTCAAATACTCTCCTTCCATTTCTGAGTCAGCACCATTTCCTCCCCAGCACTTGTCATAATCTGAAATCATCCCGTTGACTTAATTTTTTTGTTTGCTTATCATTTCCTTTCTCAACTGACTCTACATTCCACGAGGGCATGGACCTGGTCTGTGTTGTTTACCCTGCAACCTGGCACTTGGACTAATGCCTGGTACATGGCCATACTTGATAAGAGGCTGCTGAGAGACAGACAAATTCCTTGCCTACTCCCTGCCTCTTCTGCCCAGCTTCCAAGGACAGTGACCATCAGTCCTACCCTCCCTCCCAGCCCGCAGTGGACACCGTTGGCCCCACCGACGTCTGTGTTGTCTGGGTGGGATCAACACCATCCCCATTCCCAGAGGCTGGACCTGATGGGATGAAGCCAGTCAGAGCTTTCTCCTGGCACCGTGTAGAGGTGGGCATACGATACCATTTGGTGCAATCGGAGAGAAGAGATATGTGATATAATTTGGTAAAATTAAAATGGCTGGGGAAAGAGGCGGTCCCCGCCTCCCCTTTCCTCCACAGGAGCCGGGAAGCACGGAGCCCTGGGAGCCGCTGGCAGCCATCTTGGCCCCATGAGGTAAAGGCTGGCACACACAGGTCAAGAGCTTTTCAAAGAAAGGAAGCCACATCCTTGGGACCTCGCTAACCTCTGGTCAAATCCTCTTCAGGGCTCCCGCTGGATTCTCCACTTTGCTGGACTCATTCAGACTCTTGCTTTGAAGACCACCCGAGCTGGGACTCCCTTACTTGCTAACATTCCCTACCAGAAGTCTCATCCTCCCAAGATAAGTCCCAGCAAGGTATTATTTCATTAACGGGAAAAACCCAATATCAATTAGATTTAACCCTCCCCAAGAATATTTTCACTTAAAAATGCAAACAGACACAGATGTGCTTCCGTGTTCTTACCTAATAATCCAGAGAGGGAACAGAGCCAGCAACCACACAGATTCATCCCGCTTTCTTCATCTTTATAAGTGGGATTCGTACAAGACAAACTCAATCACTGTAATGAGTTCAGGAAGTAGGTGTTTTCCAATTTTCAATTTTTTTCAATAAATATTTATTTATTTGGCTGTGCTAGGTCCAGTTACAGCATGTGAGATCTAGTTTCCTGACCAGGGATGGAACCTGGGACCCCTTACATTTGGAATGCAGACTCTTAGCCACTGGACCACCAGGGAAGTCCCTAATTTTCACTTGATTAGTTGGTCAAATATCCCGCTTTTTGAAATGGAACAAAAGAAAGACAGCAAAGTCTTAGGCTCTTAGTTGAATGAGTACAAATGTGAACGAAAACGATGCACAAGAGCTACATTTAAAGGTCGATGAGGCTTCTGCGGAGAGAGTGGTGACCTCTGACTTGAAGGTCTGCAAAGACTTCACAGAGGTTGCATTTGTGCTGGACTCTCAGGATGGACAAGAGAGATGAAGGGCAAGAATGCGACCCTGAGTTACACCTGATGAACTGTGCTAGCCCAGGTGGGTATGGACGCAAGGAGGGAACTACTGATGAAGTCGAGAAAAGTGAGCTGGGACAGGCTGTGTAGGACTCAGAATCTCGCTCTCAATTCAGTTGTCTCTAGAAACTCAGTGAAGACTTTCAAGCAACACAGTGACATAACCAGGGCGGGGTGGGAAGAGAGACTGATGGAAGTGGCGTTTGGTGGTGGCCTGAGGAATGGTAAAGGGAGAGGTCACAGCAACTGAAACTAGGAACGGCGGGCGGTTTTGAGGACACCAGCTAGGCATTTGACTCCCTGCTGCTCCCGCCCCCAACCAAGCCAGGGCTCAGAGGAGATGGGGGCTCAGGCTCAGTGTTGGCGAAACAGTGTTCTGTGCGCCTAGGGCCCTAACCATCACCTCTACTGACGATTTTATGGAAAAATACTTTTTCTCCCAAAAGAACAGCCTAAAATCAAAACTGTTGGAGCTCTTGTAAAGTTGGTATATTATATAAATTATTTTTAAGTTTAAAGATAACACCTCTAAGAACATTAATTTTTTTCTCTATTTTCCAGGACTGCTTTGAGATTTTAGTCTAAACAGATTCACACCCTTACAAATGAGCTTTTGAGCTTAGGATCTTAAAATAGGACTGTGCTGACATTGTAATACAAATCAGGAAGGAATAATGGTTGGAGTAAGCTTTGTTTCTCTTTTTCTTGATGAGTTTTGAATTAATCGAAGATGGGTAACATAGAACAGATAAATTAAGGAAGGAACTAAAATGTTTCTATAGGTCTTAGTATAGAAGATCTAAGACATTACGAAAAAGGCACGGGGATTAGGAAATTTCAATCAATATTAACTATTATTTCTCCACAGAAGATGAAAAATTTCTTATTACCCAAACAGGACAGGCCATTCTGTGTTAGGTTCAGGACAAAGAGCCAGAGGATGAATGATGCTAATACCAAACTAGGTTACACGGCAGAGGCTCCTCAGTTCACCCCTGCTGTTGCTGTAATCTGTGGGGGCAAGATGCACGTAATCAACTCCTATTGTTGACTGAGCACACACAAAAAGACACGTCTTTTCCTTACAATTTTGTGCTAAGAGATAGTATTCGGATGCACAGATTTCCTCGTACAAGAAACCATAAAGCTTTTGGAAATAACAAAACAAAAAAAAACACCTCTACATGGCCCTGGGGAATTAGAAAACCTGTTCCCAGAAGTCTGTGCAACTCTGTAAGCCCAGACAGGCTCCTGAGCCATCGTGAGCACTGGTCATAGGAATGCTCATAAAATGTCAGTTCGCACATGCAGAACATAGTCTCCATATCACAAAGAAGCGGCTATTTTATGCAGTGGAAAAAGAAATGAGGCTGTGGGATGGACAACACAGCTGCTGGCGGCTCCTCCACCTGGCCCTCTCCAGCTCTCACTCCAAGACTGGCCTCCTGGCCAGTGTTTCTGGGCCATATACTCACGAACATGAGTGGGCCTCTTTCAACTCAGTTCAGTTCAGTCGCTCAGTCGTGTCCAACTCTTTGCAACCCCATGAATCGCAGCATGCCAGGCCTCCCTGTCCATCACCAACTCCCGGAGCTCACTCAAACTCATGTCCATCGAGTCCGTGATGCCATCCAGCCATCTCATCCTCGGTCGTCCCCTTCTCCTTCTGCCCCCAATCCCTCCCAGCGTCAGAGTTTTTTCCAGTGAGTCAACTCTTCGCACGAGGTGGCCAAAGTACTGGAGTTTCAGCTTTAGCATGAGTCCTTCCAAAGAAATCCCAGGGTTGATCTCCTTCAGAATGGACTGGTTGGATCTCCTTGCAGCCCAAGGGACTCTCAGGAGTCTTCTGCAACACCACAGTTCAAAAGCATCAATTCTTCGGAGCTCAGCCTTCTTCACAGTCCAACTCTCACATCCATACACGACCACTGGAAAAACCATAGCCTTGACTAGATGGACCTTTGTTGGCAAAGTAATGTCTCTGTTTTTCAATATGCTATCTAGGTTGGTCATAACTTTTCTTCCAAGGAGTAAGCATCTTTTAATTTCATGGCTGCAGTCACCATCTGCACTGATTTTGGAGCCCCCAAAAATAAAGTGTGACACTGTTTCCCCATCTATTTCCCATGAAGTGATGGGACCAGATGCTATGATCTTCATTTTCTGAATGTTGAGTTTTAAGCCAACTTTTTCACTCTCCTCTTTCACTTTGATCAAGAGGCTTTTTAGTTCCTCTTCACTTTCTGCCATAAGGGTGGTGTCATCTGCATATCTGAGGTTATCTACAAATTTCTCTGTCCGTGGCATTCTCCAGGCAACAATACTGGAGTCGGTTGCCATTTCCTTCTCTGGGGGATCTTCATGACCCAGGGATCAAACCTGTATCTCTTGTGTCTCCTGCGTTGGCAGGTGGATTCTTTACCACTTGTGCCACCTGAGAAGCCCAAGAGATATCTGCTTTAGTGATCAAATCTTTTGATGTTCAACTATATGTTTATTTTTATTCCAGCAGATAATTTGCATATATCCTGGTTCCTCCCTTACCTCTTTGAGCAGTTCCTCAGAACTCTCTGAGAGGCTGTCTCCTGGACCACAGTCCTTAGTAAGGTCTCTGAATAAAAGCTAACTCACAACTTTTAGGCTGTGTATTTTTCTTCCGTTAACAACTGCATATTCTTTTGCCAAAGCCTATATAAAATGTATTTTCCCTTTGGGACACAGTATTCATGTGCTACATTTCCTTTTGACTTCATATCTTCATGAGTATGTTCATGGAACTGTGTCCAGCCACGGATGCCCTAGCACTTCACCACATGATCATCTAGTATGTACCTTTGCTCCATAAAGAATTTTAAAATATTTCTTTTGCTTTCTCTCCCTACCCATCTTCTCAAATGAATTATTTTTAATGGAAAGAAAGTGAAAGTGGCTCAGTCATGTCCAACTCTTTGTGACCCCATGGACTATACAGTCCATGGAATTCTCCAGGCCAGAACACTGGAGTGAGTAGCTGTTCCCTTCTCCAGGGGATCTTCCGAACCCAGGGATCGAACCCAGGTTTCCTGCACTACAGGCGGATTCTTTACCAGCTGAGACACCAACAAAGCCCATTTTTAAAGGAGATACACAGAAAAACGTTAGATGCATAGCCTCTTGGCTATTATTGTTTTAAGTTGCCCACTAAGTCATTTTTCGTTTCTTCTCTTCAAACCCTGATAGCCTAGACTCTCTACAATATGAAGTAGACAAAGGATAAATATAATTCTACTTATAAATTGTTGCTAAGTGGTTTTACCTAGCTAAAACTATAATACATACTGGATGTTTGAGAAATTTTGGAAATATGAAAAAGTTACACTCATGCATCTAGGAAAATAAAGTCACAGAAAGCACAATATAAGAATATATTGGCAAAAACTTCATAGCATTGAACTAAATTTGCAGTTGGCAGGTGACCAGATACAACACAGCTGATCGTGGCACTGACCAGAGAAGATGATTAACTTTCCTGCATTTCCGGGCTGCTGCTGCTGCTGCTGCTAAGTCGCTTCAGTCGTGTCCGACTCTGTGTGACCCCACAGGCGGCAGCCCACCAGGCTCCACCGTCCCTGGGATTCTCCATGCAAGAACACTGGAGTGGGTTGCCATTTCCTTCTCCAGGCTAGATTACTTTTATTCCAAGTTGGTGTTGTCAGTATAAGAAAGAAGAAGGAATATTGAGAGACTAAAAAGGTACGTTACTAAAATGACTGTTAATGAAAGTCTTAGCCTAGCATTTCTAAGGCTGCCAGATTCTGAGTTGATTATGAGTTTTCTCTCATTAAAAAAAAAAAATTCTATGCGAGCAAGGGTCATAGCTTACTCATCATTGAATCCCCAGCTTCTAGTTTTGTGCCTGGCAACTAGTAAAATCTCTTAATTCAATCAAATAAACAGGAAGGAGATCACTTGAAAAATGAGAAGAAGATAACTGGAGAGAGCCGGTGATTTTAGGAATGGTTTTATGAGGCCCTAAGTAGCAAATAAATATTGAAAAGAAACATTTATTGTTGCATTAGGCTTTGGAATCTCTACTAATTATCCCCCCAAATTTCCCATGAGGAAGTTAAGTGCTCTATTCAGTGAATGAGAAAACATAAAAATAAGTTAAACCTAAGTATAATCGTATCATAGTAAGCATTTAAAGCAATTCATTTCTTAATCCTTGGAACACATCATTGTTCTGCAGACTGAAGAAACAAAGTTTTTTTTTTCAAAGTCACAGAGATTCAATAGTTCGAGGTCAACAATAAAAGCATGCTGAAGGAAATAACTTGTAAATGACATCCACCGAGGGTCCTTTAACCATAGCCTCCTATGATTATCAACTACAAAGGCTTCAGGTCCCCGATCAATATCCCCTATTTTTGACTCCTGGGGTTAGCATTTTCAAAGCTAAATTCCGAAAGTTCAATCTGTGCAATAAAAAAGGCAAAAGAGCAACATAAAGGAAAGTAAGCTATGCATTCATGGAAATGTTATTATCTTATTTACGTTTTGATTTATCACTAACCTAGGGAGGCCACAACCAAATAAACACTGAGGGCAACCTTTATTTAAAGCTAACTCAAGCCCTCTGGCATATGTGTATATACACATTGCAAGGAAGAATAAGTGTTTTAAAACAAGTAACCAAGCAAGCAAATCAAGGGGATTTGATTTTAAAGACAGAAGTCACCGGGAGTTGCAGGTCAAGGGACTTTTTACTCTAAATCTATCCTTCAAGGCTCTGGGTGATGAAATGCTCATCGCTGGCCAAAAAGACTTCAGATCTCAGCTTGTAAGTTAACTGATGCTGAGAGGGAGGCCCACATTACATTTCCAAGACACCAGGGAGCTGCAGTTTCACTCACGCCTGATGGCACAGGTTCTGGTTCCTTGTTGGAACCAGATGCACAATCGTATCTTTGAAAGTTTGAAACTCAAAGGTTCGTATGTAGGGGGCTTACTGTAAATGTACAGGTGACCCCTGAACCACATGCACTGACCCCCACAGAGAATCCATGTACAACTTCCACTCCCCCAAACTTGATGACTGGAAGCCTTACTGTGAACATAGTCAATTAACACATATTTTGTATGTTATAGGCATAGCTGCTATATATTTAATGCATTCACAACACAGCTATTTCTCATATGTCAATATTTCTAGGTTCTGTGGTTTGTCTGTGAGTTTTTTTCAAATTGTTGAAAATCTCCAAAAAATGTTTCCAATGTATTTGTGTATAGGTGGACTTGGGCATTTGAACCCATGTTCTCCAAGGGTCAACTGAATGATGGTGAATATCTATCTATCCTGACCTTTAAAACAAGATTGACCATTGGATTGATGTAACCTTACGTGAAGAGTTGACTCATTGCAAAAGACTCTGACGCTGGGAGGGATTGGGGGCAGGAGGAGAAGGGGACGACAGAGGATGAGATGGCTGGGTGGCATCACTGACTCGATGGACGTGAGTCTGAGTGAACTCCGGGAGTTTGTGATGGACAGGGAGGCCTGGCGTGCTGCCATTCATGGAGTTGCAAAGAGTCGGACACGACTGAGTGACTAAACTGAACTGAAACAGCTGGATGAAGCAAAGTTTGTTGGGGTTCTCTATCATGGTTGTGGCCCTTGGTTTCCGGTCCAAGTGCCCACACCTCATGTGGAGGTTTTCGAACAGTCCAGTCCAAACTCTAAACAAAACACCAGCAAGAATTTAGGAGGTGGAGGGCAATGCTGCAAAGATGAAGAAAAGCTAAAAAATGAAGCCAGCTGAGCCTGGGAGTATTGTGTTCTCGTTGTTTCAAATTAAATACACACTGAAAAGAAAATGAAAGCTTATAACCTGGAGACTCAGTCTGAATCCCAACGGCATGACCCTCCACCTACATGTTTCAAGCACCATGGAAACGTGGCATCTTTAAAGTCATCAGTTATCCTGAGAATATTTTCAGCAGAGATTAGCACAGCACTTCCCGTGGGGAGCGCCAGCTGGGAGGCGTCCTCCAGCTGGCTGGAGACGGCACAACTGGCTTCACACACATTTCAGAATTCGAAGGGCTTCCAGAGAGCGAGGCAGCCCTGGCCAGTGCAGGGACCCCGCCAGCTCGCACCCCCTAAAGCCAGATGGATGAGAAAACAAACACAGACCATGGCCAAAACCCTGCCTGTGATCTTCACAACCATCTTCCCTAAACATTCTTACACACACTATGCTTATTCTTAATAGGCGTACAAAGAAGTGATCATTTTGAGTGACAAGCAGAAACAAATAAATCCACTGTATAGCCTCATATAACTCATACCGACTCTAAACATCTTGATTTTTCTTTCTCAAAGGCGTTGAATAACAGATTTGGAGTCATCACGATAACAGCTTGGTTTGTAATTTGCATCAAGGTTTATAATAAAAGGAGCATATGACTGTTATAGGTGGTCACAATGATAGCTAACACCTGGCAGAACCATTGTCAAGGAGATGGTGCAGGTTCAAACCTGGACGTAGAGTGCGGGGGTAGGTGGGGAGGGGGGGAGTCTTCAAGCTTATGCAACAGAAGACAGCACTCCAAACACTGAATTGTTAGATGAAACACAAAAAGTGGATTTGATTTCCAGTGTTGTACTTATACCTCCTTGAAGTGATTTCCCATGGATTCTTGTCATATTTTAGGGAAAGGAGGACCAAAAAAAAAAAAAAAACTAGACTCGATTGTAAATGGCTTGATTCCAACTCTACCACTTACTGTGCTTTCCTTACTCACTCAGTCAGGTCTGACTCTTTGCAACCCCGTGGACTGCAGCCCACCAGGCTCCTCAGTCCATGGGGATTCTCCAGGCAAGAATATTGGAGTGGACTGCCATGCCCTCTTCCGGGGGATCTTCCCCACCCAAGGATGGCACCTGCGTCTCTTAAGTCCCTTGCCTTGGTGACGGGTTCTTTATTTACCACTAGCGCTACCTGGGGAAGCCTGTGCTGGGAGACACTCCCCCAAAGTCACACAGCTCCAAGTGGCCCAACTGGTGCCAGAACGGATATCTGACCTCCAAGCCCCCTGCTGTTCCCACTGGGCCCCGCAAAGCTCTGGTTAGGACCCGGAGAAGCAGAGGCCCAGAGAGCAGCCGCCTGGACCAACATACAGAAACAGAGCTTGAAAACCATGCCTCTCAAAATGGAAAGCCCGTTGCTCTTTCCTTTGTTCCAGAAAATGACTGGGCTTCCCCACTGCCATCCTAAAGAACTGGAGTAACTGCTCTCAACTAGGATCTTAAGGAACACGAAGAGAGGTTGATCCGCCAGTAAATTAACCAGTGAAAGGATGCAAAAGAGCCTAAGAAAGGGAGGCAGCTTGAAAGATCTCCCCAAATTCTGTGTTCAGATAAGGAATAAAGAAAGGAGGGACTGGAGTTCAGACTCTGAGCTTCTGCACGTGGACAGTCAAGGAGGGCCTTGGAATGCAGGGTGCAGGGTTCCTGGGGAGGCCCTCCATCACCTGCTTGAGGTCACACTCTAGTCTGGCTCGGGAAAGAAACCAGACTTCGCCCTGGTTGGGGGCTGTGCCGCGGACGCCCCCAGCTTTACTATCTCACTCCTTTCCCCTGAGCTGTGTAAAGTGCATCTGAGTCACTGGGAGGACGGCCAGGCCTTGGTGGGCTGCCCTGGGACAGAGAAACCCGGTGAGGGAGGAGAGAGTCGACCGTGTGGGTGTCAGGAGGTTTATGAGGGAGCAGTCGGGGGCAGAGGCTACAAGGCAAATGACAAAGCTGGTGGCACTGAACAAAGGATGGGGGCTGGCTCAGCCCCCTTGATTCACCAATGAGTCAGAGTCTGTGAACAGGAAGCACAGCCTCAGACTGTGTTCTGGAAAAGGCCAGGGAGGTATACTTGCAGAAGGTCGCGGTTTTATCATCAGAAGCAAAAAGAGCCACCACCGCCAGTGATCATTAAATAGAAGCCAAACTTTTACATTAATTAAAAGTCACGCAATGCACATCTGGGCCAATTTTTCAATTACCGAGAGTTATAACAAGAGATGACCTCAAGGCAAAGATAAGCTCCCAGGAGGCTGTGTTCATCTGATCCTGGAGGTAGTCAGGTCATCTGGATGCTAGAACAGCATCCGAGCTGCTTTCCACTTCTCTGAGGTCAAGCAGATTCAGGCAACAGGCCCAGCAGAGCTGACTGGTCCTCCTCCCACCAGTGCTTGGACCACGTGCCAGAGGATGTGTGTACCATCACCGCCCCACAGCAGTGCTGTCTGGGATATCGACTCTCAGACGTCACCTCCTGTCTCCCACAGGGAGCTGCGCCACTTTGGCTTACAGAGGACAGCATCACCAGGTGGCCAAGACGCGGGACCCCATGAGTGAGATTCACCCCTGACACCTGTTCAACAGGGTCACACGGCCTCACTGCATGCATCTCATGAGAAAAGACCCTGATGCTGGGAAAGATCGAAGGCAGGAGGAGAAGGGGACAACAGAAGGTGAGATGGCTGGATGGCATCACCGACTCGATGGACATGAGTTTGAGTAAACTCAAGGAGCTGGTGGTGGACAGGGAACCCTGGTGTAGTGCAGTCCATGGGGTGGCAAAGAGTCAGACACAACTGAGCAACTGAACAACAACAACATATATGTGCTAAGTCACTCAGTCATGTCCAACTCTTTGTGACCCCATAAACTGTAGCCCACGAGACTCCTAAGTCCATGGGATTCTCCAGGCAAGAATACTGAAGTGGACTGTATACTGGGGTCCCTGGAGAAGGAAATGGCATATATACATAATGTGTGTGTATACACACACACACACACACACACACACACGTATATATAAAAATATACTTCCCTGTCTGGACAATGTGTCCAGGCTGCTTCCCTATGAAGCCCCCAGCTGCCCCTCTAGGGCAAGACTTCTGTATTTCCACATGAACTGCAGGGTCTGATCAGAGTCTTGCAGTTTCTGATGTGTAGGAACAAAACCATCTCTTTTTTTTCTGTTCTTTCTCTTCTTTTTAAAAGGATGGCTGTCCCAGGGTATCCAGCACATCACCAGAAAGAAAGTCTGTCAGGAAAGCACCACTCAAACCAAGAATTCTTAACCTGTATGCACCCAGACCAAGAGCTATTAATCTGGATCCTAGGTTTGAGGATATGTAACTTCTTGAAATTGAAGGCGCTTGTGTGTGTGCACATGCATGTATGTGTGTGGACAGATGGCTGTGCATGGAAATGTTATTTCTCTGGAGTAGGGTCCATACCTCTCATTAAGTCCTCATGAAGGAACATACTCCCCAGGAGGTTAAAAAATCAATGATTCAGATTGGGGCTCACCAAACTGGAGCCTGCAAGCCAAACCAGGCCACAGACAGAAAAAAAGTTTTATTAGAACACATCCCGGCTTGTGTACTTCCGTATTATCTAAGGCTGCCTTCACACGGCAAGAGCAGAGCTGAGGGGTGGCAATGAAGACCACATGGTTTGCTAAGCCTAAGATATTTACTATCTGGCTCTTTGCAGAAAAAGGTGTTGACCCCTAATTTAGACTATATTTTAAATTATTTTTGGCCACACCTCCCAGTATGTGGGATCCTAGTTCCCCCACCAGGGATCAAACCCATGTCCCCCGCACTGGAAGAACAGAGTCCTAACCACTGGACTGCCATGGAAATCCCTAGACAATATTTTTTTAGAATCATCTGCTGCACTTGGATGGTTGCTTGTGAATAATTCACCATTCAGATCCAAAGGTGAGCATGTAATCTTTGAATCAGTTTCCTGCCCTAACTGGCAAGTTCACAGATTACTTGATGGGCTCCAGACACCCCTCTTCCTGTCCTCCTTAGAAATCTGCTGGACAGAGGAGTGACTGAGAGAGAGACGAGTGAGAATTCTTTCCAGGCGGCCTGGGCCAAGCTTCCTTTGCAAACTGCTAGCAAAGAGAGAGTTAAGCAAGAGAATTATCATCACTCTAAATAATTCAGAGTCCTGCTGCTGGCTACAAACCATAGATGAGAAATTATATAATTAGCTGCAGCGCATTTAAGGGACTGTATAAAAGATGCTAATGCTATCACCACTTTCAGGCCAAGCTGCAGAAATGATGCCATCTATTAACTAGTCTATAAGATTGGTCCAAATAAAGAGAAACATCCTAAAGGGTATTTCCAAAATAATACTATCAATCAGTTTGACAAAAAACTTTTCTTGGGCCTCGGATTAAGAAAAAGTCTTGCTCCATCTGAATGTGATCTAAGTTGCATATCTTCCTTTTCAAAGCATTCTTTATATTAACTGTATTATCTTTAAGTCAAGAATCTTTTTTTGTGTATTTTGGTGGTTGTTTTGGATAGCTCTCATTATGCTGATCTGTTTGCAGGCAGATCAGGTTATGTATACAGACTTGAATACATGCACTGAGAACAAAGCAAGCAGACACCAGATAAGTACGACCACACTGAACCTCAAGTTTATGCAGAATTATTCTGCATTAGTGTCTCCCATCTGATGCTGGGAGGGATTGGGGGCAGGAGGAGAAGGGGACGACCGAGGATGAGATGGCTGGATGGCATCACTGATTCGATGGATGTGAGTCTGAGTGAACTCCGAGAGATGGTGATGAACAGGGAGGCCTGGCGTGCTGCGATTCATGGGGTCGCAAAGAGTCGGACACGACTGAGTGACTGAACTGAACTGAACTGATGCTTGAAACCTCAAGGACACTATGCCTTACCTAAACCTGCAGTTTNGGCCTGGCGTGCTGCGATTCATGGGGTCGCAAAGAGTCGGACACGACTGAGTGACTGAACTGAACTGAACTGAACTGATGCTTGAAACCTCAAGGACACTATGCCTTACCTAAACCTGCAGTTTGTATGTGAAGCCAGGTGTGTGGGGCAAGGAAAGAGAACTGCAGAGTCAGATGAAATGAGATGATGTGCATGAAAATCACACTGCAGAGTGTGGGTGGCCCATGTTTGATTAGAGATCTCAATGGGCAGAATCAAAAGAATTAGGGTTTGAGCCCTGATTCTATCCAGACTGCTTTGGTGTCCTACCCTTGGTGAGTCAGACATCGGTGTCTTTGTTTTTGAGGCAGAGCGAGCAGTACATGTATTTTCAACCATGTGGGGCTGGTGCCTCTAAGTCCCACGTTGCTCAAGTCAACTGTGCATTATTTACAACTGCACTCTCATCCACAACCTCCCATGCACCCCACCCCACACACTCTCCCTTCCCTCCCTACTTCCTTCTTCATTGCACTTATCTTCTGATGTTTATGCAATTCACTTATGAGTTTGCTTATTAAATACCTTCCTCTCCCAGAATACAAGCTCCATGTGGGCAAAAGTTTTTTTCTCACTTTAGTTTACTGTTAAATACTTGCTGCTCAGACTGGGATCTGCACATAGACATTCTGCTGCTGCTGCTAAGTCACTTCAGTCGTGTCCGACTCTGTGCGACCCCATAGATGGCAGCCCACCAGGCTCCCCCGTCCCTGGGATTCTCAGGCAAGAACACTGGAGTGGGTTGCCATTTTCTTCTCCAATGCATGAAAGTGAAAAGTGAAAGTGAAGTTGCTCAGTCATGTCCGAATCTTAGCGACCCCATGGACTGCAGCCTACCAGGCTCCTCCGTCCATGGGATTTCCCAGGCAAGAGTACTGAGTGGGTTGCCACTTCCTTCTCCAACAGACATTCACTAAATAGCAATCAAATTCAGTAGAATTTATACCTATATGCATACACACATATAAGATCAGAATCCTTTACATAATAAGTTGAATTCATGCTGTCTCTAAACCCTCCAAAGTATATTCATCGATCCTACTTTTCATATTTGTGAAATCCATGGTATATAGTAACATTTTATATCTCATTTGAGGAAGAAGAAACAACAGTACTCTTTTTTTCCATAGGTTTTTAAAGCTAATCCTAATGTCACCTAATCTTCTGACTTTAAATGGCATTTTCAGAATCATTCTGTTGAAAGATAATCAATTGTGAAATGAACAACCAAAAATTATTAAAACAGAATACGCACTGAAAGGACTGATGCTGAAGCTGAAGCTCCAACACTTTGGCCACCTGATGCAAAGAGCTGAATTATTGGAAAAGACCCTGATGCTGGGAAAGATTGAAGGCAGGAGGAGGAGGGGACAACAGAGGATGAGATGGTTGGATGGCATCACCGACTCAATGGACATGAGTTTGAGCAAACTCTGGGAAATACTGAAGGACAGGGAAGCCTGGCATGCTGCAGTCCATGGGGTTGCAAACAGTTAGACCCGACTTAGTGGCTGAACAACAACAGCAACAAGTTTAGCTAAACTGTCCTTAAAGTTGAGGTGCGATCTTACAGAAGGAGAGACGTTGTTTTTTCCAGTGATCATCAACTTGAAAGATTTACAACCTCAGTTCTCAATAGTTGAGTAGGGAGTTTTGTGGTTCTACCAGAGAAATGACCCAGCTGTCATATCAGTGGGACACCCTACAAGTGATCAAAAGATAATTACTGAGCCATGGGCTCTGATGTACTAAAGGTAGAGATTGATCACTAAACTAGAGAGTGATGTTGTCTTGAGAGAAAAAGAATGCTGGCTCTCCCTCGGACCATTGGACCATGGTTTTCCTTCACTCATCCCCTCCTCTGCATCCAGAGATGCAAGGTCTTTTATTTCTATTGCTGGCACTTCTTGACAGGGTTGCTGAGTTCTTTGGACTTTGTTCTGATGATCTGATAAGATTCATATGAATTTAGAGAAACTCCTTCAGAGCTGCTATATTTTTTAAAATATAATTTATTCATTTGTTGGCTGTGCTGGGTCTTCGGTGCTAGGGGGTTTTCTCTAGCTGCTGCACATAGGCTTCTCACTGCGGCCGCTCCTCTTGTTGCTCCTCTTACTGAAACTCCAAGAATCCTTGACATACAGAAGTCTCTTAACACTCTTGCTGCGGGAACTGAATCTGTAGATTTCAAACAGGAACAAAACCCTGAGTGCACATGCCCTGTGGACCTACGTTAAGAAGAAAACTCGAACTGTACCCCCCTGTACTAGGGACAGGGGTGGGTCCAGGGTGGGGGACAAAAGGACATGCTGCCCTCCTCTGCAGGACTGTTACCCAGATGTAGGAAGAGGATGACCCAACCAAAGCCGGACACTGAATCTGAGGCTGGTCTGCCACTGTCACCCCCGAGGAACATATGAAGTTTATTAGAGCCTTTCATGCCTTTCTCTTTTTTGTCTGAGAGCTTGCAGGCAGCTATGCTACTGCCAGTCTTCAGCTAGACAGGCCCCTAGCAGCAGAACTCAGCTGGCAGGAGAAGGGGCCAGCAAACCAGGCAGACCTCATTTCAACTCTATTCTCTGTCATTACTTATCCACAGGCAGAATTCGGATGTTGAAAGCTCTTAAATGGCCAGAATTATTGGCTAACATTAATAAGATGTTGGCTGGCATGAAAGCAATGAAAGTCCTGGACGGAGGTTCAAATATGCACTTAAAGGAGAACCTGACTTGACATCACCATTGGAAGCCCCAGGAATTCAGCAGGCCACAAGCTGAGCATGAACCCGCGTTGTTGGGCAATAGTCTAAAGAGGTCATCGTCACTCTGAGGCTGCATGTGAACAAGCTAGATGCCTTTATTAAGTAAGCTCATATTCTCTATACTGTTCTAAGCCCCCAAGAAGTACAGAATTCAGTGCTGGGTTTATTTTAAGGATATTGCTGACTACAAAATACCCAGAGAAAGTCACCGGGATAGTAGGGTGGTCTTAAGAAAGCTTTGCCTAAGAAACCTGGATAAAATTTTGGGGGAAGTAATGGGCCTAAGTCCTCAAGTATCTGAAGCATTGACAGGTGGAGCAGACTCCTACATGGATTCAGCCATCCCTGGAGAAGGGAAGAGCTACCCACTCCAGTATTCTTGCCTGGAGTATCCCCACGGGCGGAGGAGCCTGGCAGGGTACAACACGTGGTGTCGCACAGGAGTTGGACACGACTGAGTGGCTAACACTTCTTGGGCACTTACCATATTCAGGGCACTGTAACAGGTGCCGTGTTATAGAGATTAAAGAGACACAGGGCCAGCCTGAAGCATTTGCACTTAAGTAAGATGAAATGAGGAGTCTGGGATCCCTGGCTTTTATTCCAGTTCTATTACCTAGTAAGTATGTGATTTTGAACAGTTTCTACTCTGCTGTTAATGACACTGTAGGCCCACATGGCAAGAATTTTTCTGAGAATGAAATGAGATAAAGATGGATAAAAAGAATGAGAAATTAGTAACTGATTGAAACCAAGTAGACGGGGGAGGTTTTAACACAAAGGCCACTCTTTTTTTTTTAACACTGAACTTGTTATTTTGTCTTGGGGTATAGTCATCACCACCTCAATGAACATGAGTTTGAGCAAACTACAGGAGATGGAGATGGACAGGGAAGCCTTGTGCACTGCAGTCCATGAGGCCACAAAGAGTCAGACGTGACTTAGTGACTAAACTACAACCACAAATAGCCAATTAACAATGTGGTGGTAGTTTCAGGTGAACAGTAAAGGGACTCAGCCATACATACACATGCATCCATCCTCCCCCAAACTACCCTCCCATCCAGGCTGCCACATAACATCGAGCAGAGTTCCACATGCCAAAGGCCACTTTTGAATGAAACCTCAAAGGACAGAAGGGAGTTGGGTGTTGGGTGACACAGGAGAAAGGGAAGAAGAACCTTCCCGGTGGATGGGACAGTATGAGCAAAGGCAGAGATGCAAAAAATAAAGCAGTCTTTGGGGAGACCAGTGAGCAGTACTGTGGATGGAAGACACGGGAAGAGGAAAGTGATGAGAACGCTCTACAAAGACACAACGAAGCTGACTTACTGCATGGGAGGACTAGAACTGCATGCCAAGGAGGACCTGGGCAGTGGAAGGCCCATCAAGGGAATTTAGGAGAATCAATCCATGTGCAAACATGGCTGGCATCAGGAAACCAAAGTGAAGAATCTTTATAAGTCTAAGCAAGAGATTATGAGAAAGTAATCCAAGATAAAGGCAGTGACAATGGAAATCAGGAGAATAAACTGTCGGATGGGAGGAGTGAAGGTGAGCGGACAACAGAAGACAGTTCCATGGTGACAACCTTGGGGTTAAGGAGAAGGCTGAGGCCAGGCACTGGAATGGGGAACACAGAAGGAGACCAAGAAGATGATAAGTTCAGCTGTGGGCTGTGCTGAATTTCAGGTGGCTATGGAAAAATCGGAAAGCAGTTCATGAGAGAAAGTTGGAAATATGGTTCAGGGTTAGAGATTTGAGAGGAGGTACACTCAAAGATGAAGCATGTGTTGTCAAACATAAACGAACTTGGGTTTGAACTCTGCCTTCCACACTAACTAGCTGTGTGGCCTTGGACAAATTGCTTATCATCAAAGCCTTAATTTCCTTAATTGTAAAATTGGGAAAATTATACATACTTCAAAGGCTCTGCTTATTGCATACCATCTGGTTGCCATTTGTCACCGTCACTGTCTACCATAACCATCACTGCTGAAATCATTAAGGTAGATGAATTTGGCTAGGAACAGACAGCAATTAAGTAGAAAAAAGAAAAGAGTTGAGGAATGAATCTTAGGAAACAATTATGAGGGGCTATATGACACTAGAATAAACTTGAAAGAATCTTAGGAAGAGTCAAGGAAGTGGGCAGAAGAACAGGACAGACCACGAAGGACGAGGGGCATCACCGAAGACGTCCAATGTGTCTCTATTCCTGCCCTGGAATTATGTTCATCTCTACCTCTTTGTAGAGACACATATGTAGAGAATGGATGCATGGATTCAGGAGCTGGGCTGGGGGGTGTGGGGAAGGGAAGAGTGGGATGAATTAAGAGGTTAGGTTTGACATAAATACACTACACACCACGGGTAATGTAAATAGCTTGCGGGAATCTGCTGTGCAGCACGGGGAACTGCTCTGTGATGCCCTAGATGGGTGGGGAGCTGTCTCTTATACACATCTAGATGTGTATAAGAGACAGGTCTTAAGGAGGGGCTCTGATTCGAGGTTTAGAAAGATGCCTGGTGTAGACAGGGCCACTGGCCTGAGGGCTTCCGGTCCCTTGCGCAGTGCCCAACCTGCACACCCATGCAGGGCGGCCCTGCCGGCTTCAGTGTGGAGTGCAGCCGTGGGGGGTGTGGGGAAGGGAAGAGTGGGATGAATTAAGAGGTTAGGTTTGACATAAATACACTACACACCACGGGTAATGTAAATAGCTTGCGGGAATCTGCTGTGCAGCACGGGGAACTGCTCTGTGATGCCCTAGATGGGTGGGGAGGGTGGGGGTGGTCCAAGAGGGAGGGGGCACCTGGGGAGGCATTGCTGATTCACTCTGTCTAGAGCAGAAACCAACACAAAATTGTAAAGCAATTATACTCCAATAAAAAAATAAAGACAAAACAAATACCTTCAAGGAGTCAGGAAGGAAAAACATGGAGAATACGGGATATAGTGATGTGCCGATCATCCTTGTTCAGTGAAACTATTATGTAAGGGGAAATGAGATTTCCATCCAAATTCCAAAGGAATGTGTATCAGATACACAGAGTGAATTGTGAAACGCATAAGCTTCTAGAAAGGTCCACATAGATGCAAAGAAACGATTGCTAGCCTTAAGTCTTCTTACCCACTTTCAAAGGTATAAAAGGCTTAATTCTTTAGAAAGAAAGGGAACTTCTGAGACAGATCTCTTTAGAAAGAGCTGTGCTGTGAACCTATGAACCCCAAAGGAGGGAAGATGCTCCCTCTCATCCCAGCTGGGGCTCCCCTGGGAGATCTGACAAGCTCAGTCAGTGTCATCCATGGATGGAGGGAGATAACAGACTGGTGTTTGAGTGTCTGGCTTTTCTTCCGAGAACCTCTGGCAGCAGAGTAAAGGAGATTCGCTGGCAATGAGTGGCCTGTGGTTGGGGCAAAAGACACATGAATGCAGTGACAGATCTGAGGGAGTGAGCTGGCATGAGGATAATTTACATTCTTCTCAAGAGGATCATCTGAGGCCAACAAGCAGAGCTTTGGAACACAAGGACTGAGGGAGAAGTAGCCAAAACTGGAAGAAACTGAACTGACCACATCGAAAAAGAGCTGAATGTTCCCAGTGAGAGTCCCTGAGGACCCGATGCAAACACTCAACGAGAGACTTTGCTGAGCACCTGCTCTCATGCCCAGAGAGGCTGGGCCACCACAGCACAGTCATGAGGACCCGCCACCCGCTCCTCCTCACCCAGCTCCACTGCCCCCTTCCCTACTCCGACCCTGGAAGGATCAATAGCAGAGAGGTGGCGAGTAAAGAGGAGAGAAGGTATCAATCCCACTTTTTTTTTTTTTTCTTGCAGAGAAAGAACTCACTACATTGGGCCCTGGATCCATAAGGAAAAACCATTCCAATTTGGAGTGACTATTATATAGGACTACATGTTTCCTCTTCTGAATTGAGATGATGATTTGTAGCTAGAAGAGTTCATAACACTTTTTACTATCTTAGGAAAGAACAGAAAAGTCTTTTTTTAAAAGATTTTTTTTGACAATAATAAGTTTTAAATAATAATAATAATTTTTAAAGTCTTAATTGAATTTGTTTTAACATTCCTTCTGTTTTAATGTTTTGTTTTTTTTCACTGCAAGGCATGTGGGATTTTAATTCCCTGACCAGGGATCAAACCTGCATCCCCTGCACTGGAAGGAATCAGTTCAGTTCAGTCGCTCAGTCATGTCTGACTCTTTGCAGTCCCATGAATCACAGCATGCCAGGCCTCCCTGTCCATCACCAACTCCTGGAGTTCACTCAGACTCATGTCCATCAAGTCAGTGATGCCATCCAGCCATCTCATCCTCTGTCATCCCCTTCTCCTCCTGCCCCCAATCCCTCCCAGCATCAGAGTCTTTTCCAATGAGTCAACTCTTCGCATGAGGTGGCCAAAGTACTGGAGTTTCAGCTTTAGCATCATTCCTTCCAAAGA